>OX457051.1:38824646-38839646 GCA_949752735.1 Lumbricus terrestris
TGGATACTATTGTCATTACGATCTACCTTTCGATACTGCTTTACGAGCTTTGCTGCCTAAGGCCTACACCTTTGTTATTGCTGGAGACCTACTGCTGGACTTTCTAAATATAGAAGAAGCGAATAGGCAAGTGATAATTTCTTCTCGTTATCGTAATCGTTCTTCTCAACTAATTTGACGCATTCGGTTGGATATATAAGCATTCATTCATTAGTGAGGAATGAGTCTGTTAGTGTTCCAGGGTTTAGACGTAGTTCTGAAGGAAGACCATTCCAGACCAGTTGGCCAATCACAGAAAAGGCTCGATTCTTCGTGGTTGCAGTATGAGTAAATGGAAAATGGAAACCATTATCTATAACAGCCAGAAACCTTGGAGGATACGTGAAACTTGCAGATAATTATGATTATCAAATTGCCATCGCCTGTGCTGGTGTATAAGCCTATGCCTGTACTTAGATTTTAAATGACGTTTCTCCAAAATAGTATATTTTATGCACCAATGTCTCTGAGTAGAAATCTTGAAGTGGTGCTATATAGATTTTCGTCACGAATGAATGCATATAAGTTTGTAATTATAATCTCGAAATTGTTAGTGCCCTGCTCATGAGCTAAGCACAGGACACCAGCTTATGTCATTTTGAGATTTTTATGAACAGTTAAATGAGTTAATTACCGACTCTATGTTTTGACAGTCTGAAATGTTTTATAGAGTGGCATTCAAATCCAGTTGTAAAAAAATGGTGTCAGTCCCATCAGGAGCTGTTTAGCTGGTTTTCTCCTGTTTGGATTTGACCATATTTGCTTGTCTCCTTTCTGGAACATTCTTTATTTTTTTCGATTGCAAGAAAAGTCTGAAGTGTCAGAACAATTATTAAGCTTAATCAAGATTCCTATCCAGAGTTACATGTGTGTGTATATATGTTTCCAAATGAGTATCTATACACACATATATATCACATGCAAGATGCATATCATGAACACGTAGTTAAAAGTAGACTTTGCCTTACATGGAGTCAACGTTTACTTTTGATGTGTAAATACTTCTTATAAAGTCAAGAAGACCGGGGTGGCAGAGGGGAGATGTTCAATGTGCAAGTCAATGCACAGAGAGAACTAGCCAGGCAAACACCAATGTTCAGTTAGAAGTCTTAAGTGCAATGTAGACGCTTTGGTTGACCCCTGAATCTCTTTAGATTTAGTGTTTTTTATATATGTATAATATAATAATTATGTGTTTAATATATAAAATATACACATGTATATATACGATATATACATATTTAAATAATGCCTATATTATTATGAATATATTTTACATAGGCATTATTATATAGGCATGACTTAAATTATATGCTTATATAATTATTACATGTATAATTGTATATATGTATTGTGTGCATTAATAAGCGACATTGGTAACATTAAAAAAATATTACTTCAGATATACTGTATATATTATATATAGCCACACGACTTCTCAACCTGAAACTCGCAGAGCAGAAGAAGAAGAAGACGCCAGAAGTCCATGGCAAACGTCAAAATATCCTCGGCGGACGACTCACAGTCAAAAACGACGTCTGCGCCAATCGACTCCTCAAATTGCGTTGACTCATCACACGAGACTAGCAACGACTCGTGGCAGAATATCGAATATGCCGACGTTAAACTGTTACAGGCGTCTCCGCTCTTAAGCGGAGACGTCAGCTTTGATCCGGGATCGCTACGAACGAGCACGCCTGATCCACCGCGATCCTCCAATCGGAAATATCATTCCGTTCGAATCACAAACGGAGTTGATCCGAGGAATTCGGTGTTTTCGTCAGCGGTCATCTATGTTGGTGCAGATGCAGTTGGGACTGATGTTGATGTTGATCAGCAGCAGCAGGGTCAGAGGATCGAAGTCTTTGATCAAGTCCAGGTGCCGATCATTGGATACGAGACGATCGAGGAACGAGCCAAATTCACCGTAAATGGATTTTCTGTTAATAATAATAATAATAATGAGATGATTTATATAGCGCCATAGCAAGGCCGAGGCCAAAGGAAAGGGCACTGTACACGAGTTCAAAAAGTTAATTAATCGATTGTTTAGCTGACATTGTCTTCGCTTTCTCGTCCCAGTGTAGAGGCTGTCCAATGTGTCCATATGTTGCAAGTGCTGGGAGGGAAGAGGGCACTGCTCTCGAAAATCTTGGCCTGCGTTCCCACTACTCATCATGATGGAACGCCAAAACACATGCATTTCAATAAAATTCTTCATCAGCGTTCCCACTGCTCTCATCCATCGTTCCCACTGCTCACCCAAACCACTTTAACCCCTGGGAGAGGGTCACCTGATTTCGGTGGCTTGCGTATGGGGTGGAAGGTACTCGACAAAATGTACGTACGCAAAATAATTAATGTCTAATTATGATGTCCACGTTAACTGACCTATTCATCACAATCTGTATTATCCTATAGTTGTCTGGTGACTTTTGATTACATTATTAAATTCTGTTCGAATATAAACAGTAAAACATAGCGGTAAAAAAATTAGTAAGCTGTTGCTGACGACTAACTGTGCAAGTTACCATGTAGCAATATGAGTGATTTTCAACACCTTTAAATAAGAAAACTCCTGCGAGTATATAAGACCTGTTTTCGACTGTCCACATAAATGTAATTGTAGATTGAAGCTTCACCTCAGTTGGAACGAAACTGTACTTGAAATAAAACAATTGAAATCAAAAGTTTAAAGAGAGATGTTACATATTTTATTTACTAGCACTAGTTTGATATAGCGCCCCTTCAAGGTTCAATGGAGAATGTGTGTCATGAAAATCGCTAGAGCTCTACGAGCTGACAGCACAAGGCAACAAGGCAAGGTTCGCTACTCAGGAGCGCTCCCAGTCCAGCCTCAGTCGAATAAGACAGTCTTAAGAACAGTGAGAAATAACAATACATGAATAACAATACATGTTACAAGTGAATTGATTATTTAGACTGATTTCGTATCCAATTACACAATGAACTGAAATAATCTCCTGAAACTTGTTCTGTTCTCTTCTCAAATGTATCAATTAAATACTGTAATAATAAATTCTCCAATTGACCAATTTATATCTGCATTTTGGCGTACAAACATGATAGTTAATGTATATCATCTTTAGAGCCAGTCAAATGTGAAATATTTTTTATATCTCACATCATCCTGAGTATATATTCATTAATAAAAATAAACTGTTTTATTTAGCAGTGGTTGTGCCGGGAGCGCTTCTGAGTAACCTACCTTGAAGAGGCGCTATATAAATTTCTGAAATAAAAACAGTAGAGAATAATAAATTCTTTAATCAAGTTTGTTCACAATGTTGCATGCAGCAAAGCTGGATATTGACTACTCAATATTTTTCTGCTTTTGGTAGGTGTTCAAACTGGAAGTTAAAAAGAGTTCCCAAGAAAGTTGGTACATCTTCAGGCGATATAGCGATTTTCAACGACTTAAGCGTCAGGTAAAGATACTAAAAAAAATTAGTAAGCTGTTGCTGACGACTAACTGTGCAAGTTACCATGTAGCAATATGAGTGATTTTCAACACCTTTAAATAAGAAAACTCCTGCGAGTATATAAGACTTGTTTTCGACTGTCCACATAACTCTGACTAAAACGAAGCGTCACCTCTGTTGGAACAAAACCGTACTGGGAATAAAACGATTGACTTAACTTTTTTGGCTTAACTTCAACCTAAACCATTACTTCTATGTTTTGTTTGTCAGTATGGTTATAAAAAGCGATTTTTTAATGATATTTTTCTAGGTAAATGCTCAGAATATCTTGACTGTTATTATGTCTTAACAAGCATTAAAATGGACATAAAGATATAAGTATATATATATATACATATATGTGTGTGTGTGTGTGTGTGTGAATTTGGTTTTCCTTGTGGTGATATCAACATCATGCTTAGAGTAATTTTGTTCATCGACGTAGTGATACTGTGGATGTTTTAGTTACCTTTCCTGATCCATGCAGTACTGTCTTAATTTCATGTAAGTTGTACATGTGACGATTTTTATCTGCATGTGTTGTTAGGTAAAAAGAATTTTCCCCGAATTTCGATTATCACTCCCTCCAAAAAAGTGGTTTGGAGATAACTTTGAAACAGTTTTTCTCGATGAACGAATGACTGGATTACAGATCTTCATCAATGACATTTTATCAAATAAAGAGATCAACACGTGGTGAGCATTGAAAAGAATTCTCCTGTTTCCTTTCAATTTGGTTTTGAGATTCAATGTAAATTACTTTTATTCGCCCTATTTATCGCACTTTTGTTTTGTTTGAACAGTTGTTTACTTTTTTATTTGTTATTTTACTTTTTTTATTTTTGCATTTAGTTGCATTTTATTCTGATTGTATTTCTTAAGATTGAACTATCAAATGATGATTCTGATTATCTGGTGATGCAAACATTTCTTGAAAGTAAAAAATTAATGTTAAGTTCCTCTGCACAATCCGAAACTTTGGACATGATTGTCAATTTGTTCACAGCACTTAATATTTATTGATTCAGCAATTTATATAGTGCCTCTTCAAGGTGAAGGTTCAGATGTGGTACCCGACTCTGGCACTGCATAAAATTACAATTTTCAGTACTCCAGTATAAGTGCTAGGATGCAATGCACTGCCTGAAATGCTTCCACCAGCCAGAGCTGCTTTCTACCACCTATGCCTACAGGCTGATAACCGCACAATAGTATTAATAATGATGAATATAATGATAATAATTCAATTGATGATTTTTTTTGACTCCATTGACTTGTTTTCTTGTTGCAGTGCACCGGTTCGGCAATTCTTCTGTTTCGATGAGCCTCCCGGACCGTATGAAAGCTTGGAGGAAAGCAGGGTCAGTTACGGCTTCATCAGTCACAACTCACGACAGTCCAAAGCTCACACTCCTCTGCATTGCTACTTACAGACTTTTAATTTCACAGACAAACCTTATTATTGTATATTTAAAATACGATAGGATTAAATATTCTTTCATTGACCAGTTGTTAGTTGCATTTTGGTGTACAGACATGACTTTTTTATAATTATCTAACTCATGAACGAGCTTCCCAGTTTTACAACTTGCCTAATGCCTGTAATTATGCTAAAATAGTCTTGTAGCATTAGCTTTCTAATTACTACATCTGCACACAACAATTTTCTAGCTCAATAAATTCAATACTAAGGACAGTTCGTGCGAGAACTACGAACACAGTTTACAAAAGAACAAGACTTTCGCTTTGAGGCAGTTTCCAGAAAGTCGAGACACTGATCTCGAGGCCGAGACAAAAGGTTCTGAGACTGAGACGTAAAAATCTGTCTTGAGACCGTGCAACTCTGAAACACAGCAACTGTGAGAGGATTAAAACCGTACGCTTCATGATCGTTCTCATATTCTGTACCACGTCCAGAGTATTTTTGGTTTAGCATTCAGTTCTCTGTTGGTTTGTTTTTGCGTTTGCAGGCGATGTGTGAGTCTCTCGAGGATCAAATCTACCGTCTGACGGTTCAACTTCAGCAACGAGACGATCGAATCGAGAATCTGGAATCAGAGTTGAAGGAAAGTCGAGAGAAGATAAGCGAATTGGAAAGAACATCCGCCTCCTCCTGGTTGGTCAAAATATCGACTCCTTCGTTTTTCCATGATTGCATCACGTTGCGTGAATCAGTTGAATGTTGTAGCGTCATGTAAAAATAAAGACATCAATGTAATTTGAGCTGAATCAGTTTGATTCAGATAAATGTAAACTCAGGCAGTTGACGGAAAGTAATGTAAATGGATTAACGCAATGTGATGTAAATTAGTTTAACATTATGCGATGTATAATCACGCTATTAACATAAACATGGCATGAATCGGTTTGATGCAAACTAATGTGAACTCAAGCAATTAACGTTATGTGACATGAAACATTTTAAGTATTTAACACAACTTAGCGTAAACTTATGCAATATGTAGTTCATATGATCTGGCATAAATCAATTTAACATGATTGAACGAATAGTTACACAATTAATTCAGTGCAGTTAAACCACTTTGATTATGATATTAATCAGAGATTTTATGTGAAAGATAAAAGTTTAATTGTCTCTGAATATCTAATGGATTAAAATCTCTGAGATTTCAGAAATTTCCTTCTTTTCTTTTGTATTCTTTAGTTTTTTTTCAGAGCGTTTTAATCTAACAATTTCTTTGTTTACATTTCCGGTGCTGACGTTTTGCTGCTGACCTTTGTGGTGACCCTTGACCTGATTGTGGTGACCCTTGATCTGATTGTGGTGAACCTTGACCTGATCCAGTTCATGTGGGTCAGGAGGTGCGTCGTCGGTGAAATTATCGCGTGAAGTGGATTCCAACGAGAAGTGGGTAGACTTTTATTGTTGTTGTTGCTGTAAGCCACAAATTTCTAAAGTGCTCAATTCTAAAGCTGAGTTATGTGAGAAAGGTTGTTCATCGATGACAAATGAGAATCCAAGTAGGTTGCAAGAGGGACCAGAGGAAGGATGCAGAGTGGCTGTTTTAGTGTGGCGTGCCGCTCCTTTCAGTGGTTGGTCCATCAAATTGGGACATGGTGAAGCTGGGTCGGTCTGTAATTCGTTCCTCCATTTGGAATGACCTTCCACCCATAGGTGCAATCACGTCCTAAAAGTTGGGGGGGACCATAATGAATCACGTCCTAAAAGTTGGTGGACCATAATAATAAAGTTAGGGGACCACTCAAAAGTTGGGGGGACGCGTCCCGTGGGTCCCATAGGGTGGTTGCGCCTATGCTTCCACCCTCATTAAGGGTTAAACTTCTGACTTAATTATCATTAAAATTCTCTCATTCTGTAAAGACGTTAATTTTCCCGAAGAGTTTTCGTGCTGAGATCCCTCTCAATGTTCAGTCATTCTGTGAGAGTTGCTATGGTTACCTGTGTATACGATGTGATCTAATATCTGATCATGCCTGGTAGCACATTGGATAAGACCATGGCATGGTGATCAGCGGACCTGAGTTTGAGCCCTGTAGGTCGGACGTGCTTTGTGGTCTGCTGTTAGCGCCATGTATTGCAGCCTGTCTGTTCTGTTATTAATTAAGATTGATGATAATTAAGATTATTGCGTAACTTTTAAATGTACAGTGCAGTGCATTTGCAGGCGTTTCATTAAAGAAAAAATTATTATTATTATTATTATATTAATTTCTGATCTAATTTGCTCTAACGATCGATATGATTTTACGTTGCAGTTTGACGAAACATTCTTGAAACGTGTGAGAAATTCCGTCCTTCTGCCTTGGCTCTGACTTGTTTCGAGTCGACTGCTCTACAACATGACATCTGAGACTTTCGTCTTCACGTCCGACGAATATCAAGTTCAGTGAAATACTACACGAGGGGATTTCTTGCCCAAATGAACAGCCTTCTTGAGCGAGTTTTCTTAGGAAAGTGGTGTTGCTGCCTATGCAATGAACGTGTGCGTGCATGTTCGTGTGCTTGTTAGTGTGTGTGTGCGTGCTTCCATGCGTGGATGCATTTATGGAAATTTTATGGGTTCATACCCCTCGAAATGAATAATTTTCGAATATATTTTTGTGCTATTTCTGTGTAATTTGAGACTCTGTCCATGGGAAAACCTCGAAATGGAAAACCCTAAAAAAATTCCTCCGGTTATACCCTGTATGCGTGTGCATTTGTGCACACTTGCATTTGTGTCATGCATTTGTGTGTGCGCGCATTTGTGTGTGCGTGCATTTGTGTGAGCGTGCATTTTGTGTGCGTGCGTGTGCAAATGTCAAGATATTTTGTTCAAAGAATTTTTAAATGTGCGTTTAAAGGGGCTTCAACGCAATTATTCTGCTTCTGTGATATTCGCTTTTAGTCTTTTTTTTGTTAGGCGTCACTGTAGGACCGGCCTTAGACTCAGAGTCGCTTCCAACAAAGTATACATTTTTATCATCATCTGGCCTGCAATTAAGATAAAAAAAATTAATGAAGCCAAAGCAACAAATGGAATGGCTTATCTGATTCTGGATAGATGCGTTATTTCTTAAAAACTCGTGCAATCTCGAAATGGTCTCATGAAAACAGACCTGTTCCTGATTTCTTAGTATATCTAACATATATTTGTTGGTTTGAGCAATTTTTGGCAGTAATGAAAAGGAACGAGTTTTATTTGAATTTTCTAGAATCATAGGCAAAATGATTCAGAAACACGAAGACATAAGAGCAATTTTTGTGAGAATGGCATCTCTAAATTAATTATGATATGTCTGGTACTTCAAGTCACTCAGTGGTATTGCAGGCAGCTCCCTATTCCACCTATGCCTATGGTGGGAACTGTAGTATGTCATTTACTCATGATAACTGTCGCAGGAAATTGTGGGCGCCCGCACACAAGGCCAAGACTGAGCACTTACCCATCTGCAATATTTGCACCATATTTTTTACTGTCAGTATTAGCTTTTGGTTTTTAGCAGATTCTTCGCATCAAAGCGATAATGATACACAACATGAAATTGAGACGTTTACTCTTAGAAACCTCGATGAAAATTAGTCACGTTCTTAATTCCTACAAGCTTCTCATTTTTCAAGCTCTTGGTAAAGAAATGTAACCATGGTCATCATACTTTGCCTCCATGCAAAAACTTACTGTGGGTGACTTGGCTTCCATGTATGGAAATTATTAGCACTGACAGCATAGATTTACTATAATTGATGTTCTTTGTATTGGGTTCTGTCTTTGCAACCACAAAGATAATGTTATATTGAAATTGTTTATGACGTGTGGGTGAGAACCATGTTTCAATGAGTTGTGCAGCTTGAGTTCTTGCAGCTAAGGTTCTGTTATGTTAAATGAAGATTTTTTTAAAAAGTTGTACTAAGTAAGTAAATTAGTAGCTTGTATCCGCGCCTGACATGCACACTATTATGTCTTATGCAATTATCACATTTTAAAAATAAATTTGAACTGAAGAAGATTATGAAGTGATACATGCACAGCTAAATAAAATTAAAGATACACTTGTTAATGAACCTACTTTAAAAGAATTTAAGAAGAGGCAGTGTGAAAGGATGTGCTCCTCTCTTGCGAAGTAAGTTCTTGTTTGCTCAAAGTGGGGCAAGAGCTGATGAATGCAGTGGCCAAAGAACTGTGAGTGATTCCTTGTCTTTTTGTGCCATTATCTCACCTGTTGTATGGTTATAATGGTTCCTTTCACTTTAGCCATCTGTAAGCCTTTTTCAAGCTATGCCACTTCGCTGTAAATTAATTTGGAATCTATGGTGGCAGTTCTGTTGTTGCCAAAAAGATATTTGGAAACGGTTGTGAGATGTTAGAAAATGGGTCTGAAGCTAATTAATCCATATCAAGATCATTATCGCATATATTTTCAACTGTTTAGTAATTATTATTATTAGTAGTAGTAGTAGTGGTGGTAGTAGTAGTAGTAGTAGTAGTAGTAGTAGTAGTAGTAGTAGTAGTAGTAGTAGTAGTAGTAGTAGTAGTAGTAGTAGTAGTAGTAGTAGTAGTAGTAGTAGTAGTAGTAGTAGTAGTAGTAGTAGTAGTAGTAGTAGTAGTAGTAGTAGTAGTAGTAGTAGTAGTAGTAGTAGTAGTAGTAGTAGTAGTAGCGGCAGTAGTAGTAGTGGTTGTGGTAGTAGACCTACAGTTGTAGACATTGGTGTCATTTCTATTATTATTAAATGTATTGTTATTTTGTGCATGAGTTTCATTATTACTACTAAGAGTATCTTATGCATTAGTTTAAATATCCTTGATTATATTAATTTATGTCTAAGTTTTTTTATCCATTGTAACATTACTAGCAATATCGTAGGTATTTGCTCAATTATGTTAAACCTGTTTGAGTTCGATTTTCATATCTTTTCGATGCAGTGAAAATCAGAAACGCTTTCCCGAATGAGTTTCGATTTTGCCATGAAATTTTTATTAAGTGGCCACTGTATTAATTATCGAGTTGCCATATCTTGGTGAGTCAATTGACGATTTTACTCATAACAAAGGTTTGTTGAACCAGTTGTTTGTATCTGTTCTCGTGCTGTAGGCTGTGTGCGTGCATGCTGTGTGCGTGCCTGTTGTGTGTGTCTGTAATAATTATAATCACGGCCGACTTTCTGGACACCTTTTTTTGTGTGGCAGATGCTATTTATATGCATGCAGAACACCGCAAACACCGTCTTCAAATATTCTGACGATAAATTTCTGTCGATGGACATTTATGTCCACCAAAAACAAAGATCAATCAATCGATCAATCAATCGATCAATCAGTCGGTCGGTCGGTCAGTCAGTCAGTCGGTCGGTCGGTCGGTCAGTCAGTCAGTCAGTATGTCAGTCAGTCAGTCAGTCGGTCAGTCAGTAATTCAATCAGTAATTCAGTCAGTAATTCATTCATTCATTCATTAATTCAGTCATTTTTTCATTAATTCGGTCATTCAGTCAATAAATTGTATACACTTGTGTGGCGTCAAATCAAAAAAGATCTTCATCCGAGCAGCAATTTCATCACAATCAATGAAAAGTAAGGTTTAAAATGAATTATATGGATGTTATCAAAATAAAATATCACGACCGATTTATGGACACCTTTTTATTGTGTGGCAGTTTCTATTTATAAGCATGCAGAATATCCCAAACACCGTACCTTGCTCTTAAGTGCTGTAATATGCCGAGCAAATTTCTGTCCAGGGTAACGGCCTCTGTTGTCATAGACCCTGGTCAAATCGGATCCATCCATCCAAATACCGTCTTCAAATTTCTTCTGACGATAAATTTCTGTCGCTGGACATTTATGTCCACCAAAAACAAAAGATAAATCAATTAATCAATCAATCGATCAATCAATCGATCGATCTATCGATCAATCAATCAATCTTTCAGTCAGTCGGTCCGGTAATTCATTCATTGATTCACTCAGATATTCATTCAGTCTGTCAGTCAGTCAGTCGGTCAGTCAATCAGTCAGTCAGTCAGTCATTCAGTCAGTCAATCAGTCAGTCGGTCAGTCTGTCAGTCAGTCAGTCAGTCAGTCAGTCAGTCAGTCAGCCAGTCAGTCAGTCAGTCAGTCAGTCAATCAGTCAGTCTGTCTGTCTGTCAGTCAGTCAGTATGTCAGTCATCAGTCAATCGGTCAGTCGGTCGGTCAGTCATTCAGTCCTGAAATTGGTTCATTCATTCATACAATTAGTCTGTCATTCAGTCGGTCAGTCAGTCAGTCAGTCAGTCAGTCAGACAGTCAAACAGTCAGCCTGTCAGTCAGTCAGTCAGTCAAACAGTCAGCCAGTCAGTCAGCCAGTCAGTCAGACAGTCAGTCGGTGAGTCAATCAGTCAGTCAGTCAGTCAGTCAGTCAATCAGTCAGTCAGTCAGCCAGTCAGTCAGTCAACCAGTCAGTCAGCCAGTCAGTCAGTCATTCAGTCTGTCAGTCAGGCAGTTATTCAGTCAATCATTCAGTCAGTCAGTCATTCATTCATTCAGTCAATAGTTCAGTCATTTTTTCACTCATTCGGTCATTTAGTCAATAAATTGTATACACTTGTGTGGCGTCATTTCAAAAGAGATCTTCATCCGAGCTGCAATTTCATCACAATCAATGAAATGTAATATTTAAAATGAATTATAATATGGACGTTTTCAATATTATATATCACGCCCGACTTTCTGGACACCTTTTTATTGTGAGACAGTTTCTATTTATATTCATGCAGAACATCGCAAACAACATCTTCAAATTTTGTGACGGTCAATTTCTGTTGCTGGACATTTATGTCCACCAAAAACAAAGATCAATCAATTAACCAATCAATCGACCAATCAAACGATTGATCTATCGATCAATCAGTCAGTCAATTAACCAGTCAGTCAGTCATTCATTCAGTCAGTCAGTCAATCATTCAGTGGGTTAATCAGTCAGTCAGTCGGTCAGTCAGTCAGTCAGCCAGTCAGTCAGTAAGACAGTCAGTGAGTCGGTGAGTCATTCAGTCAGTCAGTGAGTCAGTCAGTCAGTCTGTCAGTCAGTCAGTCAATCAGTCAGTCAGTCGGTCAGTCAGTCAGTCAGTCATTAATTAATTCAGTCATTAATTAATTCAGTCATTCTTTCATTCATTCTGTCATTCAGTCAATAAATTGTATACACTTGTGTGGCGTCAAATCAATAAAGATCTTCATCCGAGCTGCAACTTCATCGCAATCAATGAAAAGTAAGATTTAAGTTGAATTATATGGACGTTATCAATATTATATGTCACGCCCGACTTTCTGGACACCTTTTTATTGTGTGGCAGTTTCTATTTATATGCATGCAGAACACCTCAAACACCGTCTTCAAATTTTCTGACGAAAAATTTCTGTCGCTGGACATTTATGTCCACCAAAAACAAAAGATAAATCAATTAATCAATCAATCGATCAATCAGTCGATCGATCTATCGATCAATGAATCAATCAATCTTTCAGTCAGTCGGTCCGGTAATTCATTCATTGATTCATTCAGTTATTCATTCAGTCTGTCAGTCAGTCAGTCAGTCAGTCAGTCAATCAGTCAGTCAGTCAGTCAGTCAGTCGGTCAGTCAGTCAGTCAGTCAGTCAGCCAGTAAGTCAGTCAGTCAGTCAGTTTGTCAGTCATCAGTCAATCAATCAGTCATTCGGTCAGTCAGTCAGTCGGTCGGTCATTCAGTCCTGAAATTGGTTCATTCATTCATTCAATTAGTCTGTCATTCAGTCGGTCAGTCAGTCAGTCACTCAGTCAGTCAGTCAGTCAGTCAGACAGTCAAACAGTCAGCCAGTCAGTCAGTCAGTCAGACAGTCGGTCAGTCAGTCAGTCTGTCAGTCAGTCAGTCGGTCAGTGAATCAGTCAGCCAGTCAGTCAGTCAGTCAGTCAGTCAGTCAGTCAGTCAGCCAGTCAGTCAGTCAGTCAGTCAGTCAGTCAGTCAGTCATCAGTCAATCAATCAGTCATTCGGTCAGTCAGTCAGTTGGTCGGTCATTCAGTCCTGAAATTGGTTCATTCATTCATTCAATTAGTCTGTCATTCAGTCGGTCAGTCAGTCAGTCAGTCAGTCAGTCAGACAGTCAAACAGTCAGCCAGTCAGTCAGTCAGTCAGTCAATCATTCATTCAGTCAATCAGTCAGTCGGTCAGTCGGTCAGTCAGTCAGTCAGTCAGCCAGTCAGCCAGTCAGTCAACCAGTCAGTCAGCCAGTCAGTCAGTCAGTCATTCAGTCTGTCAGTCAGGCGGTTATTCAGTCAATCATTCAGTCAGTCAGTCATTCATTCATTCAGTCAATAGTTCAGTAATTTTTTCACTCATTCGGTCATTCAGTCAATAAATTGTATACACTTGTGTGGCGTCATTTCAAAAGAGATCTTCATCCGAGCTGCAATTTCATCACAATCAATGAAATGTAATATTTAAAATGATTTATAATATGGACGTTTTCAATATTATATATCACGCCCGACTTTCTGGACACCTTTTTATTGTGAGACAGTTTCTATTTATATTCATGCAGAATATCGCAAACAAAATCTTCAAATTTTGTGACGGTCAATTTCTGTCGCTGGACATTTTCTGTCCACCAAAAACAAAGATCAATCAATTAACCAATCAATCGATCAAACAAACGATTGATAAATCGATCAATCAGTCAATTAACCAGTCAGTCAGTCATTCATTCAGTCAGTCAGTTAATCATTCAGTGGGTTAATCAGTCAGTCAGTCGGTCAGTCAGTCAGTCAGTCAGTCAGTCAGTCAGCCAGTCAGTCAGTCAGTCAGTCAGTTTGTCAGTCATCAGTCAATCAATCAGTCATTTGGTCAGTCAGTCAGTCGGTCGGTCATTCAGTCCTGAAATTGGTTCATTCATTCATTCAATTAGTCTGTCATTCAGTCGGTCAGTCAGTCAGTCAGTCAGTCAGTCAGACAGTCAAACAGTCAGCCAGTCACTCAGCCAGTCAGACAGTCGGTCAGTCAGTCAGTCAGTCAGTCAGTCAATCATTCAATCAGTCAATCAGTCAGTCGGTCAGTCGGTCAGTCTGTCAGTCTGTCAGTCAGTCAGCCAGTCAGTCAACCAGTCAGTCAGCCAGTCATTCAGTCATTCAGTCTGTCAGTCAGGCAGTTATTCAGTCAATCATTCAGTCAGTCAGTCAGTCATTCATTCAGTCAATAGTTCAGTCATTTTTTCACTCATTCGGTCATTCAGTCAATAAATTGTATACACTTGTGTGGCGTCATTTCAAAAGAGATCTTCATCCGAGCTGCAATTTCATCACAATCAATGAAATGTAATATTTAAAATGAATTATAATATGGACGTTTTCAATATTATATATCACGCCCGACTTTCTGGACACCTTTTTATTGTGAGACAGTTTCTATTTATATACATGCAGAATATCGCAAACAACATCTTCAAATTTTGTGACGGTCAATTTCTGTCGCTGGACTTTTATGTCCACCAAAAACAAAGATCAATCAATTAACAAATCAATCGACCAATCAAACGATTGATCCATCGATCAATCAGTCAATTAACCAGTCAGTCAGTCATTCATTCAGTCAGTCAGTCAATCATTCAGTGGGTTAATCAGTCAGTCAGTCGGTCAGTCAGTCAGTCAGTCAGTCAGTCAGCCAGTCAGTCAGTCAGTCAGACAGTCAGTCGGTGAGTCAATCAGTCAGTCAGTCAGCCAGTCAGTCAGCCAGTCAGTCAGTCAGTCAGTCAGTCAGTCGGTGAGTCAATCAGTCAGTCAGTCAGCCAGTCAGTCAGCCAGTCAGTCAGTCAGTCTGTCAGTCAGTCAGTCAATCAGTCAGTCAGTCAGTCAATCAGTCAGTCAGCCAGTCAGTCAGTCAGTCAGTCTGTCAGTCAGTCAGTCAATCAGTCAGTCAGTCGGTCAGTCTGTCAGTCAGTCATTAATTAATTCAGTCATTAATTAATTCAGTCATTCTTTCATTCATTCTGTCATTCAGTCAATAAATTGTATACACT
>OX457051.1:38842146-38872146 GCA_949752735.1 Lumbricus terrestris
CATTCAGTCGGTCAGTCAGTCAGTCAGTCAGTCAGACAGTCAAACAGTAAGCCAGTCACTCAGCCAGTCAGACAGTCGGTCAGTCAGTCAGTCAGTCAGTCAATCATTCAATCAGTCAGTCAGTCAGTCGGTCAGTCGGTCAGTCTGTCAGTCAGTCAGCCAGTCAGCCAGTCAGTCAACCAGTCAGTCAGCCAGTCATTAAGTCATTCAGTCTGTCAGTCAGGCAGTTATTCAGTCAATCATTCAGTCAGTCAGTCATTCATTCATTCAGTCAATAGTTCAGTCATTTTTTCACTCATTCGGTCATTTAGTCAATAAATTGTAATTTGTTTTCTTTAAGTTTACAGATAATTTATTAGCCTTAAACCACTTTGATAAAATAATTAATTCATTGTTTATAACATTTGACAATGCTTCAAGATTATCCCCAGAAATAAAAGCTGACGTGTCATCAGCAAACAAAATTAGTAACATAATATTAGAACACTCCCAAATATCATTTATATACAACAGAAACAACAAAGGGCCAAGAACAGAGCCCTGGGGAACTCCACAAGTTAGAGGGCACATTTCTGATATGGCATTGTCAATCACAACCTGTTGATGTCGGTTACTTAGATAACTCATAATCCATGTTAGAGCAATACCTCTTATGCCATAACGATACAATTTATCAATTAAAATCTTATGATTAATGGTGTCAAAAGCTTTGGATAAATCTAAGAAGACACCTATGGTATATTTCCCTTCATCAATTGCCATGCTAATTTGGTCAGTAACATCAAGAATTGCCATACTAGTGGAGTGATTTTTTCTAAAACCATATTGTCTATCATAAAGAATATCATTGGCAGTCAGAAAATCATAAATTCTTTTATGCATGACTTTTTCCAAGATTTTAGAAAAAGTAGGCAGTATAGATATAGGACGATAGTTAGAGGGATCAAGGGTAGAGCCAGTTTTAAATAGAGGTATAACTTTAGCATTTTTCATCAATTCAGGCACGATACCCGTGCATAAGGACTGATTAATAATAAATACCAAAGGGGTCACAAT
This sequence comes from Lumbricus terrestris, assembly GCA_949752735.1. Classification (NCBI taxonomy): domain Eukaryota; kingdom Metazoa; phylum Annelida; class Clitellata; order Crassiclitellata; family Lumbricidae; genus Lumbricus; species Lumbricus terrestris. The sequence goes on from OX457051.1 coordinate 38,843,203, forward strand.
GTGCTCCACAAGGTGCTTGGATATGTAAAGGGGTATGTCTATAAGACCCATAGATTTATTATTATCAAGCTCCATCAGTAGTGACCTGATTTCCACTGTATCCGTTGGACCCAAAAATAGTGAACAGTCAAAATGTTTTTTCATGAAATTGGTATGATCAATCCCAGGATCAGCTATTTTTGTAGCTAAATTAGGGCCAATTTCGGTAAAGTACTTATTGAAAGAATTAGCAATGGTTTGAGAATCCGTTATTAATTCATTATCAACATTAATAGCCTTAATACCACTCATGGATTTATTATGATTGATTATTAGTTTGATAGTTTTCCAGGTTTGTCTCAAATTATTTTTATATACATCAAATTTTGAAGCATAATAATGTTTTTCACTAATGCGCAAAAGAGATGTCAATTTATTTTTATATACTTTAAATTTGTTTAATATATCTCTATCTTTTGTTTTGAGGTACCACTTATACAGTTTATTCTTATGTTTTATAGATTTGATAAGGGCAGGAGTTAGCCAGGGTTTCAATTTAGTTCTATATTGTCTTTTACGTTTGAATAACAGAGGAAAACAAGAGTTGAATGCCCTGCTCAGCTTGTCTATGAATAAGGAATAGGAAATATCAGGATTTGATTCACAAAGAATTTCTTCCCATGTCCAACAACCAACCAGATCATCCATTGCCTCAAAGTTACTACGGGATTTGGAGCGAAAAGCAACATACTTCGACTTCTCAGCTGTCACATAGTCAGAAGTCTGCCTAGGCAAAACTGTGAATATTGGAAGATGATCGGAGATATCTGCACAAATTATACCAGAAAACTCCTCGCGATTTAATCTATTACAAAAGATGTTATCAATAAGAGTCGATGACAACTCAGTAATCCTAGTCGGCATATTAATCAGTGGACAATAAGAAAGTGCTAACATAGTGTTTACAAAGTTTTGTGTCCCAACATGTGAATCACTGTTTAAAAGATTTACATTAAAGTCACCACAAATATAGCTTAATCTATTCTGCATTTTAAAGCTGTCTATGATCTGAGAGAGACTATCAGAGAACAAATTAATATTAGTGCCAGGGGGTCTATAAATATCGCAAACAACATCTTCAAATTTTGTGACGGTCAATTTCTGTCGCTGGACATTTATGTCCACCAAAAACAAAGATCAATCAATTAACCAATCAATCGACCAATAAAACGATTGATCTATCGATCAATCAGTCAATTAACCAGTCAGTCATTCATTCATTCAGTCAGTCAGTCAATCATTCAGTGGGTTAATCAGTCAGTCAGTCGGTCAGTCAGTCAGTCAGTCAGTCAGCCAGTCAGTCAGTCAGACAGTCAGTCGGTGAGTCAATCAGTCAGTCAGTCAGCCAGTCAGTCAGCCAGTCAGTCAGTCAGTCGGTGAGTCAATCAGTCAGTCAGTCAGCCAGTCAGTCAGCCAGTCAGTCAGTCAGTCTGTCAGTCAGTCAGTCAATCAGTCAGTCAGTCAGTCAGTCAATCAGTCAGTCAGCCAGTCAGTCAGTCAGTCAGTCTGTCAGTCAGTCAGTCAATCAGTCAGTCAGTCGGTCAGTCAGTCAGTCATTCAGTCATTAATTAATTCAGTCATTAATTAATTCAGTCATTCTTTCATTCATTCTGTCATTCAGTCAATAAATTGTATACACTTGTGTGGCGTCAAATCAATAAAGGTCTTCATCCGAGCTGTAACATCATCGCAATCAATGAAAAGTAAGATTTAAGTTGTATTATATGGACGTTATCAATATTATATGTCACGCCCGACTTTCTGGACACCTTTTTATTGTGTGGCAGTTTCTATTTATATACATGCAGTACACCTCAAACACCGTCTTCAAATTTTCTGACGATAAATTTCTGTCGCTGGACATTTATGTCCACCAAAAACAAAAGATAAATCAATTAATCAATCAATCGATCAATCAATCGATCGATCTATCGATCAATGAATCAATCAATCTTTCAGTCAGTCGGTCCGGTAATTCATTCATTGATTCATTCAGTTATTCATTCAGTCTGTCAGTCAGTCAGTCGGTCAGTCAATCAGTCAGTCAGTCAGTCAGTAAGTCATTCAGTCAGTCAATCAATCAGTCAGTCGGTCAGTCTGTCAGTCAGTCAGTCAGTCAGACAGTCAGTCAGCCAGTCAGTCAGTCAGTCAGTCAGTTTGTCAGTCCTCAGTCAATCAATCAGTCAGTCAGTCAGTCAGCCAGTCAGTCAGTCAGTCAGTCAGTCAGTCAATCAGTCAGTCAGTCAGCCAGTCAGTCAGTCAGTCAACCAGTCAGTCAGCCAGTCAGTCAGTCAGTCATTCAGTCTGTCAGTCGGGCAGTTATTCAGTCAATCATTCAGTCAGTCAGTCATTCATTCATTCAGTCAATAGTTCAGTCATTTTTTCACTCATTCGGTCATTTAGTCAATAAATTGTATACACTTGTGTGGCGTCATTTCAAAAGAGATCTTCATCCGAGCTGCAATTTCATCACAATCAATGAAATGTAATATTTAAAATGAATTATAATATGGACGTTTTCAATATTATATTTCACGCCCGACTTTCTGGACACCTTTTTATTGTGAGACAGTTTCTATTTATATACATGCAGAATATCGCAAACAACATCTTCAAATTTTGTGACGGTCAATTTCTGTCGATGGACATTTATGTCCACCAAAAACAAAGATCAATCAACTAACCAATCAATCGACCAATCAAACGATTGATCTATCGATCAATCAGTCAATTAACCAGTCAGTCAGTCATTCATTCAGTCAGTCAGTCAATCATTCAGTGGGTTAATCAGTCAGTCAGTCGGTCAGTCAGTCAGAGAGCCAGTCAGTCAGTCAGTCAGTCAGTCAGTCAGTCGGTGAGTCAATCAGTCAGTCAGTCAGTCAGCCAGACAGTCAGCCAGTCAGTCATTCATTCAGTCAATCAGTCAGTCGGTCAGTCGGTCAGTCAGTCAGTCAGTCAGCCAGTCAGTCAGTCAGTCAGTCAGTCAGTCAGTCAGTCAGTCAATCAGTCAGTCAGTCAGCCAGTCAGTCAGTCAGTCAACCAGTCAGTCAGCCAGTCAGTCAGTCAGTCATTCAGTCTGTCAGTCAGCCAGCCAGTCAGTCAGCCAGTCAGTCAGTCAGTCATTCATTCATTCAGTCAATAGTTCAGTCATTTTTTCACTCATTCGGTCATTTAGTCAATAAATTGTATACACTTGTGTGGCGTCATTTCAAAAGAGATCTTCATCCGAGCTGCAATTTCATCACAATCAATGAAATGTAATATTTAAAATGAATTATAATATGGACGTTTTCAATATTATATATCACGCCCGACTTTCTGGACACCTTTTTATTGTGAGACAGTTTCTATTTATATACATGCAGAATATCGCAAACAACATCTTCAAATTTTGTGACGGTCAATTTCTGTCGCTGGACATTTATGTCCACCAAAAACAAAGATCAATCAATTAACCAATCAATCGACCAATCAAACGATTGATCTATCGATCAATCAGTCAATTAACCAGTCAGTCAGTCATTCATTCAGTCAGTCAGTCAATCAGTCAGTCAGCCAGTCAGTCAGCCAGTCAGTCAGTCAGTCGGTGAGTCATTCAGTCAGTCAGTCAGCCAGTCAGTCAGCCAGTCAGTCAGTCAGTCTGTCATTCATTCAGTCAATCAGTCAGTCGGTCAGTCGGTCAGTCAGTCAGTCAGTCAGCCAGTCAGTCAGTCAGTCAGTCAGTCAGTCAGTCAGTCAGTCAATCAGTCAGTCAGTCAGCCAGTCAGTCAGTCAGTCAACCAGTCAGTCAGCCAGTCAGTCAGTCAGTCATTCAGTCTGTCAGTCAGCCAGCCAGTCAGTCAGCCAGTCAGTCAGTCAGTCATTCATTCATTCAGTCAATAGTTCAGTCATTTTTTCACTCATTCGGTCATTTAGTCAATAAATTGTATACACTTGTGTGGCGTCATTTCAAAAGAGATCTTCATCCGAGCTGCAATTTCATCACAATCAATGAAATGTAATATTTAAAATGAATTATAATATGGACGTTTTCAATATTATATATCACGCCCGACTTTCTGGACACCTTTTTATTGTGAGACAGTTTCTATTTATATACATGCAGAATATCGCAAACAACATCTTCAAATTTTGTGACGGTCAATTTCTGTCGCTGGACATTTATGTCCACCAAAAACAAAGATCAATCAATTAACCAATCAATCGACCAATCAAACGATTGATCTATCGATCAATCAGTCAATTAACCAGTCAGTCAGTCATTCATTCAGTCAGTCAGTCAATCAGTCAGTCAGCCAGTCAGTCAGCCAGTCAGTCAGTCAGTCGGTGAGTCATTCAGTCAGTCAGTCAGCCAGTCAGTCAGCCAGTCAGTCAGTCAGTCTGTCAGTCAGTCAGTCAATCAGTCAGTCAGTCAGTCAATCAGTCAGCCAGTCAGTCAGTCAGTCAGTCAGTCTGTCAGTCAGTCAGTCAATCAGTCAGTCAGTCGGTCAGTCAGTCAGTCAGTCATTAATTAATTCAGTCATTAATTAATTCAGTCATTCTTTCATTCATTCTGTCATTCAGTCAATAAATTGTATACACTTGTGTGGCGTCAAATCAATAAAGGTCTTCATCCGAGCTGCAACTTCATCGCAATCAATGAAAAGTAAGATTTAAGTTGAATTATATGGACGTTATCAATATTATATGTCACGCCCGACTTTCTGGACACCTTTTTATTGTGTGGCAGTTTCTATTTATATGCATGCAGAACACCTCAAACACCGTCTTCAAATTTTCTGACGATAAATTTCTGTCGCTGGACATTTATGTCCACCAAAAACAAAAGATAAATCAATTATTCAATCAATCGATCAATCAGTCGATCGATCTATCGATCAATCAATCAATCAATCTTTCAGTCAGTCGGTCCGGTAATTCATTCATTGATTCATTCAGTTATTCATTCAGTCTGTCAGTCAGTCAGTCGGTCAGTCAATCAGTCAGTCAGTCAGTCAGTCAGTCGGTCGGTCAGTCAGTCAGTCAGTCAGTCAGCCAGTCAGTCAGTCAGTCAGTCAGTCAGTTTGTCAGTCATCAATCAATCAATCAGTCATTCGGTCAGTCAGTCAGTCGGTCGGTCATTCAGTCCTGAAATTGGTTCATTCATTCATTCAATTAGTCTGTCATTCAGTCGGTCAGTCAGTCAGTCAGTCAGTCAGTCAGTCAGTCAGTCAGTCAATCAGACAGTCAAACAGTCAGCCAGTCAGTCAGTCAGTCAGACAGTCGGTCAGTCAGTCAGTCAGTCAATCATTCATTCAGTCAATCAGTCAGTCGGTCAGTCGGTCAGTCAGTCAGTCAGTCAGCCAGTCAGCCAGTCAGTCAACCAGTCAGTCAGCCAGTCAGTCAGTCATTCAGTCTGTCAGTCAGGCAGTTATTCAGTCAATCATTCAGTCAGTCAGTCATTCATTCATTCAGTCAATAGTTCAGTCATTTTTTCACTCATTCGGTCATTCAGTCAATAAATTGTATACACTTGTGTGGCGTCATTTCAAAAGAGATCTTCATCCGAGCTGCAGTTTCATCACAATCAATGAAATGTAAAATTTAAAATGAATTATAATATGGACGTTTTCAATATTATATATCACGCCCGACTTTCTGGACACCTTTTTATTGTGAGACAGTTTCTATTTATATACATGCAGAATATCGCAAACAACATCTTCAAATTTTGTGACGGTCAATTTCTGTCGCTGGACATTTATGTCCACCAAAAACAAAGATCAATCAATTAACCAATCAATCGACCAATCAAACGATTGATCTATCGATCAATCAGTCAATTAACCAGTCAGTCAGTCATTCATTCAGTCAGTCAGTCAATCATTCAGTGGGTTAATCAGTCAGTCGGTCAGTCAGCCAGTCAGTCAGTCGGACAGTCAGTCTGTGAGTCAATCAGTCAGTCAGTCAGCCAGTCAGTCAGTCAGTCAGTCGGTCAGTCGGTGAGTCAATCAGTCAATCAGTCAGCCAGTCAGTCAGCCAGTCAGTCAGTCAGTCTGTCAGTCAGTCAATCAGTCAATCAGTCAGTAAGTCAGTCAATCAGTCAGTCAGCCAGTCAGTCAGCCAGTCAGTCAGACAGTCAGTCGGTGAGTCAATCAGTCAGTCAGTCAGCCAGTCAGTCAGTCAGTCAGTCAGTCAGTCGGTGAGTCATTCAGTCAGTCAGTCAGTCAGCCAGTCAGTCAGCCAGTCAGTCAGTCAGTCTGTCAGTCAGTCAGTCAATCAGTCAGTCAGTCAGTCAATCAGTCAGCCAGTCAGTCAGTCAGTCAGTCTGTCAGTCAGTCAGTCAATCAGTCAGTCAGTCGGTCGGTCAGTCAGTCAGTCAGTCATTAATTAATTCAGTCATTAATTAATTCAGTCATTCTTTCATTCATTCTGTCATTCAGTCAATAAATTGTATACACTTGTGTGGCGTCAAATCAATAAAGGTCTTCATCCGAGCTGCAACTTCATCGCAATCAATGAAAAGTAAGATTTAAGTTGAATTATATGGACGTTATCAATATTATATGTCACGCCCGACTTTCTGGACACCTTTTTATTGTGTGGCAGTTTCTATTTATATGCATGCAGAACACCTCAAACACCGTCTTCAAATTTTCTGACGATAAATTTCTGTCGCTGGACATTTATGTCCACCAAAAACAAAAGATAAATCAATTAATCAATCAATCGATCAATCAATCGATCGATCTATCGATCAATGAATCAATCAATCTTTCAGTCAGTCGGTCCGGTAATTCATTCATTGATTCATTCAGTTATTCATTCAGTCTGTCAGTCAGTCAGTCGGTCAGTCAATCAGTCAGTCAGTCAGTCAGTAAGTCATTCAGTCAGTCAATCAGTCAGTCGGTCAGTCTGTCAGTCAGTCAGTCAGTCAGTCAGTCAGCCAGTCAGTCAGTCAGTCAGTCAGTTTGTCAGTCATCAGTCAATCAATCAGTCATTCGGTCAGTCAGTCAGTCGGTCGGTCATTCAGTCCTGAAATTGGTTCATTCATTCTTTCAATTAGTCTGTCATTCAGTCGGTCAGTCAGTCTGTCAGTCAGTCAGTCAGTCAAACAGTCAAACAGTCAGCCAGTCAGTCAGTCAGTCAGTCAGTCAGACAGTCGGTCAGTCAGTCAGTCAGTCAATCATTCATTCAGTCAATCAGTCAGTCGGTCAGTCGGTCAGTCAGTCAGTCAGTCGGTCAGTCAGTCAGTCAGTCATTCAGTCTGTCAGTCAGGCAGTTATTCAGTCAATCATTCAGTCAGTCAGTCAGTCATTCATTCAGTCAATAGTTCAGTCATTTTTTCACTCATTCGGTCATTCAGTCAATAAATTGTATACACTTGTGTGGCGTCATTTCAAAAGAGATCTTCATCCGAGCTGAAATTTCATCACAATCAATGAAATGTAATATTTAAAATGAATTATAATATGGACGTTTTCAATATTATATATCACGCCCGAATTTCTGGACACCTTTTTATTGTGAGACAGTTTCTATTTATATACATGCAGAATATCAAGTTCATTTATTTCACACAATACATAATATTACACATCATTGCAAAAAAGAAAATTATTCAATTTATCCCACATTCTGTCTGGAAGGGGAAAAAAGCTCAAGTGAGCTTAACGAGTCCACCTTACATTAATGTAAAGAATATACATAATTTTTAACCGTCAATGACAAGTATTTAATACTATAACTTGTGTCATATTCCTACTGAAGACATCATTCATATTTATCATATACCTATTTATTATATAATTGGCGAAACAGAAAAAAGAAAAGAAAACAGAACAAAACAATAAAAATAAAAAATAAAACAAAAACTTAATTAGTAGCAGGATAACAAGAACTGTTTATAGCTTTTAGTAAATGTAGCTAGCGAGTCAATAAACTTAAATTTAGGAGGTAACGAGTTCCAAAGCTTCGGGCCATATACCAATGCTGAATGTAGACGGGTATTTGACCTACAGACAAAAGACTGATAATCGGTCCTTGAGCGAGTTTCATACTGATGCAGTTGTTCCTTGGTAGTAAAGCAGGCATTAAAACGCTTAGGAAGCATTCCATGACGATGACGATACATGAAAACAACCAATTGCATGTGATAAATATCAGAAAGCTTTAGTAATCCATACTGCTTAAATAAGACAGAAGATCTGTGTAGTCTATCAACACCACTGATACCCCTTAATGCTCGTTTCTGTAAAATCGACACTTTTTTCAACTTAGATACATAGCCTCCAGCCCACACCAGTGTGCAGTACTGCAAATATGGTAAAATTAAACTGGAGTATAAAAGTAATAATACTGATTTTTTAAGTATTTTATTCAACTTATAAAGTATCCCTATAGATTTGGCAATTTTATTTTCTACAACGCGTATATGATCCGCCCATCTAAGATTTTTATCAATTATTACTCCCAAGAATTTAGCAGACGGAACATTATCTAAGTTTATATCATCCATTTTAATCTCAAGAGTTTTAAGAGGTGCCTTTTTCCTTATACCACAAAACACAATGTAATTTGTTTTCTTTAAGTTTACAGATAATTTATTAGCCTTAAACCACTTTGATAAAATAATTAATTCATTGTTTATAACATTTGACAATGCTTCAAGATTATCCCCAGAAATAAAAGCTGACGTGTCATCAGCAAACAAAATTAGTAACATAATATTAGAACACTCCCAAATATCATTTATATACAACAGAAACAACAAAGGGCCAAGAACAGAGCCCTGGGGAACTCCACAAGTTAGAGGGCACATTTCTGATATGGCATTGTCAATCACAACCTGTTGATGTCGGTTACTTAGATAACTCATAATCCATGTTAGAGCAATACCTCTTATGCCATAACGATACAATTTATCAATTAAAATCTTATGATTAATGGTGTCAAAAGCTTTGGATAAATCTAAGAAGACACCTATGGTATATTTCCCTTCATCAATTGCCATGCTAATTTGGTCAGTAACATCAAGAATTGCCATACTAGTGGAGTGATTTTTTCTAAAACCATATTGTCTATCATAAAGAATATCATTGGCAGTCAGAAAATCATAAATTCTTTTATGCATGACTTTTTCCAAGATTTTAGAAAAAGTAGGCAGTATAGATATAGGACGATAGTTAGAGGGATCAAGGGTAGAGCCAGTTTTAAATAGAGGTATAACTTTAGCATTTTTCATCAATTCAGGCACGATACCCGTGCATAAGGACTGATTAATAATAAATACCAAAGGGGTCACAATGTGCTCCACAAGGTGCTTGGATATGTAAAGGGGTATGTCTATAAGACCCATAGATTTATTATTATCAAGCTCCATCAGTAGTGACCTGATTTCCACTGTATCCGTTGGACCCAAAAATAGTGAACAGTCAAAATGTTTTTTCATGAAATTGGTATGATCAATCCCAGGATCAGCTATTTTTGTAGCTAAATTAGGGCCAATTTCGGTAAAGTACTTATTGAAAGAATTAGCAATGGTTTGAGAATCCGTTATTAATTCATTATCAACATTAATAGCCTTAATACCACTCATGGATTTATTATGATTGATTATTAGTTTGATAGTTTTCCAGGTTTGTCTCAAATTATTTTTATATACATCAAATTTTGAAGCATAATAATGTTTTTCACTAATGCGCAAAAGAGATGTCAATTTATTTTTATATACTTTAAATTTGTTTAATATATCTCTATCTTTTGTTTTGAGGTACCACTTATACAGTTTATTCTTATGTTTTATAGATTTGATAAGGGCAGGAGTTAGCCAGGGTTTCAATTTAGTTCTATATTGTCTTTTACGTTTGAATAACAGAGGAAAACAAGAGTTGAATGCCCTGCTCAGCTTGTCTATGAATAAGGAATAGGAAATATCAGGATTTGATTCACAAAGAATTTCTTCCCATGTCCAACAACCAACCAGATCATCCATTGCCTCAAAGTTACTACGGGATTTGGAGCGAAAAGCAACATACTTCGACTTCTCAGCTGTCACATAGTCAGAAGTCTGCCTAGGCAAAACTGTGAATATTGGAAGATGATCGGAGATATCTGCACAAATTATACCAGAAAACTCCTCGCGATTTAATCTATTACAAAAGATGTTATCAATAAGAGTCGATGACAACTCAGTAATCCTAGTCGGCATATTAATCAGTGGACAATAAGAAAGTGCTAACATAGTGTTTACAAAGTTTTGTGTCCCAACATGTGAATCACTGTTTAAAAGATTTACATTAAAGTCACCACAAATATAGCTTAATCTATTCTGCATTTTAAAGCTGTCTATGATCTGAGAGAGACTATCAGAGAACAAATTAATATTAGTGCCAGGGGGTCTATAAATATCGCAAACAACATCTTCAAATTTTGTGACGGTCAATTTCTGTCGCTGGACATTTATGTCCACCAAAAACAAAGATCAATCAATTAACCAATCAATCGACCAATCAAACGATTGATCTATCGATCAATCAGTCAATTAACCAGTCAGTCATTCATTCATTCAGTCAGTCAGTCAATCATTCAGTGGGTTAATCAGTCAGTCAGTCGGTCAGTCAGTCAGTCAGTCAGTCAGCCAGTCAGTCAGTCAGACAGTCAGTCGGTGAGTCAATCAGTCAGTCAGTCAGCCAGTCAGTCAGTCAGTCAGTCAGTCAGTCAGTCGGTGAGTCAATCAGTCAGTCAGTCAGCCAGTCAGTCAGCCAGTCAGTCAGTCAGTCTGTCAGTCAGTCAGTCAATCAGTCAGTCAGTCAGTCAGTCAGTCAATCAGTCAGTCAGCCAGTCAGTCAGTCAGTCAGTCTGTCAGTCAGTCAGTCAATCAGTCAGTCAGTCGGTCAGTCAGTCAGTCAGTCATTAATTAATTCAGTCATTAATTAATTCAGTCATTCTTTCATTCATTCTGTCATTCAGTCAATAAATTGTATACACTTGTGTGGCGTCAAATCAATAAAGGTCTTCATCCGAGCTGTAACTTCATCGCAATCAATGAAAAGTAAGATTTAAGTTGAATTATATGGACGTTATCAATATTATATGTCACGCCCGACTTTCTGGACACCTTTTTATTGTGTGGCAGTTTCTATTTATATACATGCAGTACATCTCAAACACCGTCTTCAAATTTTCTGACGATAAATTTCTGTCGCTGGACATTTATGTCCACCAAAAACAAAAGATAAATCAATTAATCAATCAATCGATCAATCAATCGATCGATCTATCGATCAATGAATCAATCAATCTTTCAGTCAGTCGGTCCGGTAATTCATTCATTGATTCATTCAGTTATTCATTCAGTCTGTCAGTCAGTCAGTCGGTCAGTCAATCAGTCAGTCAGTCAGTCAGTAAGTCATTCAGTCAGTCAATCAGTCAGTCGGTCAGTCTGTCAGTCAGTCAGTCAGTCAGTCAGTCAGTCAGCCAGTCAGTCAGTCAGTCAGTCAGTTTGTCAGTCATCAGTCAAACAATCAGTCATTCGGTCAGTCAGTCAGTCGGTCGGTCATTCAGTCCTGAAATTGGTTCATTCATTCTTTCAATTAGTCTGTCATTCAGTCGGTCAGTCAGTCTGTCAGTCAGTCAGTCAGTCAAACAGTCAAACAGTCAGCCAGTCACTCAGTCAGTCAGTCAGTCAGACAGTCGGTCAGTCAGTCAGTCAGTCAATCATTCATTCAGTCAATCAGTCAGTCGGTCAGTCGTTCAGTCAGTCAGTCAGTCAGTCAGTCAGTCAGTCAACCAGTCAGTCAGTCAGTCATTCAGTCTGTCAGTCAGGCAGTTATTCAGTCAATCATTCAGTCAGTCAGTCAGTCATTCATTCAGTCAATAGTTCAGTCATTTTTTCACTCATTCGGTCATTCAGTCAATAAATTGTATACACTTGTGTGGCGTCATTTCAAAAGAGATCTTCATCCGAGCTGCAATTTCATCACAATCAATGAAATGTAATATTTAAAATGAATTATAATATGGACGTTTTCAATATTATATATCACGCACGACTTTCTGGACACCTTTTTATTGTGAGACAGTTTCTATTTATATACATGCAGAATATCGCAAACAACATCTTCAAATTTTGTGACGGTCAATTTCTGTCGATGGACATTTATGTCCACCAAAAACAAAGATCAATCAACTAACCAATCAATCGACCAATCAAACGATTGATCTATCGATCAATCAGTCAATTAACCAGTCAGTCAGTCATTCATTCAGTCAGTCAGTCAATCATTCAGTGGGTTAATCAGTCAGTCAGTCGGTCAGTCAGTCAGTCAGAGAGCCAGTCAGTCAGTCAGTCAGTCGGTGAGTCAATCAGTCAGTCAGTCAGTCAGCCAGACAGTCAGCCAGTCAGTCATTCATTCAGTCAATCAGTCAGTCGGTCAGTCAGTCAGTCAGTCAGCCAGTCAGTCAGTCAGACAGTCAGTCAGTCAATCAGTCAGTCAGTCAGCCAGTCAGTCAGTCAGTCAACCAGTCAGTCAGCCAGTCAGTCAGTCAGTCATTCAGTCTGTCAGTCGGGCAGTTATTCAGTCAATCATTCAGTCAGTCAGTCATTCATTCATTCAGTCAATAGTTCAGTCATTTTTTCACTCATTCGGTCATTTAGTCAATAAATTGTATACACTTGTGTGGCGTCATTTCAAAAGAGATCTTCATCCGAGCTGCAATTTCATCACAATCAATGAAATGTAATATTTAAAATGAATTATAATATGGACGTTTTCAATATTATATATCACGCCCGACTTTCTGGACACCTTTTTATTGTGAGACAGTTTCTATTTATATACATGCAGAATATCGCAAACAACATCTTCAAATTTTGTGACGGTCAATTTCTGTCGCTGGACATTTATGTCCACCAAAAACAAAGATCAATCAATTAACGAATCAACCGACCAATCAAACGATTGATCTATCGATCAATCAGTCAATTAACCAGTCAGTCAGTCATTCATTCAGTCAGTCAGTCAATCATTCAGTGGGTTAATCAGTCAGTCAGTCGGTCAGTCAGTCAGTCAGCCAGTCAGTCAGTCAGACAGTCAGTGAGTCGGTGAGTCAATCAGTCAGTCAGTGAGTCAGTCAGTCAGTCTGTCAGTCAGTCAGTCAATCAGTCAGTCAGTCGGTCAGTCAGTCAGTCAGTCAATCATTAATTCAGTCATTAATTAATTCAGTCATTCTTTCATTCATTCTGTCATTCAGTCAATAAATTGTATACACTTGTGTGGCGTCAAATCAATAAAGATCTTCATCCGAGCTGCAACTTCATCGCAATCAATGAAAAGTAAGATTTAAGTTGAATTATATGGACGTTATCAATATTATATGTCACGCCCGACTTTCTGGACACCTTTTTATTGTGTGGCAGTTTCTATTTATATGCATGCAGAACACCTCAAACACCGTCTTCAACTTTTCTGACGATAAATTTCTGTCGCTGGACATTTATGTCCACCAAAAACAAAAGATAAATCAATTATTCAATCAATCGATCAATCAGTCGATCGATCTATCGATCAATCAATCAATCAATCTTTCAGTCAGTCGGTCCGGTAATTCATTCATTGATTCATTCAGTTATTCATTCAGTCTGTCAGTCAGTCAGTCGGTCAGTCAATCAGTCAGTCAGTCAGTCAGTCAGTCAGTCGGTCAGTCAGTCAGTCAGTCAGTCAGTCAGCCAGTCAGTCAGTCAGTCAGTCAGTTTGTCAGTCATCAATCAATCAATCAGTCATTCGGTCAGTCAGTCAGTCGGTCAGTCATTCAGTCCTGAAATAGGTTCATTCATTCATTCAATTAGTCTGTCATTCAGTCGGTCAGTCAGTCAGTCAGTCAGTCAGTCAGTCAGTCAGACAGTCAAACAGTCAGCCAGTCAGTCAGTCAGACAGTCGGTCAGTCAGTCAGTCAGTCAGTCAATCATTCATTCAGTCAATCAGTCAGTCGGTCAGTCGGTCAGTCAGTCAGTCAGTCAGCCAGTCAGCCAGTCAGTCAACCAGTCAGTCAGCCAGTCAGTCAGTCATTCAGTCTGTCAGTCAGGCAGTTATTCAGTCAATCATTCAGTCAGTCATTCATTCATTCATTCAGTCAATAGTTCAGTCATTTTTTCACTCATTCGGTCATTCAGTCAATAAATTGTATACACTTGTGTGGCGTCATTTCAAAAGAGATCTTCATCCGAGCTGCAATTTCATCACAATCAATGAAATGTAAAATTTAAAATGAATTATAATATGGACGTTTTCAATATTATATATCACGCCCGACTTTCTGGACACCTTTTTATTGTGAGACAATTTCTATTTATATACATGCAGAATATCGCAAACAACATCTTCAAATTTTGTGACGGCCAATTTCTGTCGCTGGACATCTATGTCCACCAAAAACAAAGATCAATCAATTAACCAATCAATCGACCAATCAAACGATTGATCTATCGATCAATCAGTCAATTAACCAGTCAGTCAGTCATTCATTCAGTCAGTCAGTCAATCATTCAGTGGGTTAATCAGTCAGTCGGTCAGTCAGCCAGTCAGTCAGTCAGACAGTCAGTCGGTGAGTCAATCAGTCAGTCAGTCAGCCAGTCAGTCAGTCAGTCAGTCAGTCGGTGAGTCAATCAGTCAGTCAGTCAGCCAGTCAGTCAGCCAGTCAGTCAGTCAGTCTGTCAGTCAGTCAGTCAGTCAATCAGTCAATCAGTCAGTCAATCAGTCAGTCAGCCAGTCAGTCAGCCAGTCAGTCAGACAGTCAGTCGGTGAGTCAATCAGTCAGTCAGTCAGCCAGTCAGTCAGTCAGTCAGTCAGTCAGTCAGTCGGTGAGTCATTCAGTCAGTCAGTCAGCCAGTCAGTCAGCCAGTCAGTCAGTCAGTCAGTCTGTCAGTCAGTCAGTCAATCAGTCAGTCAGTCAGTCAATCAGGCAGCCAGTCAGTCAGTCAGTCAGTCTGTCAGTCAGTCAGTCAATCAGTCAGTCAGTCGGTCAGTTAGTCAGTCAGTCATTAATTAATTCAGTCATTAATTAATTCAGTCATTCTTTCATTCATTCTGTCATTCAGTCAATAAATTGTATACACTTGTGTGGCGTCAAATCAATAAAGGTCTTCATCCGAGCTGCAACTTCATCGCAATCAATGAAAAGTAAGATTTAAGTTGAATTATTTGGACGTTATCAATATTATATGTCACGCCCGACTTTCTGGACACCTTTTTATTGTGTGGCAGTTTCTATTTATATGCATGCAGTACACCTGAAACACCGTCTTCAAATTTTCTGACGATAAATTTCTGTCGCTGGACATTTATGTCCACCAAAAACAAAAGATAAATCAATTAATCAATCAATCGATCAATCAATCGATCGATCTATCGATCAATGAATCAATCAATCTTTCAGTCAGTCGGTCCGGTAATTCATTCATTGATTCATTCAGATATTCATTCAGTCTGTCAGTCAGTCAGTCGGTCAGTCAATCAGTCAGTCAGTCAGTCATTCAGTCAGTCAATCAGTCAGTCGGTCAGTCTGTCAGTCAGTCAGTCAGTCAGTCAGTCAATCAGTCAGTCAGTCAGTCAGTCAGTCAGTCAGTCAGCCAGTCAGTCAGTCCGTCAGTTTGTCATTCATTCATTCAATTAGTCTGTCATTCAGTCGGTCAGTCATTCAGTCAGGTAGACAGTCATTCAGTCAGTCAGTCTGTCAGTCAGTCAATCAGTCAGTCAGTCAGTCAGTCAGTCAGTCATTAATTAATTCAGTCTTTAATTAATTCAGTCATTTTTTGATTCATTCGGTCATTCAGTCAATAAATTGTATACACTTGTGTGGCGTCAAATCAAAAAAGATCTTCGTCCGAGATGCAATTTCATGACAATCAATGAAAAGTAATATTTAAAATGAATTACATGGACGTTATCAATATAAAATATCACGGCCGATTTCTGGAATATATTGTATACACTTGTGTGGCGTCAAATCAAAAAAGATCTTCATCCGTGGCGCAATTTCATCACAATCAATGAAAAGTAATATTTAAAATGAATTAAATGGACGTTATCAATATTATTCATCACGACCGACTTTGCGGACACCTTTTAACTGTGTGGCAACCTCCAATAAAAAATTATTTAAAAACTTTGAAAGAATCAAGCTCTTAAGTGCTGTAATTTGCCGAACAAATTTCTGTCCCGGGTAACGGCCTCTCAGTCAGTCAGTCAGTCAGTCAGTCAGTCAGTCAGTCAGTCAGTCAGTCAGTCATTCGTTCATTCAATCGTTCATTCAGTCAGTCAGTCAGTTAGTCGGTGAGTCATTCAGTCAGTGAGTCAGTCAGTCACTCAGTCAGTCATGCTTTTTTTCAGTCAGCCATTCTGTCATTCAGCCAGTCAGTCAGTCATTCAGTCAGTCAGTCAGCCATTCAGACAGTCATCCATTCATTCTTTCATTCATTCATTCATTCATTCATTCTTTCTGTCACTCTGTCATTCAGTCAATATATTGTATACACTTGTGTGGCGTCAAATCAAAAAAGATCTTCATCCGAGCTGCAATTTCATCACAATCAATAAAAAGTATGGTTTAAAATGAATTATATGGACGTTATCAATATTATATATCACGCCCGACTTTCTGGACACCTTTTTATTGTGTGGCAGCCTCCATTTATATGCATGCAGAATATCGCAAACACCGTCTTCAAATTTTCTGACGATAAATTTCTGTCGCTGGACATTTATGTCCACCAAAACAAAGATCAATCAATTAATCAATCAATCGACCATTCA
This sequence comes from Lumbricus terrestris, assembly GCA_949752735.1. Lineage (NCBI taxonomy): Eukaryota > Metazoa > Annelida > Clitellata > Crassiclitellata > Lumbricidae > Lumbricus > Lumbricus terrestris. Next base: position 38,860,032 of record OX457051.1, read on the forward strand.
AGCGACGAATCTATCGATCAATGAGTCAATCAATCAGTCAGTCAGTCATGGCTAATAAATAGATAGATAGATAGATATATAAATAAATAAATAAAAGATAATCAAATTTATTCATGCACTCTGTCATTGGTCAGTCAGTCATCGACTCCAACTAAAGGATCTTAAAGGGCCTCCGCCAAACATTTCGGACCACGGAATCGTGATTGCTACTGTGCCATTCCTCCACGAGACTTTAGCACAAGTAAAGCTATTTGGATGTAAAAATTATGTGAGTAAGTATGCAAGGGTGTGTGTGGAATTGTATTCTTGTGTGATTTAGAAGTTCAACATGTCAGAAGCAATAATTTAAGGATTGGAGATTTGCGAAATAAGAGCTGGAATGTGCATCTGTAAAACTGATGGAGTTTATGAATTTTGTGAGAAAGTGAGTAAGTAAGTAAGTAAATAAGTAGTTGTGAAATTGTAGAATGATGCGACTGAGATGTTGAAATATTTAAAAATTAAGACTAGAAGGTTTGAAGAAATGAGAAATATGTGCAAGTTTGTAAAAGTGAAAAGCTGTTGAAGTGCAGAAATTTTGTGAGTAACCTAAGCAAGTAAGTTGGCAAGTAATTGTAGAATTTGTGCGATTGATATGTTGAAACATGATTGTAAGTATTAAGAATTGAACGAGTGAAGAAATGAGAAACAAGTGCAGAATTGTGTATGTGTAAAGCTGTTGGAGTGTAGAAATTTTGTAGGTAAGTAAGTATTAAAGAATTGTAGAATTTGCGCGATTGAGATGTTGAAGCATGCAAGAAGTTAGAGGATTGAACATGTAAGAAATAGGTGTATAGCATTTTGAATGTGTAAAGCTATTGGTTTGTAGAAATTATGTGAGTAAGTAAGTAGGTAAGCATGTATGTGTGGAATTGTAGACTTGCATGATTTAGAAGTTTAAACATGCAAGAAGTAAGAGTTGAAGGAGTGAACAAATAAGAAATAAGTGTAGGATTTAAAAAGTGTAAAGCTATCGCGTGTAAAGCTTCCGGCTCCTCTTTGATCGCTAATTGTGCCAGATGTGCGCGGGCGGCATGCCTTTCATCATTAATTAACAATAACTAGACATATGCACACATACAAAGATATAGACAGATACGGAGACATGCAAACAGACGGACAAAATTGATTGGCACGCCTATGATTGAGAGGTCACGTGACAATTTGGAGGCTTGCCATTGACAAGGGGGCGTGGCTGCTCCCGTAGCTCAGTGGGGTCATTGGAGGGGAAGTGATTTAGAACTCTCCCTTATTCAACTACTGGACTAGCTAAATACAGTTAAACAATTATGATAGGCCTACTGTTCGATCTAATTTTGAGAAGGGTCATTAGGGAATTTGTGCACTTTCCTATTGGCAAAGTCATCAATTAACTGATTAAAATGGAGTTGGCTTGGAATTTCACTCTCTATATACAGTATGCTCAACACTGCAAGGTGGGGTATACGTCTCACCAGTACTTAAAGTGTAGAAAAAGATTAGTCTCCAGCAAAAGCTATACCAGAGAAAATTCACACAAAAATAGGGCCATTATCATTGCAGATAAATAGGACGGCACCGGGCAAAGTTAGAGTTTAGATACCTCAAAAATTTTGTCATAATTATAATATTATTAATAAATATCACAGTTGCCTTGACTACTCATTTTAAATTTGCAGTGGATGCCATACAATGAAGGCCTACAAAAGTATAAAAATAACTAAATAAATCATATCATTCCGACCTGAATTACCATTTTTTTATCAAGAATTAAAGTCACTCGACGATTTTGATTTGAAGTTAGAGAAAATCGCTTGGTCGATCGGTATAATAGCCTACATAAGTTGCAAATATCGATGTTTTGTAATCGTCAATTGACTGGACTTAACTAGGTCTACTTACCTGTTGACAGCATGCGATCGAGTCAAGTCTAGAGATGGCCGAGCAGATACCGAAATAATTTCAATGAAATGCTGGCAGATTCTGTTGAAATTTCGGCAAGTTTCACTTGCACCAGTTCCTTCAATCAATCAATCAATCAATCAATCAATCAACAAGTCAGTCAGTAAATCAATCATCAATCAATCGAACAAATAATCAATCCATCAATCAATCAATCAACAAGTTAATCAACAAATCAATCATCAATCAAACAAATAATCAGTCAATCAATCAATCAATATATCAACAAGTCAATCAGTAAACCAATAATCGAACAATCAAACAAGTAATCAGTCAGTCAGTCAGTCAATCAGTCAATCAATCATTCAATCAATCAACTAGTCAATTAATAAATCAATCATCAAACAATCAAGCAAATAATCAGTCAGTCAATCAATCAATCAACCAATCAATCAATCAATTAATCATCAAACAATCAAACAAATAATCAGTCAATCATTCAATCAATCAACCAATCAATCAATTAATCATCAAACAATCAAACAAATAATCAGTCAGTCAGTCAGTCAATCAGTCAATCAATCATTCAATCAATCAACTAGTCAATTAATAAATCAATCATCAAACAATCAAACAAATAATCAGTCAGTCAATCAATCAACCAATCAATCAATCAATTAATCATCAAACAATCAAACAAATAATCAGTCAATCATTCAATCAGGCAATCGATCAATCGATCAATCGATCAATCGATCAATCAATCGATATCGGTCATTAAAAGTGTTAAGCTGACTTAGACGCAACTTAAACAGAGAGCATTCTTCGAGGAACCACTTTACGGCGACGGTCAAAATGAAATCAATTATCACGAAATAAATTAACAAATTGGATAAAAATGATAATTGTTATGTTATAACCTATTTATAGGCCTACCTTTCGATGAAATGTGATGGTGTCAAGAGTTGGCCGAGCACACATCGTGCAAATATTTAATCTAGTAATTATTTATTTCGATATAAATTTTAATAAATATAAAAGATCTAATTCACATTGCGGCGTCAACGTACGCAGGCTACAGCGTTAGTTACGGTAATTAATAAGTAATGATAATCCGAGCACAATATACGATGACGTAATCATTACGTCATCGTTGCTTCGTTTAAAGTTTCGTTTATCATTTAGGCATATCGGGCTGCAGCCTAAGTTTACTGCATCGCTGGCTGCACGGGAGTTTGTGTATACCTCTGTATCTCTCTCTCAATGTTTGAGGTGAGGAGGACAATGTTTGAGGTGGGGGGAACTGTTACAGTCCATGCTTTTTTATATAAGAAACATACATAAATAGCATCGTAAATATCTAACGGTGCGATGACATTTACAACATTTCTAAGAACTAAAAACTTTTTAAAAGAAATCAACAACCATTTCGTTCGCACCCACCCCCTTCCCTAGTTCGAGTCCAAGTCTTCGCCTATATGAGGACATGATCCATGTTAGATCTACATTTCATATAGAATGGGGCTGATTCAGGGCTGTTTTAAAGGAATTGTTAGAACTTCACAACTCCTTCTTTCCTTTCCCATCCTGCATGGTAAATTACTTCCAATCAGAGGACAATGAGGTTTTTTAAAACTAGTTTTAACTGTGCAGGAGTGCTTCTACAACTGCACAAATTCATTTAGAACTGCCCATTTTGTGTACAACTGCACGTTAAAAAAGCCATCGGTTGATTCTTCAAAAAGTGGTTATGATAACTAATAATAATTCTAGGGGCACGAGTAGATGTGTTTCAGTTTAACGTCAGTGTAGTAACAAGTATAATTAGCCGTCACCTTTCTCCATTATCCAGGCTTGGGACTGGCACTGGCAGAGTGAAAATCAGCGGCGGGGTTTCTGCTGTGCGTTTTTCGGTCAGTATTTACAATGAGCAGAAACTTCTACATAGAGCGCAATTCTTTATTGCGCAAAGTTTGGACATATTATGGCCAGCCAAATCAAATCATAGCCAGGACCGCCTGTCTGTCTGCCTGTCTGTCTGCCTAGCTGTTTGTCTGCCTGTCTATCTGTCTGTCTGTCTTTCTGCCGGTTTGCCTGCCTGTCTATCTTTCTGGCTGTTTGTCTGTTTGCCTGCCTGCCTGTATGTCTTTCTGTCTGTTTGTCTGCTTGTCTGTCTGCCTGTTAGTCTGTCTGTCTGTCTGCCTGTCTGTCTGTCTGTCTGCCTGTCTGTCTGTTTGTCTAGCTGAACGCCTACCTATACCTATCTGACTTCTAATCTGTTCGTCTCTCCTACTTATCGCTGTTTAACGACGACACTGTGTCACAATATTATTAAGTATGATTAGTGTCGCCCTCCTCCTGTATCCAGGCATATGACGGGCACCACCAGATTAGCAACACTGTCTGAGCTTTTGCCCATCTGCCTACTCGAGGTTTGCTTCTGTATGTGTGGGTGGTAGGGATTCACTGTGTCCTGATTAAAGCAGGCTATCGTTGCGACTTAAGCGCAGATAACGGAGGTTATAATCGTGGAATTATCATTTCTTTATCATTGAGCGTGCACAGTCAAGTCTACCTGGTTGGCGGCTTCTATCAGACGAAGACAAATTCGATGAAGAAGGAAGAAGAAGGGACGGAAGATAAGACTGGACAGTGTCAACCGTTGGAGATGGAATCTATTCCAGTTGTTTTATCTTTCCACCTCTTCCTTCCTTCCGTCCTTCCACCGATGACATTTTCCAGCATCTTTATCGAAGACAATATCTTATGCATCGTCACATTCTGTTGTTTCCCATGAAATCATCTGGATGATAATTATATGATGAATTATGGAGCGCATTTTCTAGAACCTTTCAAAAGGGCCGAATCGGCACGTCTATGATAATCTATCAGAAGATGATGATGGTCATGGAGTATATACATCGACACACATATATGTATATATAAATACATATATACATAAATATATATATTATCGTCGTAATCGCCATTATCGTTATCATCACCATCATCATCATCATCATCATCATCATCATCATCATCATCATCATCATCATCATCATCATCGTCATCGTCGTCGTCGTCGTCGTCATCGTCGTCGTCATCGTAATCGTCATCATCATCATCATCATCATCATCATCATCATCATCATCATCATCATCGTCATCATCGTCGTCGTCGTCGTCGTCGTCGTCATCGTCGTCGTCGTCGTCGTCATCGTCGTCGCCATCGTAATCGTCATCATCATCATCATCATCATCATCAGCATCAACATCAACATCAACACCATCAACAACAAAACAACGACGACAACAACACCAGCACCAACACCAGCACCATCGTCATCATATTTCTCTAATCATCGTCATCGTCGTCGTCATTATCACTAGTCACTTAAAAAACTCGAGTCACATGATCCGAGCTTTCTTAGCGGTCAATCTTAAAATCTTAATGCATGAATGCATTTCTAAAAGCAAGATTATGGAGAATCCGATGACCCATGCTGCAGTGAATCATCTGGCCACCGCTATCTTCGCAGCCGCACTTAGACTGTACGATTCGCTCAATCAATTTAGACTCCATTAAGAGCGGAAGCCACTTCTGTCTTATTATTATAGAGATGGAGCTACATGTATAACCATCATCGATGTAACAAGACCTACATGAAATCTGAATCTGCTTAGATCCATTGGATTATTTGAAAAATAAACATGCATGTATGGTTAATCCATTTATATAACAGGGTCTATGCATGGAAGTATATATATATATATATATATATATATATATATATATATATATATATATATATATATATATAATATATATACATCGACCACTTAAATATAATTATCATGTACATCGATATACATGCACACGTAGTTTACATTTATAAACATGCATGTATGCATGTGCATTAAATATATATATATATATATATATAAATGCATGTTTTTATGTTATAATTATTCAAGCAACAGTTTAGATGTCTTTCTTCTAGGATCTCATAGAAAAATCTTCATTGCACACTTCTACCCCACATTAAACGTCTGACCCCCCGATATTTCTCCACAATTATTCTCATATAGCCTATGGCGTAGCTTACCCAAATTGTGGTCGAATGCGTAGTAAAACTTGACGACCATGATGCACAACCATGTTTTCCTTTGCTGCATGTTTATCGCTTGATGCCAGTTCAATTTCTGACCGTGTCGAGTAGAATTTTACGAGCGAATCCGGTTCGGAAAGGATCGTTTACGTGAAGTATACGATCGAAATGAAATGAGGCAGACACAAAACGCAGGTCGAAATGAGTTTCCTTTGCGTGTTTTCATCTTACACGCGTTCGATATATTATAATACAGCTGTTGATTCCTCTGTGTAGTTGAGTTTTTAGTCACGGGAGTTTATTTTCAATTTTGATTATGACGTAATCTATTATCGTCGGCGACAAAAATTTAATCGACTCGTCGCGTCATCTGGTGGCATAAAACTGAATTTAGGAGAGTCTTATTATATACATATATATATATAAATTATATCATCAATATATATATATATATACATATATATTGTGTATGTATGTGCACATGTTATAGCGCCCCTTCAAGAAAACTACTCAGAAGCGCTACCAATTACAGCGCGGACACTGAATCGGGTTTCACGCCGAAGTGCTCAGCAATTGCGAGTGAAGGACTTGCTCAAGGTCCCTACGCGCGGTTTGAGGTGGATTCGAACCTGCAACTCTCCGGCTGCAAGGCAACGAACATACCCACCACACCACCACACCACCGCACCCCAGAATATTATATATAATATACACACATACATGCATGTATAATTGTATATGCATACATATGCCGTATCGGCGTATATCAAAGAAAAATGTATCATGGAAAATGACTAATGCATAAACTAGCCTATACACCAGTTTCATGCTGTAAGAACGGTGATTATACAGCGGAGATAATTAGACACCCCTTGAAGAGTGGAGTATTCCCATATAAATAACCATGACGGCATCTGTAACATATTGACCCATCACTAATAAAGGCTCTTCATTGTATTAAAGCTTTTGACAATAATTATTATCAACAGATCAGACAAACGTCGTATTTTTGCGAATTTCAAAGAAATGTCTATTGTCGACTGTATGCACTAGAGTGTCCCAAAATACTTTCTTGAAATTCTTATGTCTCGCTATAGTCAAAACGTTTCCTATGGAGATGATTGTGTAATTTTTCGATTTTTTAAGATAATTCTTAAGCCCCGCACCCAAGGAGCCCAAAGTTTTAAGTTTAGCGTACAATAATATTCGTGTGCAAATATTTCAATATATGAGGCAATATCATTCACATCCCATATATTTGATCGCTTTTGCACAAAATATGATGTGTCATACAATGCAATTGCTCAAAAATTGTATGCTGTATTGTTTCTCAGACTGGTTTCCCCGGTTAATTGACTGAAATTTGACAAAATTGATATATTCACTGATTTTCATATATTATTTGAAGTTGGGATATAATTTAACTATTATTGACTACTAGAATTGGAATGGATCCGATTTGACCAGGGTCTATGACAACAGAGGTCGTTACCCTGGACAGAAATTTGCTCGGCGTATTACAGCACTTAAGAGCAAGGTAGGCTACTGAACCAGTTTTGCTACTAGAATTAATATAGCTTAATGTAGATGTGATGAATTAATACGGGAAAATAATAGCTTTTAACGGGTGTCTTCCACAATTGGCTTTCCATTGCGTTGTAGCAGTAGTTGCAGTTTAACGTCACTGCGCGGTAAAAAAAATACCATCAGTGACGCCCTCCTCCTTTATCCAGGCTTGGAACTGGCACTGGCAGAGTATACGACCAGTGGCGGAGTTAACAGAGATGGTGGATCAAGATTTGACGAGGGCTTATGACAACATAGGCCGCCCCTCGAATAAAATTTGTTTGGCATAAGGCAACCGACTTTTACAGCGTGTGTATTTGCAGTTTAACGTCACTGTGTGGTAACTAAGACCATTAGCGACGCCCTCCTCCTTTATCCAGGCTTGGGACTGGCACTGGCAGAGTGCAACCAGTGGCAGAGTTGACTTTCACAGCGGCATTTGCAGTTTAACGTCACTGTGTGGTAACAAAGACCATTAGCGACGCCCGCCTCCTTTATCTAGGCTTGGGACTGGCACTGGCAGAGTGCAACCAGATTTAGCTGCATTAAATTAATATGGAAATATAATATCTTTTAACGGGTGTCTTTCATAGTTGACTTAGTCTTGTGGTTGACAAGGCTGCTGACGTCAACATCACACTGTACCATTTATATAGCACTTACTTATATAGCTCTACGTCTGATCAGACTAAAAGCACACGCGGCCATCTGCCGATGAAAGGCAGAAGCTTTAGAGAATAGATCAGAGTCCCGTTCTCGTCTGTTGCAAAAGCTTTTTTCTGAAGACTAATCAAGGCAGCCAATGAGAGACGGAGAACGTGCTTTTGTGAAGAGAAATCCGATGCCTGGTCTTAGCGGGTATTACCTGTACAACAGCGAACATGTTCGAGTACTCGATTCGCTCGGTCACGCGGTAGAAGATATAGGGTTAAAGTGGTCGTCTTGTGATGCAGAGAGTGCAGGTTGGAGCAGAGGCGGACGCTGACAGTTTTTAAGGGGCCCCAATGTTTTTTTAGTTTTCCGCCATTTTTTTTAAACCGTGGCAACTCTAGTTGGTTATTTTAAATCTGACGACCTTTCATAAGTCTTTTTCGTCAATTTCTTAAAAAGTTTGACCTCCGATTGGCTATTTATAACCTGATGACCTTTTTTTTACTCATTTAACATTTAGTCATATGCTACCTTGCCTTTTACTGCTTGAATTTAAAGCCACAATAATATTGCTCATGGGGTGGGCACATGCTGTGCAAATTGGTCGGATTGAAGCACTCTTCGGTCCCTTCCCTTGTTAGGCTGCAGCTGTGTAGGGATCGTCAGAAAGTCATTCGCTCTTTACACGTATTGTCAGCGTCATCAGTCATTGCTAAAAATGTGGAAAATTTCATACATGAGAGCAAGGGAGTTTCGATGATGATGGTGATGATGACGATGATAATGTTGATGATTACGACACTTATTAGTAATTTATTGCCACTATTGATCATTAATGTTTTTAGAGTTATTTTTTTACTACTACTGCTACTGCTACTGCTACTACTACTACCACCACCACCACCACCACCACCACCACCACCACCACCACCACCACCACCACCACCACCACCACCACCACCACCACCACCACCACCACCGCCGCCGCCGCCGCCGCCGCCGCCGCCGCCACCACCACCACCACCACCACCACCACCACCACCACCACCACCACCACCACTACTACTACTACTACTACTACTACTACTACTACTACTACTACCACTACTACTACTACTACCACTACTACTACTACTATTACTGCTAGCACCACCACTATAACTGTTATACTACTACTACTACTATTACTATAATTAGGCTATTATTGCTTCCATCATAATCCTTATCATTGTTAATTGCGCTGCGATGATTTTAGATACTTTACATTGCTGTTTCAATGGGTAATAAAATTAATTATCATGACATGACATTTTGTTTTCCTGTTTTAGACACCTTAAAATCAACTATTTTGACGGTATATAAAAGTATTTCTTGAGTCAAAAACGATTTGCTTATACAAACAAATGTTGATGTCGAACATTTAAATTCACTGAAGTCTATCCAGCTAAATTAATTTACCAACCACTGCTCTGAAAACAAACACAGGTAGACTGGTACGTGACAAAACAGATTAATTAGCAATAGATTCACTAGAATTTAGCAGATCGCTGTCATTGTAGCTAATTAATGTAAGGATTGCACGCGCCTATAGAATTTCAGGTGGATCGAAATTTGTAAGGAATATTCCGCTATACAGCTTCCATCATTGCTAGCGCGTGGGATTGTCATAATATTCTCTTTCCATTACCTCCCCATAATCTTCTTCGGTTTATTGTTACTTTTTCTGTTATTTGTCACGATCCATCTTCACTTTCTTGCATTCTGCAGTTTCTTCTTCGTTCTACAATTCTTCTCTTGTTTCACTGTATTCATCTGTATCTTCTTCTCTATCCGCTTTCCTTATCTTCCTCTGTTATCTATATATCTTCTTCTCTACCTTCTTCTTCGTCTATTCTAGGCACCATCTATCCTATTCTTTATCATCTACTCCACCATCTTTTCTATATTTTCCACCTTTTCCATCTTCTCAATCCTCTCCCATCTTTTTCATCGCCTCATTATTCTTTTTCAAATGGCTCCGTCTACAAATCCTTCTCTATCTTATCTTATAGGGACTAAGATGATGCTTTCATCTTAGTCCCTATGTCGTGATTCTCCGTCTCGTCTTCTCTCTTCTTCTCTAGCTTCTCACCTGCTTTCTTCTCTGTCGTATTCTCTGCTATCTTCCTCTCTATCTTTTCTCTAACTCATCTCTTTTTCATTCTCCTTTTCCATCTATACTTCTCTATCCTCATAACTATCATTCCATATTCATCTCTCTCCATGAGAATGTGGCGGAGAAGAATAGATGGAGTAGCCTATATAAGCTCCATGTATTCCTCTCCGCCACATTCTCTGTATTCCTGTCCTCTGCATTGTACCTGCTTTCAAGAGAATACACATGACAAAAACTCAGCGAATATGTATATACATGTATATAATAAATACATGATATAGCCTACATGTATTTAGTAAATATATATATATATATATATATATATATATATATATATATATATATCTACAATATACATACATCCACTCAGTCGTTCACCAGCCTCATTCTCCCCGCCGAGTTGTTTGACAGTCTCTGCCTCAATATAACCGTTCGTACATGTACATGTTTGTCCGAGTGCGAACGTGTGCGAAGCCCTAGCGGCGGTCTGCACGCGCCGATAGATGCAACTGACATTTATTTTGTCATTACTGCTGCCGTCGTTCTACCATCAGTCTACGTTTGATGGTTTCACGGACGGTCCAAGGATCCTGCTGTGAATCAACGTCTGCGATTCAAAACCGGAGTGAAGTTTGATAGAAGGACGCTTACAGTGTGACCACAACAGTACTGAACCCTTCGCTCTATATACTACTCAGACACTACTCTTTTGGACAAGTCTTCTGACTAGACGCAGCGCTCGTGAATAAGCCGGTGCCCTGCGTTTGGTTTTCGAGTGGCGCTTTAGAAATCTGGAGGTTACGATTACGATCGCGAAACGTGCGATTGAATGATTAAGTTAGCGATGAACATTGATGCACTTTGATGAACATTGAGGACGTTGGTGAGTATTGATGAATATTGATGGACATTGATGGCCATAGATGAACATTGCTGAACATTGATGAACATTGGGAGGGAAGCAAGACTTTCCGCTCAACGTTTTATCCATCTGTCTAGCTGCCCGATAAATAATTAACTCAAGTGACAGTTATCCCACGAAATCCGGTGAACTTGTGTGTATTCGTCTGGTTTTCCAAAGACCAGTCTACCTATGGTTTTTTATTTGATCTGCATTGGCGTTTCATAAAGCGACTCTGAGCCGTGTTGGGTTCAGTGGCGGATCCAGAACGTTTCGAAGGGGGGGGCCAAAAAATTTTGGGGCTGGGGTCGGAAATTTTTTTGTTGATCTTTCGCTGGAAATCTGATTAACTATTTTAGTCGTTTTTGGCGGAACCAGAGTTTAATTTAGCCCTCACCTCTAGGGGGATTGAGGTTTCCGGAGGGTTACATAATTCACCGTCTGAAGACAATCATGAGGCGCGCAGCGCCGAGAGTGGTAGGGGAGGGGTGTGGGGAGGGGATATGCCCCTCCCCACCAGAAACTTTTTGAATTTTCACATTGCAATGGTAGCATTTTAAGCTGTTCTCTTAACAAAATAGCTGTACTTTTCAGTGCTTATAAGAGTGCCATAAGATCTCAATAAATATTGACTTTACTTAAAAACTTCTTTCCCGAAAACTAGATTTTTTTAAGTAATCCGCCGGAAATCTTCAAAAAAGGTGTTCAATTTTCCTTCCCAAAAAACCGATGACATTTTTTGATCATCCGTGCGAAATCTTAAAAGAGGTGTTTAATTTTTCGTCTAAAAAGATTGATATGACTTTTTAGTCT
>OX457051.1:38879646-39192146 GCA_949752735.1 Lumbricus terrestris
TAATGAGACAATATAATTAGTAACGTTTCCTTCTGATGCCATAATATTATAGTTAGCATATTACGCTCTAGCTAAATAGCTGTGAAATCCACAATAATGCTCTAGCTATGGGATTGCTAATTCCAAGCTTGCATACAAAAGAACGGCGACGCAAATAATAAACTTCGTTTAATGACTCAATCTGACAAACTTTTGTTATCATTCAATGCAGTTAAACTGAAACTACTACACTTCAAACATAGTTGTGAACTCTGCTCGAACTCTGAAAATGGTGCCAGTCCAAAGCATGGATGAAGGAGGGGCGACGCGAATGAACGTTGCTGCCACACAGTGTCGTTGAACTGCTACAAACATTCATAGAGCGCGTTCTCAAGTTAGACACCTTTAAAACTGAGTCAAAGGAAGCTACATTTGCGTGGGATGCAGAAATTCTACGAATGAAGAACTACAAGTGTCGTAATATTTATAATGTTATTATTACGTTTTAATATAGTAGGCGCTCACAATAATGAGAAATCAAAGCACCTATCATTTCGATAGTAAATTTTTATCGTCGTCTTATGACATCAAAGGCCGTTGACGACAACACCGAACATGCACGCTGCAATTAAAGCAAGAAACTTTTAGCATTCGAATAGCGGCATCAAAAGGTGTTAAAACCGAACTTCGTTATCCCACTTATACTAAACTTTTGTTGACATCAAATTGTTCACCTGCTTCGTCGGAATTGATCAGCGTTGCCACTCTTAAAAAAATCAAAAACCCAAGTTGGAGGGGCGAAAAAATTCAAGAAAACCCAAGCTCAGCAAATCTTTCGAAAATATCCAGAACTTCCGGCCGAAAAATTTGCTAACCTTGTTTTAGTCATCCGACACAAATTTTCCTAAAAATGTCCAGAATTTCTCGAAATTGTCAAAAATTTCCCATTTCCCCAAGTTCGGATCGAAAACCCAAGATCTTGTGAAAAAAACAAGGAGTGCAACGCTGGAACTGATTATAATTTATTGGTGGTTCAGTTAATTAAACGGACTGAGTCAGTCAGTCGATCAATCAGTGAATCAATCAATCAGAATTTACAAAGCGCTTCTTCAAGCCGCTGTATTAAACAAATGTAAGATTTTATGGAAACTTAAGAAAGGCCTGTGACCTATGTTAAGGTGTCTAAAGAGAGACCTTTTACCAATAGTGACAAAACAGGATGCAAGTTAATTAAAACCAACGGACTGCTTCGTCTTGTGGTATATTAACCTGTGATATTAGCTACTATCATTGGTCAGGTTTCATTGCCAGTGATGGTATAAATCTATCTGTTAGACATTATTTTGAAGGAAGAAATGAATATCGACGATCGTAGGGACCAATGGTGTCCTGGAGCCATTTGAAGCTATACTTATATACAGTGGCGTAGGCAAGGGGGGTTTCGGGGGTTAAACCCCCCCCATTGGCTCCGGGAAAAAGGTTTTTTTAAGGTTATTTTTCCATTTAAGTAAGAAAAATAGCAATAAAACAGGGTTTCCGGCCATAAAACCCCCCCATCAAAAATTCCTGGCTACGCCACTGCTCATATAGTTAGCCTCCCTACCACTATACAGTGGCATGCCGCATACGACGATTTCACAGCTCCTCTGAATAGTCTCTCTTCGAGAGGCGCTATACAATATAAATCTATAGATGCAACAAGACCCAGTTCTATCCCAATTGCTATTATAACGACCAGAGGTCAGCAGTCTACATGTATATCACAAAGAGCGTGATCCTCCTGCTGGCGTAGTGAACGCGTCACCAACCGCGCTTTGGACACGCCCATAAACTACGCCGGTAAAATTGCTTCCTCTAAATCCCTTCCTGTCCCTTGTTCGCATCACCGTGACCCTCCCTGATCCCCTTTTTTTCATTATGGACCAGTCCGCTTCCCATTTCGTCTTGTCATCGCTGTTTTCTCCTTCAAGCTTGACAGATGACGTCATCGGGGTATGAATCCCTTCGTAAGTGTAGTCTCCGCAGGCGAGAATTTCGCTCTAAAATAACGATGTATTATAGGATTATTATTAACAGACGATATCGATATAAATTGCGCTTATTTTGTGGTTCAGATAAAATGCGCCTTCAGGACTTTTCCTGATTGACGGTCACACAATGCTCTACGTGTTAACTGCATCAAACGCAATAGAAATAATTAAAATGTGAAGATATCACAGAAAATGCTAGCTTTGTCTCAAGGTTGTAGAATGGGTCCCAGACGCTACCACCGTGACCTTATTTATTTATTCATTTCATAAGGGGCAATTTTTATAGCGCCCTTCAAGACAATTTACTCAGAAAGTCGGAAGGGCATCCAACCCATCTTCGGTTAAATAGGGCAGTCTTAAGACTAGAATATATATGGTTGGGTGAGCTTGTTACTGTTTGTCGACACTGTCATGTCAAAGATGATTAGTGTCGCCCTCCTCCTTTATCCAGGTTTGGGATTGGCACTGGCAGAGCGCAAACAGTGGCGGAGCTACATATACATAGGGATTGCATGTGGGCTTATAAAGCTGCTCCCGATTGCGATCAAATGGAATAAATAAATGAAGCGGCGGCGATAAAGGTTGGGTGATATATTAAGTGCCACAGGAAGGCCCTCCAGGTTGCATGTCAATTGACAGAGAAAGCTCGGTGCTGCCTTACAAGTAGAGCAGAGGGTCTCAACCTTTTTCGCGCGCGACCCACCTACACTGGCAACCAAATAAAGCGACACACCCACACTGGCAACCAAATATAGCGACACACCCACACTGGCAACCAAATAAAGCGACACACCCACACTGGCAACCAAATATAGCGACACACCCACACTGGCAACCAAATATAGCGACACACCCAAACTGGCAACCAAATATAGCGACACACCACGCAATCGTCAGGTGAATACAGCTACAAAAAAGTAATTAAGCCAGCTTATTATATATTTGAAATTGCAAAAAAATAATGAATGCAGTGCTGACTGCTTTTTTAGTTTCCAATTATGCTAAAATTCATTTGGAAAATGTTTAACCTTTACCACGCATGAGGTCGGGAAAAATTTGAGTGGTAAAGGTTAGTCGGTGCAAATTCGCCGAATGGATGGATCCGATTTGACCAGGGTCTATGACAACAGAGGCCGTTACCCTGGACAGAAATTAATTCGCCGAAATGAAATGAATCTATTTTTAAAGATAATTCTCCGCTATAATTTCAGTGGTTACGTCTTTGGGAAAAGTTTATTCGGTGACACGCTAACGTCTTATACTGTATGACATGTGGGCCTTACATGTACATAGGTACAGTCCTGTTCTCGCCAGTAGACACTCCATAGAGCCTAGTTCGACCATGGCCCAAGCCCAAATCTGCCTCTAATCCTTCAAGAATGAAGCTTGGTTAGATCATGGTTGATGATAATTAAGGCGATAATTAGCGGTAAAGACTCCGCCTACAGATCATTAGTTCAATCGTTAACGACGCTGTCGGCTATGGGGGGTCCACAGCTCTCTCAGATAATTTTAATTAATAGAACGTAGTGTGAACCAGATGACCTCTGCTGCTGTAGCCTGCTTCTGTATATACATAGTTTGCTCCTACAACAGACTGTCTTCACACGTATAATGTATCTTAGTATTTTCAAAGCGACTCCTCTGGGAAGCGCTCCCTGCCCGAAATACTCCACAAAGAAACTGTTGAGAGAAAGAAGGATGGAAAGAGACAGTCCAACGGAAGAGGGAATTCAAAATATATGCCACACGTACATCATACATAATACACCAAATAGCACATATACATACATACATACATACATACATACATACATACATACATACATACATACATACATACATACATACATACATACATACATACATACATACATACATACATACACACATACACACATACACACAAACATACATACATACATACATACATACATACATACATACATACATACATGTACATACATACAGGCATACGTGCATGTATACATATATGCAAACATACAAACATTCATACATGCAAACAAACATACATACACACAGATAGACATGCCCACAAGCATCGATGCATAAATGCAAACATTAAAATATGCATGTATCTCCGCATGCATGGACGCAAGGATGTATGTATGTATGTATGTATGTTTGTTTTTATATATGTATAGGTATATACTTCGTAAAATGTTTTTGTTATATTGGTGCAATAAAATTGATGGTTATGGTTATGGTTATATGCGTGTATGTACGTATGTATGTATGTATGTATGTATGTATATATATGTATGTATGTATGTATGTATGTATGTATGTATGTATGTATGTATGTATGTATGTATGTATGTATGTATGTATGTATGTATGTATGTATGTATGTATGTATGTATGTATGTATGTAGATATGCATGCCTGTAATCACGTTTGTATTCATGCATCTATGTAAGTATATATGTATGTGTTTATATGTAGGTATATATGTATTTCTGTATGTATATATTCATTTCAGTTTGCATGTCTGTATGTCCTTGGGCTCATAGGCCTATTATTGTCAATGTGCGTTCATTCGTATGTGTGTAGACATTTATATATGTTTGTATGCAAGATTATATAATTATTGTGTGTCTATTTATGTATGTATTTGTGCATGTGTGCGTGTAGCATATATATGCACACATGCATGATGCACATACGATACATGCATGCATACATGTTATTGCGACCTGGTTTGTGCATCGACATACGAATCTAAATAACTTACAGAAGAAAGCTGTTCGTATAATGGCGGGTTTTCGTAAATGCATGACCCTTTCTTTTGTGAGTTTCATCTCCTAAAAAGAGACCAGATAAAGGTCTCCAAATTTGCGAGTTCTTCGTTCGACTCAAACACGGTCTCATTCCTTCGGTATTCCAAGGGTACCTCCCTCTTGCCCCTGACATCCATGCGCATTTCACTAGAAATTCATCTGCATATCGCCCTGTGACTCTGGTCAGAGCTCAATCTAACACTAGGCGTTTTACTGTTAAATCTTATGGCGCTCAAGTGTGGAATACAATACCAATTGATATTCGTCAATCCAGTAGTCTGCAAGTTTTTAAAAAGAAACTTCGTGTTTTTCTTTCCTCCACTAAATCTACTTAGAAGTGCACATGACCACATGTAGTTAAGGTTTTATTTAAGTACTAGCTGGGGTATACCCGGCGTTGTCCGGAAAATTTTGGATTCGACTCGATCTCGGCCACAATCCCACCACACCCCAACCCCCACCACACAATACCCCACCACACTCCGACCTCCGCTGGTACGCCACCCGTGAAAATTATGGTTTTCGGGAAAATTCCTTCTCACCCCCACCCCATCACCCCACCCCACCCTCACCCTCCCACTCCACCATCCCCCACCCCACAACACCCCACCGCACTCCGGCCTCCACCGGTACGCCACCCGTGAAATATGGATTTTGGAACAAATAACCCCCTCCTCCACCCCTTTCCACCCCTCCCCCACCCCACCACACTCCGACCTCCACCAGTACGCCACCCGTGAAATTAGGGTTTTCGGGAAAATTTCCACCCCACCCAACCCTTCCCACCCCCACCCTCTAGCCCCACCCCACCCACCTGACCCCACCACACCGACCTGCAACAGTACGCCAACCGTGAAATTACGATTTTCGTGAAAATCCCTCCTCACACCCTCCCCGTCTACCCCCACCCATGCCTCACCCGGCCTCTGTGGCCAAGGTGTGTGCTGGGTGGAGGCGAGGTGGACCGTGTAAAAATCTGTCCAACTGCGAAACTATGGCGGCAAGCGAATGAAAATTTATAGCAAAAATTAGTGTTTTCGTTCCCCACCCTGGCCCCCATGGTGGTAGAGATCCGCCAACCATTAAACCGGGTGGTTCTGATGGCCCTCTATCTAGTTAAAATTTTCAGATCAATAGCTGCGTTTTATTGGGAATTTGGGGAAGGGGTTCCCCACCACCCTGGCCCCCCATGGTGGTAGAGAATCGCAAACCCCTCGACTTTGCGTCTCATGCCAAGACCTACACATTAGTGAAGGTTTGGAGTGAAAAGCTCAACAACTGTGAAAATGCATCCCAAACAGACAGACAGACAAACAGACAGACAGACACACAGAATCTTCTCTTTATTTATATAGATATAGTTAAGTTTGTTTCTCTACATGCTATTTACAATTTAAACTTTTTGCAATCTATCATCACCAAATTTGAATTTTTTTCTTCCATTTTTTGCAATCTTGTATAACATTTCTTGGAATTTGTTCTTGACTCTCCCCAGCGGGATGTCCATCCCTTTAGGGCCCCCTTTGTAGCCAATGCATGCATATTTTCTGCTTTTGATGTCATCTTGTTTTTGGTTGGAATAAAGCGAATTGATTGATTCAATTTGATTGATCTATGTATGTATGTATGTATGTATGTATGTATGTATGTATGTATGTATGTATGTATGTATGTATGTATGTATGTATGTATGTATGTATGTATGTATGTATGTATGTATGTATGTATGTATGTATGTATGTATGTATGTATGTATGTATGTATGTATGTATGTATGTATGTATGTATGTATGTATGTATGTATGTATGTATGTATGTATGTATGTATGTATGTATGTATGTATGTGCATGCATGCACTCAGACATACGTACATACATACATACATACATACATACATACATACATACATACATACATACATACATACATACATACATACATACATACATACATACATACATACATACATACATACATACATACATACATACATACATACATACATACATACATACATACATACATACATACATACATTCAAATCAGTCTTCATCGTCTTCCTTCCCCCCACCCGTCGTAATGGCCCCGCGAAATACTTGGCGTCTGGAACTCATTGGTGTTAGGTAATTAAGGATGTCATGCGTTTCCACGTATGGGTCTTATCTCTGTGGGTCATTTTCACTTCTTCTGCTTATTGCCACATTACCCTTCCATTTCTTCAACTCTCGTAGGCCTACTTGCTCCCCATGCCTCTATTTGTAACCATACCAGAGTGAGAATTGTCACCTCTGCGTACGACTCTCCGTCGTTTTAGCTCACAGTTGCTTTGTGCATTGCACCGTGTTAAATTTGAAAACAGATAGACGAAAACAGATTTCTTATAAATTCATGTGTATATATATAAGATTTATTCAACCGACGCGTTACGGCCACATGGCTTCTTCTGACGGAATGTTTATGTTACAGACAGATATTCCTAAAGTTCATTAGGCGTGGGGCGTGAGCCCGATGGTCATGACTATCTAGCTAATTACATACCCACACTCGCCCATGCATACTTACTATGCGCTTGCTATATATCTGTTTGTCTATGTTAAAAGAAAAGGAGGTGGGTGCATAGAGAGGGACAGATACAGATAGGGGGGGTCCGTAGCTCAGTGGAGAGAGCGCTGGTCGTTAAACTGAGTGTCATACACGCGACCCGTGTTCAAGCCTCGCTCGGGGCATTAATTTATTGAAGTTTCTGTTAGCTGCCATTGGCGCTTTGCTGTTGCGTTGTTTGACTCGGAATTTGCTAAAAATAAGATAGCACCTCCCACTTCTGGCTTGGCCGAACCAGGTGTGATCCAGCACTTAGGCCATTAGTGTTAAGTTACCGAACCCACTGCTGTAAAACCGACCTGCGTGTCGTGCTATAGTGGGCCGTATTTCATATAACCTGTACCTGTAATCATTCTGTGGTGTGTAAGATTGAATCATTAAAAGGAATATTACTATTATTATTATTATTATTATTACTTTTTTTTAGCGCCCGAGGTATATATGATCCCTCAGGCATTAAAAGCAATAAATACTAAAAACTGTGTTCTGGAGTTAACGATCATCTAATTTATATAAGTAACAATTTTAAGTACAAATGTACAATATATAATTTATTTAGTACACATCTGTGGTTTTTGCTTCTGATCAGATTTTAATAGGGTTATATCGATCAGCATGAACTTATAATGATGACGACGACTACGACGACAACACGAATGATAACGAAGAGAATGAGGATGACAAAGACGACGACGATAATGTTTATGACGAAAACGACCACATAAATGATGATGATGAGAATGATGATGGAGATGACGACGACCACTTATATGATGCTGATGATAATACTCGTTGTTATGATGTCGATAACAGTATATATAGGGATGATTATGATGATGATTATTATGATGATTGTAGCACCGCCTTCCCTTCCCTATCTTCAATTCCTATTTGGTTACCGCTACTTTACTTTGCATAGTTCTGTGTCTGGGCCTTCACACCCGGGCCATAATCATACTCTGCGGTCATTAAAAATCGTTCATCATCGTCTGCTGGTCACGCTGAGTTGCCGGGCCTCTGGTCGACGTGGGGTGGATGCCTGGTTGGGCGTAATTAGTGATATCAGCGTTGGGAACCGGTGTGGATTGAATGCGATCCCCGTTCTCTGCCCCTCTCCTTCCCTTAACTACCGTCTCTCGCCAATGAATGGGTCAGTTGAGTTGTCAACGACTCCCCCTACCATCCTCTCAACCTATTCTGTGCCAATGCCGGTGCCTATGTTTGATATTCCAGTATATTTATATGTATTTACACGGTGAACGGAAAAAAACCGAACCTCTCCTATTGCTACGATTATTAATTTTGTGTAATGGTTTGTACATTTTAATAAAATATGGCGGAACTTCTTGTTTAAAGGACAATAATCAGATTACTATCATTTGTTAGCTATATAATGTGTGTTAAACATTTCCTCATTCGGCCACCAACACACGCACAAGGACGCGCTCGCCACTGACTAATTGCTGAGTCGATTACAGCTTGATCAAATTCGTCCCATTCCTGCATTATACGCTGACGCAGTTCTTCGACATAGCGTTCCTTTTCTTGTAAACTTTTCCTGCATCATCACAGACCAGATTTTATAGTCCACGGGATTAAGGTCTAGGCTATTTGAAATGCATCAAGTTTGCAGGATAGCGCATCAACAACTGCCCTGATCGCTCAAGCCGTGCCTGCCAGCTTACCTCCGTTAGTTCAGTCGCTGTACGCTCCTTGAAACATTTTAAATGACTTCGAAATTTAACTGGATTAGCGTATAATAATAAAAACTAGTTAAGTCCATAGTTGGAAATAGGCTATAATAGTTTTATTATCAATAATATATTTACACGTTTGGTGTTAATTTCTATATTTATTGTAGAGGTTCGGTTTTTTCCGTTCACCGTGTATATATTAAATATCCCATTCCGCCTCTATTCGTAATTAACGCCTCCATTCAACGTGATGATGATGATGATGATGATGATGATGAGAGCGACGACGACGATGATGATGACGACGACGAAGAAGAAGAAGACGACGACGACGATGATGATGATAGTAGAACCGATGACGACGACGAATACGATGATTATGATAATGGCGATGATGATGATGACGATGACGATGACGATGAGGACGACGACTACGATGATTATGATAATAGCGATGATGATGATGATGATGATGATGATGATGATAATGATGATGATGATGATGATGATGATGATGATGATGATGATGATGATGATGATGACGACGACGACGACGATGACTATTATGATGCTGATGACCCTAGTGAGGATGATGATGATAGTATCTATGATGTTGATGCGAATGATGATGACCGTTATGACAATGAAGATGACGACGACGTATATGCGATGATGACGACGACGAAGTAGTAGTAGTAGTAGTAGTAGCAGTAGTGGTAGTAGTAGAAGCGGCCTTGCAGCTTCGAATCCACCCCAAGTCGCCGCCTAGGAATCTTGGGCAAGTCCTTCCCTCGCAATTACTCATCCCTCTGGATTGAAACTCTGATTTAGTGTCTGCCCTTTAGTCGGTAGCGCTTCTTAGTAGGTTTCTTGAAGGGGTACTATAACAAGTGCACATACATACATACATACATACATACATATATACATACATACATACATACATACATACATACATACATACATACATACATACATACATACATACATACATACATACATACATACATACATACATACATACATACATACATACATACATACATACATACATACATACATACATACATACATCCATGCATACATACATACATGTACATACTTTCAATTCAGTTAATTAAGTGCATGTACAATAATAATATCTTTGCTGGACTGCCTGCGAAGACTCTTTCACTCTCTTTATACATGCTCGTGTGCATTGCATATGTAATTATGTATGCAAGGCACGGTTATGTGTACATGTGCATGTGCATGCTCACGTACCTCAGAAGCCGAGGGTTGTATGTTATAATATATATGCAGACGACCTGATGGTGGACCTCGGACGCTAATGATAACTTCAATCCTTAACGACTCGTCCCATGTGGCATGTTAGCCACGCCCATGTCATTAGCCCACCCCGTTTTCTGCCCCAATCTGGCTCTATTCTTGGCTCTTTTTTGCTTAAATGATTAGCCATTCTTGTCTCTATTCGGGGCCCAATTGGCCCTAATCGGTCTATTCGAGAGATCAGTACTGTAGGTAGGTATTTGCAGTTTAACGTCACTGTATGGTAACAAAGACCATCAGCGACGCCCTCCTCCTTTATCCAGGCTTGGCACTGGCACTGGCATAGTGAAACCAGCAGTGGCGGCGCCAGGGGGGGCTGGAGAGCCCCCCCCTAGTTGCGGCTCAGCCCACCAAAGCAAAATGCGGAAAATGTCTATAACGGCTTATTTCGTAATAAGAAAACTAGACAATGATCAATGGCATCGAAATTTACTTTGAGAATGAAGTTAGCGACTTCATTTCTTGGCCTCAGTCTATGAAAACGGGTGACAAGTTTGCACCCTTACCTTTTGACCATACAACGGGACAGGTTTGTCGAAATTGTCGAAGAAACAACATGGCTCTTAGACACCTCGTTTCAGATTGAAACTGTTTTATAAGTATTAGACGTATAAACGTAAACCGCTTCTTCTTTGCGGAATGTCAACCCTACCAAAATTGAGCTGAACTATTTATAGTACAGTTACAGCTCTGCAGTATGTGAAATTTTTAAAGTCTCCCATAGAAGTGTTGCATCTGTACTGAACATCATCCATGAAAATAATATTACAGACTGCTGGCTATCCAGAAGATTGCGTTTTATCCAGAAATGCCTTTGACACAACAATGTAGTTGTCAGATTTGCGTCATGTATATCTTACACACCTCAAAATTAATGTGCGCGCTCTTGTTATTTTCGGTATAATAATTATTGTATTCTTGAAAAAAACTGGTTCAGTACCTTGCTCTTAAGTGCTGTAATACGCCGAGCAAATTTCTGTCCTCTGTTGTCAAAGACCAAGGTCAAATCGGATCCATCCATCCATTATATTCTTGTTGTGTATACCCCCCCCCCGTCTGGGAATGTAGGCCTACATTTTGATATAATGGTCAACTAAAAAGTCTTAGTGCTATTAGCATATACATGTAAAACATTTGTGTTCAGATAATTATATGTGAATATATATACATAAAATAATTGTGTGCATATATCTAAGCATGCATATTTTTGTATTAAGGAAACTTAAACTGTTTTCTGTCATTAGTAATATGCAGGCAGATAATTATATTAGTGACCTGTGAATGCTGTTGGACACCTTTATTGTGATTTATTTTTATTTGTGATTATTTAAATTGAATGTTCAGGGTAACGGCCTCTGTTGTCATAGACCCTGGTCAAATCGGATCCATACATTATCGTGATGCCTTTTATATTGTAAAATTTCTGAGTATTATTACTGTGTGGACATCTTTATTGTGATAACTTGGAACTCGAGTCCGTGTCCATGGCCGACTTTTTATACGATAATACTGAATTGCACACCATTTTATAGTAAGATTTCTGTATATTAATACTGTGTTGGACACCTTTATTGTGATAACTTGGAACTCGAGTCCGTGTCCATGGCCGACTTTTTATACGATATAACTGAATTGCACACCATTTTATTGTAAATTACTGAATATTAATAATGTGTTGGACACCTTTTTGTGATAACTTGGAACTCGAGTCCGTGTTCATGGTTGACTTTTTATACGATAATACTGAATTGCACACCATTTTATTGTAAAATTTCTGAATATTCATGCTGTGTTGGACACCTTTATTGTGACCACTTGGATCCCGAGACTGTGTCCATGGTTGACTGTTTATACGATAGTACTGAATTGCACACCATTGTATTGTGGATTTTCTGAATATTAATACTGTGTTGGACACCTTTTTGTGATAATTTGGAACTCGAGTCCGTGTTGATGGTCGACTTTTTATACGATAATTCTTAATTGCACACCATTTTATTGTAAAATTTCTTAACATTAATGCTGTGTTGGACACCTTTTATTGTGACAACTTGGATCTCGAGTCTATTATTATTATTCAGCAGTTTAACGTCGTCCTATGACATCAATGGCCGTTGACGACAATACAGAAAATATACAATACAATGAAAACAAATTTCTAGTGTCCTAGAAAACACCATAAAAATGCATCCAACTGAAGATTCACAATTTCAGCAATGTTCAATCTCTAATACCTTTAAAAAAAAATTCATCTTACATTCTCTATGCTCAGACAATAGGATCTAATGTTAATTAAGCAACATTGTTTTTCATCAATTGTCTCACACATTATATGTAAACTGTGACATTAAAAAGCAATTATGGCTATAAATGTTCAACACATATAACTCTTGTCTCAAATACTAAGTATTTTTTAAAAACTATTAATATCCTCTAGCATAATTCACATGTAACAATATATATATATATATATATATATATATATATATATAGAGAGAGAGAGAGAGAGAGAGAGAGAGAGAGAGAGAGAGAGAGAGAGAGAGAGAGAGAGAGAGAGAGAGAGAGAGAGAGTCTGTGTCCATGGTCGATTTTTATACGATGATACTGAATTGCACACCATTGTATTGTGGACTTTCTGAATATTAATTTGGTGTTGGACACCTCTTATTGTGATAACTTAGAACTCTAGTCAACGTGGTTTTTGAGTGCTTGCATATCGGTATGTCAAAGACAATAGAGACTTTACATTACCTCACTGTCTGCATCACATAGCTACTCGGGCTGCTGTGTGCACACACACTGTATATACTGTATCGCCCTTGCTCAGCTCGGTCACCAACTCAACTCAGATGACTGAAATTTTGGGGTATGGTACAGCGCGGGCACGATTGAGAACCTTCCATTCTCTTTTGCCACCTTAGTTGGACACCTTTGTTTATGATAATTCGGAACTTAATCTAGGATTGCGGCCGGATACACCAAAACAAAAACTGGTTCAGTACTTTGCTCTTAAGTGCTGTAATATGCCGAGCAAATTTTGCGATTGCAATATGACCGCCCTGGGAAGAAAATGTTCTAGTTGCGTTTCTGGGAGGAAGGAAGGTTTGGGGCTGCAGCCCCCCGAAACCTGAAATCCTGGCGCCGCCACTGGAAACCAGTGGCGGAGTTGCATGTACATTGCATGTGGGCTTATAAGGCTACTCCAGATTGCGATCAAATGGAATAGATAAATGAAGTGCTACAAATATAATATTCTCACAGCCAATCTGCTAAAGTAAACAAATCCGTGTAATTCAAGAACGAACGATATATGCTGTGAGAATTCGGAACACACCAATTCTTCGCGACACACCATCGACACACCATTTTTACGCGACACACCGCCCATCGCCTCGTGACACACAAGTGTGTCGCGACACACCGGTTGAGAACCGCTGATTAGTAGTGGTCCGCGAGCGAGGGACATAATTGTATGCACTTTATTATCATTGTTATCACGCCTTCGTGAGCTATTGTAAGGCGCTACAGAAATGTTCATTTAGGCCTATGCATTGTTTTGTCATGCACATAAATATTTTTAATATCGGATAATTCATCAGTAAATGAAGTAAGCAATAAAAAGTAATATTTATCCAGAGCCTGGATGTAGGGGGCGACGCGGATGATCGTTGCGTCGCACAGTGTAGTTGAACTGACACAAACCTTCATAGAGCGCGTTCTCAAGTTAGACACCTTTAAAACTGAGTGAAAGGAGGCTACATTTGCATGCATGGGATGGACAAATATTATTATATGACTGAACTCGAATACAATTATAACCCCTAATAGTTATATTGTATCTTAATAAATTATAGTAGGCACTCACAATAATGAGAAATCAAGGCACCTATCAATATCGTCGTTTTATGACATCAAAGGCCGTTGACGACAATACCGGACATGCACGATTCAATTAAAACAAGAGACTTTTAGCATTCGAACAGCGGGATCAAAAGTCGTCAAAACCGAACTTCGTTTTTCTACTTATATTAAACTTTTGTTGACATAAAATTGTTTGTATACGCAGGATGGATTATTGACAAGTGATGTGGTGCGAAGATGAATTGTAATTTTTTTGTGAAGAATGAGTCTTTTCACAAGATATTAATTTGATTTTTTATGGTCCAACGGAATCGTCGCTACTGACCGATCGACTTGATAGATTGATCAACCGATTGATTGATTTGTTGATTGGCTGGTTGAGTGCGTGATGAACTGTTCTGTCATACGCCACTATTCTTTGGAGCTAATTAATTAAAGACAATTCATCTTCATTCGTCGTCATCGCCGTCGTCGCCGTCGTCGTCGCCGTCGTCGCCGTCGTCGCCGCCATCATCATCATCATCATCATCATCATCATCATCATCATCATCATCATCATCATCATCATCATCGTCATCGTCATCGTCATCGTCATCGTCATCGTCATCGTCATCGTCATCGTCATCGTCATCGTCATCGTCATCGTCATCAGCATCAGCATCAGCATCAGCATTAACAGTAGTAATAGTTTTTGTCTTAGTATTATTATTATTATTAATAGCGGTGGGTATATAGCAGAAGCAGCAGCAGCAGCAGTAGTTGCAGTAGGAGTTGTTGTATAATTTCTGCCGTTGTTGTAGTGGTATTATTATGTTTACATTACACCAGAAAGCCACACAGATTCCGATGCAATGTAGGCGACTGTTGGTCTCGCGATCTAATCACACGGCTTATGGTGGCCATCACATCCTGGCATCCAACCCAGGGGCGGATCCAGGAATTTTCGAAGGGGGGGCCAAAATTTTTTTTGGCTGGGGTCGGAAAATTTTTGGTTGATCTTTCGCTGAAAAATCTGATGAACTTTTTTAGTCGTTTTTGGCCGAAACCAGAGTTTAATTTAGCCCCCACCTTTGGTGGGGGGATTGATGTTTCCGGAGGGGTAGATAATTGACTGTCTGGAAGACAATCATGAGGCGCGCAGCGCCGAGAGTGGCAGGGGAGGGGTGTGGGGAGGGGGATATGCCCCTCCCCACCAGAAACTTTTTGAATTTTCACATTGCAATGGTAGCATTTTAAGCTGTTATCTTAACAAAATAGCTGTACTTTTCAGTGCTTATAAGAGTGCCTTATTTTAAGGTCTCAATAAATATAGACTTTACTTAAAAACTTCTTTCCCGAAAACTAGATGTTCTTTTTTAAGTAATCCGCCGGAAATCTTCAAAAAGGGTGTTCAATTTTCCTTCCCAAAAAACTGATGACATTTTTTGGTCATCCGTGCGAAATCTTAAAAAGTGTGTTTAATTTTTCGTCAAAAAAGAGTGACGACTTTTTATTCTTCCGTGCGAAATTTTCAAAAAAGGTGTTTAATATCGCATCCCAAAAAACTGATGACTTGTTGTAGTCATCCCTGCGAAATCTTAAAAAAGGTGTTTAATTTTTCGTCTAAAAAGAGTGATGACTTTTTAGTCTTCCGTGCGAAATTTTCAAAAGAGGTGTTCAATTTAGCATCCCAAAAAACTGATGACTTTTGTAGTCATCCGTGCTAAATCTTAAAAAAGGTGTTTAATTTTTCGTCTAAAAAGAGCGATGACATTTTATTCTTCCGTGCGAAATTTTTAAAAAGGTGT
Source organism: Lumbricus terrestris (assembly GCA_949752735.1). NCBI lineage: Eukaryota > Metazoa > Annelida > Clitellata > Crassiclitellata > Lumbricidae > Lumbricus > Lumbricus terrestris. The sequence goes on from OX457051.1 coordinate 38,895,730, forward strand.
TCAATTTCGCTTCCCAAAAACTTATGAATTTTTAGTGAACCGTCAGAAATCTTCAAAAAGGTGTTCAATTTTTCTTCTAAAAAACTGATGACTTTTTAAGACTAGAATAAATAAAATACTTCCCACTACTGAATGAAATATAGTAAGATATAAATAAAAACAAGGAGTAAACATGTGTTATCATTCACCGCATTTTCTTGCACATATAGACTAAACTCAAAACTTAACATGTTTCGCCCTGAAATTTTTTGGCATCTCCAAAAAATAAATTACATCCCAAACACTGTTGTTAGTGTTAACTTGATTTGTAATTAATAGTTAGTTGTACTTAGTTATAATTGTGTTTATTGGTGTTAATGTTTTTACAATTTACTACGAATATATACACGAATAACATACATTGCATGCCATAAATCATAGTTGGATACTGTTGAAAGATTGTTTCATTTCGATGCTTTACATAAAGACAATGCAATTGCGTGAGAGACTTAGATTAGATTTCAATTACATTTATACATTATTTTTATTATAGATTTTAATTACATTTATACATTAATTCTCCTGTGCATGACTGACACCCTGAATTTTTTTTTGGCCACCATGGATGGGGGGGGGGCCACGTCCCATGGTGATTTGAAATGGGGGGGGCATGGCCGGATTGGCCCCCCCTGGATCCGCCCCTGATCCAACCCATCCCACGGTCAACTCTGCTTTAAACTTAATCCTATGGAGTCTGTTGACTGCGTTGGTGACTTATGGATATCTGCTTTCGAATTTCCATCAGAAATGTTTTGTGTTGATAGCGCATCGATTCTAAATTCGTTTACTGCAAACAAAGAGGCGCTGCCAGGATTTGTAGCACAAGGGCTGAAAATCATCGGTAAATGTTCAGATATGCAATTTTTGTGGTTTAGGGAATGCGCTGTCCATATGGGTGGAACGGACTGCGTGGTAGCGATTGCGGCCGTTAGAGCGCTTTAGTTGGACACCTAATAAACGTTTTACACCAGTGCTATATAAGTTGAAAGAGTAAAATATATGTTTAATGGGTGTTCTTGGTATCCTTATACACCTTTGAATAGTTGTAGAACGAGACTACAAGTGCTTTGCTATCGTACGCGAACTTTTTATAGCGCTTATTTTGGCTCATGACTCAGAGAAAGCTCTTAAGTGCTGTAATATGCCGAGCAAATTTCTGTCCAGGGTAACGACCTCTGTTGTCATAGACCCTGGTCAAATCGGATCCATCCATCCATCTTCACTCAGAGGCGCTCCCGACTACAGCGCGGACACTGCATCGGAGTTACACGCCGAAGCGCTGAGCAATTGCGAGTGAAAGACTTGCCCAATGTCCCTACGCGGCGACATGAGGTGGATTCGAACCAGCAACCCTTCGGCTGCAAGGCGACGAAAATACCCGCAACACCACCGCGCCCCACTGTATGTAGATCAAGACAACCCGAGAGGTGCTGCCAGGGTTGGTAGCAAACTGGGGACAAAAAGTAAGTTGTAAATTTTCAGATATGCACATTTTCGTGGTTTAAAAAATGCGCTGTATAAATGGATGGGGACGCAATGCGTGGTTGCGATTGGTTAGAGCGCTATGTTTGGACACCTTTTAAACGTTTGGAGATGATGCTATATTAATTGAAAGAGTAAAAAAATTTCTGTTGGCTTAGAAAGATGGTCTGAATGCTATAACATACCTTTAAATTGCTGTAGAACGATGCTATAACTTTTAAGCTGTGCCGAATGTATGAACAATCGACTGGGCAGTCAATCTATGCTAGAATTGATATTATCTGTCGCCGATAACCGCACGGGCTTTGCTCTCACGGATATTATTATTGTAAGCATAGTCAAACTAACATCGCCTGAGAAGCAACAACACTATCAGATACTATAACGCCGTTCAGAAAGCTTCAATTTGTTTTATTGCAGCCAACAGGTGGTACAAGAACAAGTTCATTCATTCATTCATTAATTCATTCATTCATTCATTCATTCATTTCGAGAATTTATATAGCGCCTCTTCAAGAAACCTACTCAGAGGCGCTCCCAGCCACGGCTAAAAATTAAGATTTGAGATACTTAAAAAATGCAGAGGAATTAACCCTAGGCATAAGTCGCAAGGTTAGTGGGAGGTCATTCCAGATAATGGGACCCACAACGGAAAAGGCTGGGCGCTGTCTGATAGAAGTGCGAGCTCGCGGAACCAAAAGCTCACCCGTTGCTGCAGTAATGACAACATGATTTCTGTAGATGCTACTTAGGGACACACTAATATCACATTAGATCAAACATCGAAGGCAATCAGGCAACAGATAAAAAGATTAATTAACAATATTATGTCATAGCTGGCAGAGAGAGAATAACAAGGGCAAAGACTCTTAAAATGTGCACCCACATACATACATACATACATACATACATACATACATACATACATACATACATACATACATACATACATACATACATACATGCATGCATGCATACATACATACATACATACATACATACATACATACATACATACATACATACATACATACATACATACATACATACATACATACATACATACATACATACACACACACACACACACACACATACATACATACATACATACATACATACATACATACATACATACATACATACATACATACATACATACATACATACATACATACATACATACATACATACACACACACATACATACATACATACATACATACATACATACATACATACATACATACATGGTAAAAGCATGACGGTGGATCCCTTCGTTTATCCTGCCTATTATGGACCATGTCAACTTGTCAACCGCTCCTCAACGCTAACAAGATCACCCGTCATTAAAGACTTCGCTGTTGTCTCTCTCGCTTCAAATCCGCGATTTCCTCTTAATAACCAACCCATCACATTCTAACGTTTCTCCCCCTAAACAGACGAGACAAGCAGACAAGACACGAACCTCACCAAATAACAAACGATGTCGTTTCGTGATGAACGACCGGATCGTCTGAGTCTCATTTATCTTAATCTGCCATCTTCTTTTTGCACGTGAATTGTCAACTGATCAACGCGCGTCACCCACGCTGTCCAACGGCCGCCATTTTGCTGCGCTCTGCAAGGCACCGCTGTCCAACGGCCGCCATTTTGTTGCGCTCTGCAAGGCACCGCTGTCCAACGGCCGCCATTTTGTTGCGCCCTGCAATGCACCGCTGTCCAACGGCCGCCATTTTGTTGCGCTCTGCAAGGCACCGCTGTCCAACGGCCGCCATTTTGTTGCGCTCTGCAAGACACCGCTGTCCAACGGCCGCCATTTTGTTGCGCTCTGCAAGGCACCGCTGTCCAACGGCCGCCATTTTGTTGCGCTCTGCAAGGCACCGCTGTCCAACGGCCGCCATTTTGTTGCGCTTTGCAAGGCACCGCTGTCCAACGGCCGCCATTTTGTTGCGCCCTGCAATGCACCGCTGTCCAACGGCCGCCATTTTGTTGCGCCCTGCAATGCACCGCTGTCCAACGGCCGCCATTTTGTTGCGCTCTGCAAGGCACCGCTGTCCAACGGCCGCCATTTTGTTGCGCTCTGCAAGACACCGCTGTCCAACGGCCGCCATTTTGTTGCGCTCTGCAAGGCACCGCTGTCCAACGGCCGCCATTTTGTTGCGCTCTGCAAGGCACCGCTGTCCAACGGCCGCCATTTTGTTGCGCTCTGCAAGGCACCGCTGTCCGACGGCCGCCATTTTGCTGCGCTCTGCAAGGCACCGCTGTCCAACGGCCGCCATTTTGTTGCGCCCTGCAATGCACCGCTGTCCAACGGCCGCCATTTTGTTGCGCCCTGCAATGCACCGCTGTCCAACGGCCGCCATTTTGTTGCGCTCTGCAAGGCACCGCTGTCCAACGGCCGCCATTTTGTTGCGCTCTGCAAGGCACCGCTGTCCAACGGCCGCCATTTTGTTGCGCTCTGCAAGACACCGCTGTCCAACGGCCGCCATTTTGTTGCGCTCTGCAATGCACCGCTGTCCAACGGCCGCCATTTTGTTGCGCTCTGCAAGGCACCGCTGTCCAACGGCCGCCATTTTGTTGCGCTCTGCAAGGCACCGCTGTCCAACGGCCGCCATTTTGTTGCGCTCTGCAAGACACCGCTGTCCAACGGCCGCCATTTTGTTGCGCTCTGCAAGGCACCGCTGTCCAACGGCCGCCATTTTGTTGTGCTCTGCAAGGCACCGCTGTCCAACGGCCGCCGTTTTGTTGCGCTCTGCAATGCGCCGCCTCTGCGCCAGCCAGAAAGAAAGAGCTTGGGCGTTCACTTACCCTCTGCTGGTTGCTGATGGGTATTAAATTGGAGAAGACATTGTTAGGTGGAAGGGAGGTTCGAGCGGAATTAGAGGCAAAGGAGGTGACTCGAGAGAGACGTTGTAAATTATTTACGCAGGCGAAAGAGACATTGGAGCGGAAAATCTTTGGACGAATGACTTTTATGTGGATGTCGTGTGGAATGGATTGTTTGGTAGCGGTGGCTTTGCGTGTGCGCTGCCTTTGGTTTTAGAGTGAATCCTGAAGAAAAGTCTGCTTTTAAGCATTGCTGACTGGATGCTGTCAGTGGCGGTGCCAGGATTTCAGTTACGGGGGGGGAGGGCTGAAGCCCCGCGTCTAAAATTTTCCATTTTCGCCGCCAAAATTTCTGACGACCTTCTTTTTTTAGTCATTGACCGAAATCTCATAAAAATTTTCCATTTTCGCCGACAAAATTTCTGACGACCTTTTTTAAAAGTCGTCAGCCGAAAATCGTGGATTTTTCAATGTAAAAAATTCGGATGGCCCTTTTTTAGGGGGGGGCTGAGCCTCTTGCAGGGGGGGGCTTAGCCCCCTCAGTCCCCCCTAGCGCCGCCACTGGATGCTGTGGATAACTTGCTGTGGTTCTAAGGATGCAGGATGTGGATAACGTGAACAGTTTAGAAACTGAGTCTTGTGTTCGAAGTCACGACTCTAATCAGATTCTGGCTGATTGATTGGCTTGATAAATAGATGGATGGGTGGATGGGTGGATGGGTGAGTGGGTGAATGGGTGGGTAGAGGGGTTGGTGGAAGAATGGATGGATCATGGATGGATGTAATAATGAATGAAATGATGGATGGATGGATGAGTGGATAGAATGGGTTGGAGGAAGATTGAACAGTTGTATGGAAATGATTAATTTTAAGTTTGATGGGATGATGGATGGAATCATGGATCAATGGATGAATAGATGGATGAACGAATGGATTAATGGATGGAGGAATGATTTAGTGGTTGGATGGATGGGCTGGTGGAAGTCTGGAAGAACAGGTGGATGGACGAAAGGATTGATGGATTCGTATACAATGTCTTCGCGGTTTCCTTCCGTTTTTTCTCTTCATAAAACCACGTTAAGTTCAACGGATACAGATAAGCTTTCACAAAACCTGAGACATGGCTTCAAAACACCCCTTCCTGTGCAAAAATGCCAGCCAGACTGACTATCAAGCTCTTTTCGCATCAAGTCCACACACAAACACAACCTGCACACACAACTATAGAGACAAACACACAGGCAGGAAGGCAGCAAAACACTACGAAGAAAACAATCGTTGACAATGGGGGTATGTACCCGCGGGGTTTCCAGTTTGAATGCGGTCCATTCACATGAAAATCCATGAAATCCATTGCATTGTTACGACTTGACGGACGAGGACCAAAGCATTTCATGAAAAAGGAACGAGCTCATGAAAATCGATACGAACATAGGAATGCAAAAGCTGAGAGATGTAGAGAGAGAGACCGACAGATGGGTAGGCAGACAGACGGACAAAAAGATGGGTAGATAGATGGATGGGTAGATTGTAGATTTATGGGTAAATTGACAGATGGGTGGATGGTTGGATTGGTTGATTGATTGGATGATTGACTGACTGACTGAATGACTGACTGACTGACTGATAGTTGGGCGGATGGATGGATGGATAGACAGACAGGCAGGCAGGCAGACAGACAGACAGACAGACAGGCAGGCAAACAGACAGACAGACAGACAGACATTCAGACAGATACATAGATAGACACATAGACAGCTAGATATAGTTATGCAAACACAACGTAGATGCATAAATGTATATGTATTGTATACTTGCAAAGTCACACACACACACACACGTAGAAGCAAAGAAAGAAGAGACATGAACAGAGAGAAAGACACACACAGCCGGAGTAACCGGTGGTCATTGACACATCCATTCAGACGAACACTGTCACTCAGGTCTGAAAAGTTGATCCTTTCCTCGCTGAATGAAATCCTTCCGACCGACGAAATCCTTTCGATGGGGAATTCCCGACGGTTCGACCACCGCCAAAGACTCCGCTGAAACCTTTCCACGCTCTGATTCCTGCACCGACTCCGCTAAACCTGTCCATGCTTTGCTTACAGTGTTATAGTAACGCAAACTTATCCCCAGGGAGTCATTGATGGCAGGTGGATACATCAAACAGTATGAAAAGAACCGGAATTGAAACTTGACATGTTAAGCTTATGTGTCCGATAGTGGATGAAGTTCTGGTAAGTCAGATATTCAAAGCTTCTGACCAGGCTGACATCTTTTGCCGATTTCTCTTACAGTTTTACCCCGCTTGCCAATTGAGACGTATTATTCATTCATTCATTCATTCATTCATTCATTCATTCATTCATTCATTCATTCATTCATTCATTCATTCATTCATTCATTCATTCATTCATTCATTCATTCATTCATTCATTCGTACGTTCGCTCATTCGTTCGTTCGTTCGTTCATTCGTTTGTCCGTTCATTAATTCATTCATTCGTACGTTGGTTCGTTCGTTCGTTCGTCCATTCGTTCGTTCATTCATTCATTCATTCATTCATTCATTTATTCAATCATTCGTTCATTCATTCATTCATTCATTTGTTCGCTCCTTCTTTTGGGTTGATTTCGGCGAATCTTCTCCTGGTTTGCCCTCTTCTGCCGTCCAATGCATTAGTTCATGCAGCTGCAACTAGTGCAGAGAAAGGGATTTGCGAGACACGTTTAATGCGCTATAAAAATTGTTCTGATTAATACGCATCTTACCCGGTAAGATCGCCATTTGATCTCCGTACAGTTCAAAAATAGTCCGTTTAATGTCACCTGCGCTTCGCTAATGCTATCATAAAAGCTTCAAATGTGACATAATATCATGCATCGAATTTTCTTACGACATCTAACGCATTTATGAGTCCTGCTTTTATGTGGAAAAGCTGACCAAAATGACGAGATAAATGCGGCAGATTGGAAGGCCAACCATTTCAACGAGATCCTACATCATGCCGACGGAATTTGCTAAGCTTAGGGCCAGGAAGGAAATGCACAAGCTGTTTAGAAAGCATTCGCTTGTTACGTGATGCAAGTGGCTGACGAAGTGGATGACAGGTCATAGTTATACTATTATAGGTGAGGCATGCTGTACCCTGCGGCAAAGGCAGCTACACGCGCACATACATACATTATAGATGTAGGCCTACAGTGTTTTGTTTATGCATACATACATAGATACATACATACATGCATGCATGCATGCATGCATACATACATACATACATACATACATACATACATACATACATACATACATACATACATACATACATACATACATACATGCATGCATGCATACATACATACATACATACATACATACATACATACATACATACATACACACATACACACATACATACATACATACATACATACATACATACATACATACATACATACATACATACATACATACATACATACATACATACATACATACATACATACATACATACATACATACATACATACATACATAAATAAATACATACATTCATACATACATACATACATACATACATATATACATACATAAATGCCCAAGTCACCATCACAAGCCACACAAAGCTACATAAGGCATTCATTATCTCATCGGTTTTTTTACAAGGGCTTGCAAGGTCAATCAACCGCTCTGATCAGTCTCTATACGATCCCAATCGCCGGTCGCCCTGTCGAGCCTACCTCGTTCAGCTCAAAACCCAGACCACATTCGCCTTACATAATGAATGCGAACTATACAACGCGACTCGAGTATAAGTCGAGATTTAACGCGACTCGAGTATAAGTCGTGATTTAACGCTGTGCCGATGTGCTGCGCAACAATATCTTCTTTTTGCCGCTCTGCTCTGTCGTCCGGCGACTGCGCTGACAACCGCGTCGGACCAGTAATGAATGGCGGGATGTTTATAGTGCGAGGAAAATGAGGAAAATCGGGAAATGGGGAAAATGGGGGAAATGGGGGACGACTGCAGGAGGCTGTCTAGATATTTAGACGAGAACAGCTGCAAGGAATATTCATTCGTTCATTCGTTCGTCCGTCCATTTGTTCGTTTATTTATTAATTCAAAAATTCTTTCGTTTGTTCTTTAGTTCGTTCACGCAGCCAGTCGGTCGGCTGTTTGTTGCAGTTTAACGTCACTATGTCATGTCAAGGATGATTGGTGACCTCCTCCTCCTTTCCCTATTGGCTTGGGACTGGCACTGCAAAAGTGCGAGTAGTGGCGAAGCCCTTACAGTCAGTCATTAAATAATTTACATAGTTCCTGGTCCACGAAGCTGCCCAAAGGCGTTCCACACAAAATAAAAAAGTGATTGATGAGCAAGGATTCTGTTACAGAGCCGCAGTCGAGTTGTAGCCCTAACGTCTAAAAGAAGTCCCGTATAATTCCGTTGGGTTCACCATGAACAGATTCGATTATTAGGCCTAATAATAATGGTATTGACTCGTTCGAGATAATTGCGAAACACTGCTACTGTCGTAATATGGAATAAATTACGTCAAGCCTGGAGTAAGGAGAGGGCGACACTGAGCCTTGGTATTACACAGCGTCGATAAACAGCAATACGATAATCGCGCATCCACTCTTTTGACTTAACAGGTATGAGGGTTGACTATATAATTATAATAGTTACGTGAAGCTCAATGCTGGTCGAGCTGACTGTGTTGGTTAGGGCGTAGTTTTTGTATACACTGCGCGCCACACGCGTCTGTTTCGGAGAGCGTGTGGATCGTGGATCACCTCACGCTGTTGAATTGTTTCAAATAATTAAATATCTGCCTTGGGAGAGGCCTCTAAAATGGTGTGTGGCCCATTAGAACGGACAGCAGACAGTATTTAATCCAGGAATTTCCCGCTGGGGGAAGTTCTTCCAGGAATGAAATTCCCCCATTAAAAATTCACAGCTTTTTTACATCGATGTATTGCACCACATGAACGTTATGAATAGGCCTGCTATAATATGATGAAATTGTTATCCACTACTGGAGTGCTATCCGTTAAGAAAATATAAATGAACAAACAATAGTTACTTAAAACGTCATCAGGTTTCATAGAATATAATTAACTATCGGGACTCGTCGGGAAAATGTTCGGGCAAAGGTGTCACCGCTGTTCGCCCGTCCCAACGGATTCCGCCTGATCGCCCGAACGGCCGCTTGTCCCCCTCTTCCCAGAAACCTGAATCCCCTCTCTTCCAAAAAAGAAAGGGACTAGATTAAACACTGGGCAGCAGCTGTGGTAAATAATTAATCTGACAAAATCAATTCTTTGATAGATGAACAAGATCGAGGCCATTGTCCAGTGTGTCCGTGCATTGAGTCGGTCTAGCAAGGTACGCACATGGAAGGACTCTATAAATGGCGTGGCACATCTTGAAATAACAGAAACTCCGTCACTGGTTTTTCTCCGCCAGTGCCAGTCCCAAGCCTTGATAAAGAAGGAGGGCGACACTAATCATCTTTGATACGGTAGTGTCGCTAAACATGTAACAAGCCTTGAAATGACAGCGGTGCTGAATGTAATGTAAATGTAAATGTAATCGCATATTTATATAGCGGCTGTCTTATGGCCTCGACCCTGAGGGTGAGATCCTTCACCACCGCTACTCCACGTTTATATTGCGACCGAGCCACCCGCAGTAAAGATCCGAGAAATTAATCTCTGATAAACCGACTGACCGGGAATCGAACCCGGGCCGCCGGCGTGGCGAGCGGGCTACCAACCCACTCGGCCACTGAGGATCTCTTGAATGGTCTCACGTGATAAATGCATTGTTAAAACTAAATGATGTAAGTCGGTGTTATTGGTTCGCCATTATTAAAACGCGAATAAATAATATTCCGAGGCGGTTGAAATCTAGCTCAACACTTTTTTATTGACACATTCGAAAGGAAAATATCTGACAGGAAATAGCAATTTTAGTAAGTCGAGAAAAACCGCCGTCAGAATTTAATTTCACTCAGCTTTGTGCAATAACATAAAAGCCTCTCTGTGTGATGACATAAAATCCTATTTGTGTGATGACATATAACGTCCTCTACAGTAACTCCTCTTCCCATTTTCCCCTTCCACCACGGTTCATGCTCTCATCGTCAATCAAGTGGAATACTGCTCTTCCCTCTACTTTGGTCGTCTCCCAGGGGTCCGATTGCAACCATTGGAGTCGGTTCGGCGGGTGGTTCCTCGTTTTTATTGGACGTGTCCCTATATCTGGTCATATGTTCGCCTATATATATATATATTATATATATATAAATATTATATATATATACATATATGCGAACTGTCCTCCGCTGGCTCCCTGTCCAGCAGCGCATCGGTTTATAAATAGGGCTTCCTCCATCGTCTGGCATCGTGTCCTGGGCACAGTGGGCAGTGTGCCTGTCTATCTGCAGAAGATCTTTAACTTCGGCTTCATCTGTTCGCCGCTCGCTGCCCTCGACATCCACAGATGAGTCTCCATGGTTCACCACGCACACGCAGCCATCAGAAAGAGTAGTTTTTCTGGATTGTGGACCGTCTGTGAGGAATAACCTGCAACGTGGTCTGCTGGATAGATGGATCCTATTTGACCATGGAGGGTCTATGACAACAGAGGCCGTTACCCTGGACAGAATTAATTTGCTCGGCATATTACAGCACTTAAGAGCAAGGTATTAATAACTTCTGCGGGACAAATCTAACTCCCTTTATAAACTTCTCAAGACTGTCCTCCTTGGCCGTGCTTACATGTGCAAGAAACACCTCTGCATATTTATCCAGAAAGGCTCTATATAAATTCCGCATGCATATATAGGCCTATATATATATATATTTAGGTAGATAGATCCTAAACCCATTATCCATCAATCTATCTATATGTCTGTCTGCCTGTCTGTCTATCTGGCTGCCTGCCTGTCTGTCTGCCTGCCTATCTGTCTGTCTGCATGTCTGTTAGTCTGCCTGATCTACATGTACCTAATGCAAAGATAATTATCGTCGGCCTTCATTATACACCAGGTGGCATATTATGGTTTGCAGAACAGTCAGCCAAATGTGAAGTTGCGTTAATTAAAAGGAATAATCAGTGATCATGTTTCAGATAAAAAAATACACTTTTCGACTGATCTAGAAATCAGAAAATGCAATCAAAACACACATAATTTATATACTTATACATGTACATATAATTATAATGCATATATACACTCATATATAAGTATATAAATACTTATATATATATACGTATTGGTACGTAGATTCAAGGGATATCAGGTGTTGATTAAGGCAAGTTAATTGAACATTAGCGACATCTGTTATCCGCATGCTGTCGTTAAATACGCCCTCGCAGTAATCGGAGGCTGCGACTTATTCTTGGACGAGTTAACTAATGAATGCTACGTGGCTTTAAATAGCCTTTGCCAGGCTTTGTGAATATAATATCGTATTGATATTGCGTGGGAAGTTCCATAAGAGGCATCACTGAAGAGTTGCTGATATTATTCAAATGAATTTGATTCAGTGTAAGATATACATGTACATGCATGTCCAGGAGCGCCAGGAATTTCTCGCGGTTATAAATTATTCTGCATAGGTTTGGACAAGCAAACAGAAAAGTTAGAACTATATGTAGGGTCTATATTCATAGTGGTTTCTAAATTTAGATTTCTCATTTTCACTTTGTCTATAATTAGTATCATTAGTACTTTTGTGCGAGGAAATTTGTCAAAATCCAAGAGTAGTAGTCAAATATAGGAGTCAATTTTGCAGATGGGCTTGTGAGCCATCTTGCCCGTGTGTGCAGGCGTCCAAGGTTACATGTCTAGGGAATCCAGACCAAAATAATATATAGCTATCTGTGTTACTGGTTGTCACAGAATATGCTGTGGTTTAAGCATAGAGGCTAATGGATGAGAACATTACAACGGTTGTGATTGCTAGTAATCGTAATTGTAATTTCCAAAATTTCTATAGCGCCACTCGAGAGCCAAGCGCTGGGCACCAGCTTATTCGCAAGCGCTAGTATTTGAGGGCCCTTTGTGGATCCGCCAAAAGGACTGATAGATAGATACACGGTACAACGTCCGCGCGAGCTTACAATAACCTAATAGCTGTATTGCATTGTATACTTGTATTGTTTTTTTTAAAATTTACGACAATTTCTATAGCCTCGTCGGTAAGATGGTTTACATCATAGATGTAAAAAACGATGGAAACGGAATAAAAAACGGTAAAAAACGTCGTTTTTTTCGAAAAAATAAAAAACGACAAAAAAACGATAAAAAACGGAAACGGTAAATAATTTGACTTTGCTACATCTAAAACCGCATTTTAACCTTGAAAACATTGTTTAGGAACCTACTACAAGCAGGCTATCTCTTAAATGATGATGTTAAACGATGAAATAATGACTTATGTTAGCTGAATCCTTGAGAGTTGGCGGAAAACATAAGGAATATCAGAAAAAATTAAAATTAAGGAAAATAATAACAGAAAGTAAATGAATAAATAAAGTTAAAGAAAAAATAAAAAACGATAAAAAACGATGGGAAAAATAAAAAACGAAAAAAACGACGTTTTTTTGGAGAGAATAAAAAACGGAAAAAAACGTTTTTTACAACTATGGTTTACATGGTTGGTTTGCATGAGTTCATCCAACAATTTTCGTTTTTTATTGCTTGATTCATGTGTGAGTGATAATTATAATGATATTATTTTCCAATGCTCTCTCAACAGACGGCATTCAATGATAGAGTTTGCCATTAAAGTACAGTCTTAACTGTTTTTAAAGACACTTCAGCGTTTTGTCTTCTGTATGAGTCATGGAAGACTGAAGAACAATTGAATTTCGGTTCGTTTTATTTGAGTTCATCCAACAATTTCCGTTTTTTATTTATTGCCTGATTCATGTGTGACTGATATTATTTCTCATTCTACTTCCTATCTTTCAGAAGTAGTTTTTCTTATTTGGTTCATTTATTGTCGAGTAATTGGCAATTATTTGATATATTTCTTTGCAATACTTTCATGCTTGCCAAGAACGCTGTTCTCGTGGCTATAATCTCTTTTGTGGTTTCAAAGGATCTTCTCCATTCATGATGGTCCAAGAAGTTTTCATGGCCATAATTATTATTATTATGGCTCTCTTCAGAGTCACTGCGCGTTATTCCATGGCCGTTAATGATTCAATTTGTGCATACAAAAACATCCATCCAAAAATATGAAATATTATGCATAATAATTATGAGGGACTGAGTGTACCTCACTCTCATTCTTTTATTGGAGCAAACGCACAGGAAGCGGCAGCAAGTCTAATATTTGATAGTTTATGGTGACCTCCTTCTATTGAACAGATACAATGCTTAAAAGAGGTGTCCTTTATTTTTGAAGTGTCTTGCATTTGCGTATGCCGCGAGTTATTTCGAATAGATTATAATATTCTCTTTATGCAACAATCCGGTTGACAGACAGCAGCCGGTTACAGTGTACCATTGTGGGATTGAAACAATTTACAAGAACGGACATCACAGAATACACAAATCTTAACTATACTAACTGAGCAGACAGTATTCATACTAACTGAGCAGACAGCCTGCAATACATATGCATCTCGGTGATTTTAATAATAAGAACAACTCATATCGAATTTACATCTTCTTACTCATTCGCCGCCCAAACAAAGTGATATATGAGATTCAAGATGAAATGAGATTTTTATTTAATTATTTATATATTTGTATCGGTATATATTGTGAAAGCCGGGTGAACCTTGCTGTCAGTGAATATTAGCGGAAACTAAAACTGATGAGTATATATAGCCAAGATATATTTCTATTTAAAGGTGTCTTTTGAAAGCGGCGCATGCCGCTAATCCACAAAATTAGCCATTGGTTGAAATATCAGTGACTGCATTATTCTTTGCGCAGGCAAATGAGCTCGATATCCTCTCGTCTATCTGAACGCCTGTTCTGCCCATGCAGTGACAGTCTATGACCAGTGTATTCAATATAGATGAACTGGCTATATTAACGGAAGAAACTGATGAGCATATATAAACAAGATTTATTTCTATTTAAAGGTGTCTACTGTTCTACTGTTACGGTAGAAATTTTTTTGGATTTGAGCCGCCGAATGTAGGAGTGACTGCATGCTTAGAATTTCCACCTCTAACTTTGGCATTGACTGTGCGCTGGTGGAATGACGTAATTCCCTTAATTCTCATGATTCAGGTTGCTGACGCTGAATAAGTCAAAACTTACGATTGCGATGACTAATGGTGTAGAGGTACGTTCGGATCTTGGAGCCGGAAGGTTGTGGGTTCGAACCCATGCACCTCAAGCCGCCGCGTAGGAACCACGAGCAAACCCTTCACTCGCAATATTATGCTCATGCGTTTATAGGCGTGAAACTGTGATTCAGGGTCCGCGCTGTTGTAGGGGGGGGGAGTAGTAACCATGAACGACACCATTAAAGGTGCTCACACATACATAAATATTATATATACCTGAACATTATGTATATATATATATATATATATATATATATATACATGAATATTATATATATGCGTAAAATATTATATATACATAAAATATTATATATACATAAATATTATATATGCATACAATTAATGTAACGCAGAGTCGTTGACATGTTTACAAATCTTAGAAGTCATGGGCGGTGTTAATGCTTAAAGAGAGAGAGAAAATTCACATTTTGTGACTCTTTTCACATCAATATTCACGACACATGATGACGGGCATTCATTGCCAACAGCTTTTCCGAGAAGAGCAACCTTTCCAAAGTCTTCTATTGCAAGAGCAGTTGGTTCAAAATTTACATTCAAAACAATTAATTGAGAATCGCATTTGATTATTAATCTCATTATTAATATAAAATTTAATTCGCGCATTATCACATTTAAATGCAAAGCAAAATCCTCCTGATAAAATTTAATAAACGTCAGCTACGAATTTTAATGTATTATCACGTGGCATGTTTCTCTACGCATTTGTATCCGCCTCTGACTCCCCCGACCAAAGGATTTGAAACACGTGAATCGGCCACAAAATGTCGCTTTGTAATCTGCGTTTGCGCTCTTGTTAGACACCTTAAAGTTTCGTATCTTTACCATATAATTAAGAAATCAACGTAAATGGTACATTAAGTTGAAGAAAACCCGGTAGACAACATATCGTTGAATGCTTAATATAATTATTATCAATCAATCAATCAATCAATCAATCAATCAATCAATCAATCAATCAATCAATCAATCAATCAATCAATCAATCAATCAATCAATCAATCAATCAATCAATCAATCAATCTATCAATCAATCAATCAATCAATCAATCAATCAATCAATCAATCAATCAATCAATCAATCAATCAATCAATCAATCAATCAATCAATCAATCAATCTATCAGCCAGTCAATCAATCAATCAATCAATCAATCAATCTATCAGCCAGTCAATCAATCAATCAATCAATCAATCAATCAATCAATCAATCAATCAATCAATCAATCAATCAATCAATCAATCAATCAATCAATCAATCTATCAGCCAGTCAATCAATCTATCAGCCAGTCAATCAATCAATCAATCTATCAGCCAGTCAGTCAGTCAATCAATCAATCAATCAATCAATCAATCAATCAATCAATCAATCAATCAATCAATCAATCAATCAATCAATCAATCAATCAATCAATCAATCAATCTATCAGCCAGTCAATCAATCAATCTATCAGCCAGTCAATCAATCAATCAATCAATCAATCTATCAGCCAGTCAATCAATCAATCAATCAATCAATCTATCAGCCAGTCAGCCAGTCAATCAATCAATCAATCAATCAATCAATCAATCTATCAGCCAGTCAGTCAGTCAGTCAATCAATCAATCAATCAATCAATCAATCAATCAATCAATCAATCAATCAATCAATCAATCAATCAATCAATCAATCAATCAATCAATCAATCAATCAATCAATCAATCAATCAATCAATCAATCAATCAATCTATCAGCCAGTCAATCAATCAATCAATCAATCAATCAATCAATCAATCTATCAGCCAGTCAGTCAATCAATCAATCAATCAATCAATCAATCAATCAATCAATCGATCGATCGATCAATCGATCGATCAATCAATCAATCAATCAATCAATCAATCTATCAGCCAGTCAATCAATCAATCAATCAATCAATCAATCAATCAATCAATCAATCAATCAATCGATCGATCGATCAATCGATCGATCAATCAATCAATCAATCAATCAATCTATCAGCCAGTCAATCAATCAATCAATCAATCAATCAATCAATCAATCAATCGATCGATCGATCAATCGATCGATCAATCAATCAATCAATCAATCAATCTATCAGCCAGTCAATCAATCAATCAATCAATCAATCCATCAATCAATCAATCAATCGATCAATCGATCAATCAATCAATCATTCAATCACTCAATCACTCAATCAGAATAATATATATTTGTCCCTTCAATGCAACTAGGCTACTCAGAGGCGCTCACGGTCGAGATCAAGCGAAAAAGGTCTTCTATCAGAAGTTAAATATAGAATGAAACATTCTTGCAAAATTACACGAGATAAGAATATCTATTCTTCCTTCAATTGACCAATTAAATTGCTATCGGCATTTTGGTTTGCAGGCATAGCAACAAAGATGCCGAATTGATTCAATTATGCGATCAAAATGCAACATACAAAGCTCTGGTATATTGCCATTCTACAGTTTGAAAAAGGGGCCGCTTCACTCATCTTCATTTATTTGCCTCTCTATTTCTATAGCGCTCGCCCATTCAGTATCTAGTCAGATGCACTCTCGACTACAGCGCGGACACTGAGTCGAAGTTTAACGCCGAAGCGCCCGCGCAATTGCGGGTAAAGGGCTTGCTCAAGTTCCCTACGATGCAGCTTGAGGTGGATTTGAACCTGCAACCCTCCGGCTGCAAGGAAACGAACTTACCCACTACACCAACGCGCATCACAAATGTAGTTATATAGCGGCGCTTTTTCGAAGTAAATTGTAAATATTTATGCTGATAAGGAAGTTGTCAAACTGCGAGATCTGGTGAAAGATATTCACTCCCGTTGATGTCGTGCAAAGCCTTTGATGAATAATGACATAATCATAATTATTATAATCTCGCTCAATAGTTCTTCTATCCGATGCAATTTCCGACTCGTCTAAATCTGTTCACGACCACCGCAAGATGTCGTTAACGCCGTCACCGCTCAAGTGGCGCCAGGCAGCAGCTGGATGAAAAGGAGGGTGACGCCTATATTCACCTTTTCGACATTTATTATACACAGAAGTTGAAGGTCCGTGCACAACGGCAAAAATGTCATTCGACAGAACTGAAAATGTTGGTCTTTGTAGACACCTTAATATAGTGTATCTCTATTCCTATATAAAATGAATTCATTTAACCCGATATAATTACGTAA
The DNA here is from genome assembly GCA_949752735.1 of Lumbricus terrestris. Lineage (NCBI taxonomy): Eukaryota > Metazoa > Annelida > Clitellata > Crassiclitellata > Lumbricidae > Lumbricus > Lumbricus terrestris. Next base: position 38,913,616 of record OX457051.1, read on the forward strand.
GGAATAGCCGGGATTGAGATTGGAATAAATTATAATAGACTTATAGAGGACAGAAAGCGTTGGAGGAACATCGTACAACATAACAATTATGTAAGATGAACAAACAAGCGACATTAAAACAATCCCCAATAATCAACAGTAGGCCTAGAGGGAAGACATAAAAACGTAACAAAGGCAGTCGTACGAAATGTTATTAGAATCGCTAAACATCAACAGATAAACAATGACCATTATTATGGCATGCATTGGAACAATTAAAGACATGTTGTGTCATGAAGTATGCAAATGGCGCTTGTGTACTGCTGCACACATGTATTGTTTCATACGAATTCTACTACTGTAACTAGCCATGCACTAATATACCTGTGTGTGCGTGCGTGTGTGTGTGCGTGTGCGTGCGTATGTGTGTGTGTCTGCGTGTGTGTATGTGTGTGTGCGTGTGTGTGTGAGTGTGTGTACGTGTGGTGTGTGCGCATGTGTGACACACAAAACATCTTTGCTCATGCTTTTGTCGACAGCAATCGAGTGGAATAAGTGCAGCTCTTCCTTCTAATTTGGACTCCCAGCCGTTCGCTCGCGATCCTTGGAGCGCGTTCAGCGGGCGACTGCTCGTCTGATTGACCGTGTCCTTAAAATAACGTGTACATAATACCTCCTCGTATACATGCGGGGTGTCCACCGCTGGTTCCATGTCTCGCAACGCATCAATTAAATGGTATCCTCTGTCATTTTTTTACATTGATCACATAGATAGAAATACACAAGCACACGCGCACACTCTCACACATACATGCAAGCGCACATACGCATACACGCACACAGAACTAAATGCATAGGAAAGAGGAATCCGTTGTCTAACGACAGCTTATGACAACAGAGGTCGTTGCCGTTGACAAAAGTTTGATTGGTCACAGATTATCACAGATTATTAGCTAAACACATAGATGCATCTAGATTTGACCAGGGCTTATATCAACAGAGGCCGTAGTCTTGGGAAAAACTTTTTGGCATACCGTGCTAATTATGTCGTTTTGGCTTTGCTTAAAAATGGTGTGCAATAAACAGGTCTACTCACTCAGTGACAAGAAAATTATTAGGGAATTCGACAGAATAATAATTTTGACCTTCTAATCATAACAGTCTTCTATTTTTTCAAGCGCTATTACATTTGCGATATTTACTGTAAAACCCAATATAATGCTCTTGCATTTACAGGACCAGATAAACGCGAAACCTATGATGATCTGCTATTAGCAGCTCTCTTTGAAATCGAGAATATTTATAAGTCAAACGACAGAAGCCTTTTATCAGATTAACGGACAAGAGCTGAGTGCGCTCTCTGCCTTAAAGTCTAAAAGCTCGGCTTTTGGATTACGATTCCCAGGTGACTGCAATAGGCTGCGCATTGCAAGATTAATAAGCTACAGAGGTTAACTGGATACGTTTCAAGGTAGGACATGACCATTGCGAAATATTTTTTGACAAAATAATTTTAAATTTTTGTGACTATTTTACTTACAATATCGACACGTGTATGTTCTGTTCACTTATGCAATGTACATGGTCATAAACGCTTAGGTCTGTCCCTAAGCATTTTGCACAAGAAATTTGTGCAATAGCAATTTTATCATTGCTAATCTTATCGCTACAGTAAAAATAATTTACGACACGATTGTTTGTATGTATGTTCACTTGTTATAGCGCCCCTTCAAGCTCTCTCTACTCAGAGGCGCTCCCGAATGCAGAGCGGACACTGCATCAGAGTTTCACGCCGAAGCGCTGAGCAATTGTGAGTGAAGGACTTGCCCAAGGTCCTTACGCGGCGAGGTGGATTCGAACCTCGAACCTTCCGACTTCAAGGCAACGACGCCACCCCTACACCACCGCGCCCCACGATTGTAATGATATAACGATCTTTGAACCAGGTTGATGCACATCGTAAACTTTTCGTAGTTCGGCATTTGGGTTTTAATTAACATAATATCTACCGAGTTGTTCAACAAAAATATTTATACGTTAGTATTAACGTTAAGTATCAAAGAATGAAGCATTCAGCTACGGCAACAAAAAACTAATTAATAAAGCGCGACATATAATATATAAACTGTGTATATACCTAAGTAAAGGTGTCTATGATGATGACCATTTTATTATTATAATTCGTAGCAGTAAAGTGATGAACGACATCTAGGCCGGTTGAAGATGAAATTCTACTTTACAACACTCCTCAAATTATTCGATATTGATGCACCGTATAATTATTTTATCTTATAGGAACAATTTAGAAATGCAAAAGGGCGACGATAACGGTGCCTTTTTTCATGTAATAATAATAATAATAATAATAATAATAATAATAATAATAATAATAATAATAATAATAATAATAATAAATAAAAAATAAAAAATAAAAAAATAATAATAATAATAATAATAATAATAATAATAATAATAATAATAATACCGAGGACGAGGACCACTACCGTAACAGAATAGATTCATAAATCCTGAGGGATCATAAATACCTCGGGTAAGAAAATAAAAAAATAGAAATAATAATAATAATAGCAATAGTTTATCGAACAATCCGGTTGACCGGTTACAGTGTACAGCAGTTGAAACAATTCACAAGAACACAAAAATCACATGCAGAAGACATAAATCTTATCTACTAACAGAACAGACAGCCTGCAATACACGGCGTTAATAGCAGCCTACAAAGCACGTTCACCTACGGGGCGCGAACTCGGGTCCGTTGATCTCAATGCCAGCGTGTTATCCAATGACCCTTTTTGCGCATTAATTCAGCGCCATAATCTGACGAACAAACGTGAGACTTGCAAGGCACCTGCATCGAATGAAGAAACAGATATTAAATACATTGACCTGTTTTCATAGCTTTTGGCTTCGCATCGTGTTTTAGGTATAAAAATAATATTGTAGTACAACTTTTGGAGTCGCCTCGGACTTAAAAATCCAAAGAAAACCGATATATAGAGCATCAGTTGCCAATATTTTATGGGTGTCTAAAGATGCGCCCTAAATAATCGGCTACCATGTTTTCAAAAATCTTCAGTGATTATGAAGCCTGCCACTCGTTAAATACCTTTTTGCTTTTACTGATGAGCAACAAAATGAATTATTCTTTTAAATTTAAGACTAAATCAGGATATTTCGATGAATATTTTACTCGGTCTATAATAATATGCTATTTTTAGAAATGCGTTGAATCGCCTGGGACTCGCAATTGTCAGGATTAACGCGAGAGATGCGACGCGAAGCAAAAAGCAATGCAAACAGTTTATCGAGTGATCATAAATGCTGTCAGACAGACAAACATACGGACATACATACATACATACATACACACAGACAGACAGACAGACGGACAGACAGACAGCGAAACATTCTGACGCAATCAACAAGAAAGCAGAAAAACAAAATTATATAGTAGAGGATTAAGAACACAAACGGAATGAGAGATACCAAGCAATATTGCAATCATGAATTTATGTAGCACCTCTTCAAGAATCCACTCAATGAGCAATGACGTGAACAGAACGCCAGAGCAGATCGACCAGACAACATTTCCGAATGATTTTGTTATGCATTCCTGCATTTATGCATAATAAATAAATAAATAATATTAAGCGTAAATTGTTGATGCGTATATAATAAAATTATGTACAAAAATCAATATATTTTTTATGCAATTTTTATACATAGACGGCATATTTCTAGAATCTTCAGTAGTTATTATTTTGATTCCACAGTTTTGCATTTACATCGATGCATATGCATTTATATATATATATATATATATATATATATATATATATATATATATATATATATATATATATATTTATCTATGTATTTTATCGTATATTTCTGTATTTAATTATTTATATCTTTAAAGTAACCGATACATCGTCTGCAGAAATAGGATAGTCTATATCAAAAGAAAAAATGCGCTATGCGTAGTCTCCTAAAGCACGGTATGCACGATTTTTCAGCTACATCTGAGTGAGAAAAACACTGCCATAAACTACGAACGGGTTTCATTCAATGGACAAGTCACAAAAAGGCGCTACACAAAGCTGCATGCTCTAGGCCTACATGCACGCAAACGTGTCCGCCACGGCACGGCTGTTGCATGATAACATCGTCGTAAACCTCCGTTATTTCTAATCATTTGACCGGCTCTAAATAGGCGCTACATCAGTTGCATTGATGTACGCAGAAAAATGGCGTGCAGCGCCGCCATGCGGGCTCTCTTTTCGCTAATATTTCCTCTGACCTTCCGTGACCTGTCACCATAGGACACAGAAGTTTGACCCAGTGTTTTTTACGAAGAATCCAACGCTATATATGTTGCGATAGAGTTCATGCAATCACAAGATGTCGCTAAATACTTTTTTTCTACAAGTTACACTGTATAAGTCAGATCCTTTACAACACCTTTAAAATTTTTAAATCTCGCATTATATAATCTAAGTCTTTCATTCAGAATTTTAATGAACAGTATCAAGGCTGTCATCGTAACTTTAACCACCTAGATCTAGGTTTCTATTCGTTCTTGTCTAGGTTTCTAAGTGCTTTTTTGAAATCCACCGTTTTTCACGGAGAATTTTCACGCTAAAAACGTGCATCATCAGACACTCCTGAAGCACTTCTTAATTGATTCAAGTATAGAAAAATTGGGCACTCCGCACTTTGAAGATTTGTGAAATATTTCAAAGTTCAACAGTTCTTAGTTTTAACACATGAACGTTATTTAAAGAAAGCTACACATAATGCTCGTATAGATGTGTTCTAAGCCTGACTTACATTGGAACTTTAGACAAATTCCACATATTCATCAAAGTTAAACCAGTCTAGCGATTTCTAGCGTTTTGGGCCGGATCTTACCTTTTTTAAATTTAGAGCGGCATCCGACTTAGTGACACTTCATGCAAGTTTATTCACAATTAGTTGGAGTGAAATAGTATCGATTGAAAACGATTTGAAAATGCTCATAAACGCTAAGTCCTAAGCATTTCGCACACAAGAAACTTGTGCAATAGCGATTTTATCATTGCTAATCTTAATGCTAAAGTAAAAAATAGTTTATGACACGATTGTTATGGATAATGATGTATTATTTTGTTTCTTTTTCCTGATTTCACAGAAAGTCGGTTAACCGCTTTGAACCAAGTTAATACGGTTCTAGCACGATAGATCACTGGACGGATCACCGGGCGATTGATCACCGGACGGTTGGTCACCGGACGGTTGATCACCGGCGTCTAGTGATCACTGCAATTAACTAAGGATGAAAGAGAAATGTCGTAATAACCGCTATTGTAAAGATAAACATAATCGGCTTCTGTTAATTCTTATATTATGTACACACAGCAAACAGCACATCAAAATTATTAAGTAGGCATTCCAAATAGACGACTTTGTTCTTTACGGTCAAAGGCCCATCGCAGTCCATTAAAGTTTAAAAACAAACGGACGTGACTATCGATCTTTGCATTTAACTAAGCTTGAAAGAAAAATGTCGCATTTAGCCTACCGCTAGTAAAGATAAACATCGTCGGCTTCTGTTAATTCTTGTATGTACATGTACATACATCAAATAGCACATCACAGTAATATGGACAAACAAATGCTCTTACTTACTTGCGCGTAGTTGCCGATTTATCTTATTAGTTACCTGTTCAATAACGCATGGCAGCCGTTTGAGTATATTTTCACATTTTGATTCTTATGAATTCAATACAAATTAAATACATTATGTGGTGGATTGAGTCTGTGTCATATCGTTTTATATAAATCATGCGGTGATCAATCATCCGGTGATCAACCGTCCTCGCACCGTTGATACACTTTGTAGTTTGACAATAATTAGGTTTTAACTGACATATTATCTACCAACATGTTGAGCAGAAATACATTTGTATTAAAGTCAAATGCCATTTATGACGCATTAATATTGCGAAAGGTACACTATTTTAGTATTATTATTATTCAACAGTTTAACGACATCATATAACTACAAAGGTTGTTGACGTCTTTAAAGTTTGATGTATTGCAGCTCACTTTTGTTTAACTGTTCAGCAGTTTCTGTTTGTACTTTCTTTTTCTTTGTTTTTTCCTTTTGTTCTTTTTTTTGGTTCTTTTTTTTTTTTCTTCCTGAATTTGACTAACCGCCTTTCATGACGATAGTGTTCACCAAATGGCCGTAGTCGATCCTCTTTTATACATGCATCATTATTTATTATTTAGCATATATGCAAAATTATGCCCACATGCATTTATATATATATATATATATATATATATATATATATACATATACATATGTCACCATAATTACATATGCCTATAATTCTTTATATACAAATGAGCACATGTACACATGTGCCCACATATGTATTGTCATTATGTACACTTATGTATTATTATCATTAATTTAGACATTTCATGAAGTTCACATGACATAAAATCTAGGCCTATTTAGTTTGATTAACATCAATTCTTATGAGTTCTCATTTCATAAAGTTCACATGACACAACATCTACTTATTTAGATCAACATCAATTCGTATCATTTCTCATAATCTCATATTTGCAAGCAATTTTCAATGTTCATATTTCACGAATAAAGTTACAAGCAGATAAGATATTCAACATTAATATGAAAATCAAAGTATTCACTCTTCAGCCATCATTTAGCAACTTAAACAATAATATCAAGACCATTTTATTCAATGCCTGTTTCATCTATTACAGAATTATTCAAAATTTTTATCAATCCCCACACACACATATACACACGCACATACGCATGCACACACACAAACATAATCATATCAATTTAATAATGCAATAAAAAAAATTCAAGGATAAAAGAAAACTTATGAAACTTTTTTTAAAAAAATGATCTTTGTGAAATTGAAGCAAAACCATCTAAATTTATAATTCACATACATTTCACATTACACACAAGCCAATTATTATGTAACATTCTATGAACAGTCTTTACAGACATCTCCACTCTATAACCTAACTAACCACAGTTATCGCTGACAAATTGCATTTCCAATTCAGTTCAAGGCCAATTACCTGAGGCATTTAGTGATCAATGTGTTAGCAGATTATACATTTCTTAAATATAATATTTAATATAATTATATATACTTTTTACATAATTTTTCCATTAGTTATAGTCATTAGTATATTATAAGCTTCAAGATAAATATCTTGAATAGAAAATATACTTTTAACAGTGCATTCTACTTTTTTGTCCGCACATTTTTTAAGTAGTAAAACTGATATGTCATTCTTCTTGCAAGCAAACAGCGTATCACAATTCTTGTATATAAAGTTTGTAATTACTTATGTAAAGGTGTCTATGATGACCAGTATATAATTTGGAGCATTAAAGTGATGAACGACATTCTGGCCCGTTAACGACGAAATTCACTCCACAAGCTATACGACATTGATGAAGCGTATATTTTCACCTTATAGAAACAATTCAGAACAGTAAAATGGTGTCGATAAGGCTGGCTTTTCATGTTTTTCTGAAATTATTGTTATTTTAACAATAATGACAATAATATTCCTTTACTGAACAATCCGGTTGACAGACCGCAACCGATTACAGTGCCCAATTATGCAGTTCAAACAATTCACAAGAACTCAAATCACAAATTGCATGTAAATCTTGACTACTAACAGCTTGCAATACACGGCGCTAATAGCAGCCAACAAAGCACGTCCGCCCTTCGGTGCTCGAACTAGGGTTCACCGCTGATCTGCATGCTAGTGGGTTATTCAATCGGATACCGGGCCCCCTTTTATTCAACGCCACAATCTAACGAACAAGCGTGAGTTAAGAACTTGTCAAGGTACCTGCACTGAATGAAGAAAAGGATAAAGACATTGACATGACATTGTGTTCATCATAATTGTAGATAATATTTTATAGTTTCTATATCGAGATAGAGTGTACGAACTAACAAAATGGATGGGATGGATCCAGATTTGGCCAGGGTCTATGACAACAGAGGCCGTTACCCTGGACAGAAATTTGCTCGGCGTATTACAGCACTTAAGAGCAAGGTACTAGACCAGTGTTTAGAGTAAATGTTAATATATATCGTCATTTCACAATGTTTTATGGGTGTCTAAGGATGCGCTCCAACCAATCGCCTACCTTGTCTCCAAACATGTTCAGGGATCTACGAAGCCTGCAACTCGTAGGCCTAATAATTATTACCTGTTTAAAATTTTACGTATGAGCAACAAAAATTAATGAGCGATTCTTTTAAAATGAAGGCTAAACCAGGATATTTCGTTGCGTTTATTACACCGCTGTCACCGCATTTAAATCGTACGCCATTATCAGAGATGCGTTGAATCGCCTGGGAATCGCAATTGTCAGGATTAACGCGAGAAATACGATGCGAAGCGAAAAGCAATGCAAACAGTTTCTCGAGTGATCATAAAAGCTGTTAGACAGACAGACAGACAGACAGACAGACAGACAGACAGACAGACAGACAGACAGACAGACAGACAGACAGACAGACAGACAGACAGACAGAAAGACAGAAAGACGGAGATACATGTAAGCAGACAGACAAACAGACAGACAGAAAGACGGACAGACGGACATACATGTGAGCAGACAGACAGACAGACAGACAGAAAGACGGACATACATGTAAGCAGACAGACACACAGACAGACAGACAGACAGAAAGACGATCATACAATGTACATGTAAGCAGACAGACACACAGACAGACAGAAAGACGGACAGACGGACATGTAAACAGACAGACAGACAGACAGAAAGACGGACAGACGGACAGACAGACAATCAGACAGACGGCGAATCGTGCCGACAAACGTTCAATAAGAAGGCGCCAAAACAAAACCATAAAGGACAGAAACGAGACGCATGGAAGCCAGCAATTGCAATCGCCGATTTATATCGCACCACTTCAGAGAATCTCCTCAACGAGCAATAATTGGATGGGTAGAACGGTATACAACAGACCAGACAAAGAACCTTCCCGAATGACTATTGCTATGCATTCCTGCATTTATCAAGAAGTACATAGACCAACTAATTGCCGCGAATGTAGAGTTCCCGTCCAAATTGGTTTATTTTACAGCTCATGGACTAGAATTCAAACTCTTGTGATCTTCCCTTTCTCATTGATGCCAATTTTACCCAATAGTTTTACGAATAATCTGGCGTTTAGAGTTATTTGATCACACATGTGACGCTGTCACAATATGATAATTTTCGACCGTTCGAGTAATTCACAACAATCGCAAGCAAATGCAGTCACAGTTAGATGGCATGAAAATGAGTGGGAAATAAGACCATTTGTTATCAAAGCCTAGACTGTTACAAGAGAGATAATTATAACATGTGAGGTAACAGAATTGCTTTCGATTGGTTTTGTATCCACTAACACGGCTAACTGAGAATAAGCCTCTGAATAACACGCAAACCATAATATGTTCCATACGCTAATCAACTTCTCAATCATAGAGCAGCGTTGAGAATTACTTAACCAAACAAGTATAACAATTGCCTACACTTCGCTCTCTACTTGTGGTCCACCCGGCTGGGTTCTACCAGTCTCTAGTCCTGTTTCTTTGGTCGTGGTTGGACTGGGAGCTCCTCTGAGTAGTTTCTTGAAGGGGCGCTATATAAATGCTCTGAATTAATGAATGAATTTAAATTTATTGTTCGATATACAAAAACAAGTTGTTCGATTCGGGACGCTTTCCTTCTAATCCTGAGGCTTACTTCGTCTGACTGGCAGCCGTAAATGACTAATTCCGCAACTGCCCGTGCATAACTATACTGCATCATAGCCATAAACATCTGGCTTGAAAAGCTTTGTGACGTTGACAGTCCGAGGTATATATAAAGGCAGCGAGCAACGGCAGTGATCTCTGCTATCATGGTGCAGCGTCGTCAAACATTAATAAATTGAACAGCCAAATGCAACAGTTTCTTACATACCTTTTTAAAATTTGAACTTTACCTTATAAATAAAGGCTGCAACTGCAATTAAACGATTTAACGAACTGGTTCAGTGTATACCTTGCTCTTAAGTGCTGTAATATGCCGAGTAAATTTCTGTCCAGGGTAACGGCCTCTGTTGTCATAGACCCTGGTCAAATCGGATCCATCCAATTACAACGATCAGCATAGCATCCATTCGAGATGCCACTTTCAAGGCTCGGGCGCTGGAGTAGAAATTATCCTAACGTATGCACCGAAAACGAGTGAACTGTATCCGGGGTTCATACGTTTCTAGTTCATAAACTAATTGATGTTATCCTTCCATTTCTTCCGCCGCATTTATAATAAAATTATTATAATAGCTTAAAATCATTCACAACTGTTCAATTTCGTGAAGCGCAGACGCCAGTCTTCCAGAAACAATCGATTCTGAACCCGGTATTGAAGCAGGAGCGGATGCAGAATTTTTTAGCGGGGCCAATTTTTTTCATTGATCCTTTTTTAGTCTTTCGCCTAATAATTTTTAAACTGTGGCAACATCGGTTGGTTATTTTAGATATGATGACTTTTAAGTCATTAAGTCATATGATACTTTGTCTTTTGCTGCATGCATTGAAAGCCTCAGTTGCTGATGCTGGGGCACGTGCTGTGCAAATTCTAAGTGGATTGTCCATGGCCGGATTGCCCCCCTCTGGATCCGCCCCTGTACTGAAACGATATGACCTAGATGCAGATCCGGGAACTGTGCATATTCTAAGTGGATGGGACATGGAATTTATTGAATGACATTAGCTCTCATATTTTAGTCACCTTTTAAAAGAAATTCAAAATGCTATATAAGTACCGTCCTCCGTTACGGAGCATTCTTGCCCGAACGTCAATGTAACATTCTTAACTAATATTATTATATAAAACGAATATAATTATAATAATACCTTTTCTTTAATTACACGCCTGCAAGATGAACTGCGCTTTACATTTACAAGTTATGCAGTAATCTTAATTAAACTTAACTACTAACTGAACAGACAGCTTTGCAATTACACGGCGCCGATGGCAGCCTAAAAAGCAAATCCGCCCAACGGGGGCTCGAACTCACTACCTCTCGCACTCTTGGCCAGCGTGTTAACCACTACTCTACCGGCTCCCCCTCAGTAAATTGCTGACTTGGATGGAAACGCTTTGCTTCTTTCTCATCAATTTGAGTCATGTAAGAATCATTTCACCGAGACTATTAATTTTTTACTTCGGCTTTTATCTGATCTCTATGATGATAATTATGGTTATTATTGGACGCATTTCGATGCTGACTCTGCTTGATGTCAGCTCGATTTTTGATAGCGTTGACCATTACATACTCCGCCAGCGCCCTTCTACGTTATTTGACCATTTAAAAGGCGGGTCCCCCGCCTTTTAAATGGCTGTTCCTTCTTATCGGAACGCACCAATAGTTATTTAGTTGTCTTTTGTAGTTCTAGGTCTGTCTGGGCTCCTACCCATTTGAGGTCTCGATGGGTTCTATTTTGGGGCCACTGCTTCATATTTTTATGCGTCGCGGATAGGAAACGTTGCTACTGATTGATTTAACTCAATCATTTCGTTGAAAACTAATCATAGATGAGACTAATTAGTGTCTCTATTTAAATTACTTTTACAATGATTAACTTTTACCTTCTTTCAATTGTTAATTAAAACGAACACATACTATTATAAAGTAACCTTTCTTTTAATGAAAACGCGAGATGTCGCTATGCAAAAAATATGACATTAGCTCTCAATTAGACACCTATTAAAAGATATTCAAGCTGTTATATAAATACCGTTCTTCGTAACTCTTTGGTGCAAGCCTCGATCTTTACTTTTACATAGGGCATAATTATTATGTAAAGCTAAACTCTGTCGAATTAACAAACCTATTGTGAGTTTTTTCGGACATTTTGGTAAATGGGCGGAGATCTGGCGTAAATTGCGTGGCGCCCCCTCAAAGAGGCAGCTGTAGTGAAGTAGTAGTAGTGAACCCTATCAATTCATTGGAAAATGAGCCTCGTTATAATAGATAATTTTTGCATTAATCAAATTGTATGTTTCTGTACGATCGATATTTTTACGGATTGAGCCACGAAGTATACAGTACAAAGAAAGCGTTATGTGCAAAACACCATGCATAGGCCTACTATTATTTACGGGGCGCGGTGGTGTAGTGGGTACATTCGTTGCTTTGCAGACAGAGGGTTGCAGGTTCAAATCCACCTCAAACCACCCCGCAGGGACCGCTTCGGCGTGAAACTCCGGTTCAATACCCGCGCTGTAGTCGGGAATGCTTCTGAGTAGTGATCTTGATGGGACGCTTGAGCAAGTGCATATACATACTATCTATAGGTGCACTAAGACAACCTCTATTTACTTTTTTACAGTCATAAGGCTTAATCATATTTTCGAGATTTCTACAGCGCCCACAAAAGTGAAGTGACGGGTACCAGCTTATTCACAATGCTTAATGGTGCAGCTTTTCTTGAAACATTCATTCGCAATATATTATTGTGTTCGAATCCAATATTATCGATAAACTGCCAATGAGTGAACATCATGAATGGTATCAGGTTCTAACTTCTAAGTAGTCACTCGTTATGGATATTTCCAAATGCTATCTACACAATGTTGAGCACTATTTAGGTTAACTCCGCCACTGGTTGCACTCTGCCAGTGCCTGTCCCAAAACTGGTTAGAGGAGGAGTGCGACGCTAATGGCTATCACACAGTGTCGCTAAAATGAGACTACTACTATTACTACTATATTACCACTACAATGTTACTACTGCATTATTACTATTACTACTACCTGAGTTACTGTATTCTTAGAAAAAACTTTAGTATGCCCATTTTGTTTCTTCTGGTTTCTAATTGTGCTAGAAATAGCTTTAGAAGTCCGCCACTGCTTGCAATTTACGGTGCCAGACCAAAGCCCCGATCAAGGAGGAGGAGGCCAACGCAAATGGTCTCTGGTTTCACATGGTGTCTTTTAACTGAAGACTGAGTTATTGCTCAACTGTTGAACGCCTGGTAAATCTGACCAGCGCTCGTCGATAAACTGGTGCCCCACGCTTGGCTTTAGAGTGGCGCTTAAGAAATCTGAAGATTACGATGACAATAACGAATATCGGGCATCTTGAACGCAGGTAATAATCATGATAAATTATGTTGTCATAAGCTGTCGTAAAACCATGGATTTATGAAGATGTTAATTATCCTCATGAATTGATCCAGCTATGATACAGCGTTAATAGAACCACCCCTACTTATAGCAAACCAATTCTAGCTTATATAATAAATATCGGATCATATGCAGAGCTGTATTATGCCAAACACCGATTTTTTCGAGGGCAACGGCCTCTGTTGTCATATTAAGCCGTCGTCAAATCTGGATCTATCCATCCATATGCAGAGAAACCACAACTGCCATTCAAACGGTCATTGCGGGTGGGGCAAGAGTTGTTATCCGATTAAATTCTATGAGAAAAGAACACCGATTTGCTGAACAAGTTTAGAATTCAACAACAGCTCGTGGCAACAAGAGCCACTGACATAGGTAATATTAATACGTTTTTGGACTCTGCGTGCTTGGACACCCTTAAAACGTGACGACTTCAGACAATATGAATGGTTGGACGCGCATAATCACAATATTATACGGTAGAATTAAACAACTGACAATTATTTTAACATAGACCTTCGAGAAATTCTTTTGATATATTACTTGAGTAGAATAATACTTTTAGAAGTTATGAGCATTACTCAACAGGCGGAAGCAATGTTGGTAGGCCTACTTCATTAATTTGATCAATATTTATTCTATCGTAAACATAATAGACCTTTCATGGATGCAAGCATGCGCATTTTTAGGCTATTTCGTGATTTGCTGTAGTGGAAGGAGAATCAGTAGAAATATAAATGTTTCATCAGACGGATGACTGATGCATCACCACTACTAGAAGCTCTTTATAGAAGCTCACATGCAATACAATCTAAATATTAATGCAGCGCAATACCACGCCATACAATACAATGTAAAACAATGCGTTTTAATGCAATACACTGCAATACAATTCAAAACAATACTATACAAATACAATGCAATGCAGCACAATTCAATTCAGTGCAATGCGATGGTAATATAAATCATTGCACTGTAACATAATGGATCGGATATTATGTGGTGGTAGTTGCAGTTAAACGTCACTGTGTGGTATCAGAGACCATTAACGACGCCCTCCTCCTTTATCCAGGCTTGGGACTGGCACTGACAGAGTGCGACCAGTGGCGGAGTTCAACAGTATATATAATTATAATATTATGTGTTTCATCATCTTTAATTTCATTCCGTCTTGTCTTGTTTGTTCAACAACGTCAAATTCTTATCGACAGGTCAGCTTCATTGAGTCTTCACTTAAACGAAACACATGATATAATGACAGATATTATCAGTTAAAAGGTGTCTTAAATGAGCGTAAATTATTATTATTCAACTAAAACTCTCCTGGATCAAAGTTCAACATAAAACGACAGCATTTATACGCATTGCTGGCTGAATTGGTGTTGCTACTCTCTCTGCCTCCCGATTGGAAAGGAAACTACCGTAGCGCAAACTATTCCATCGAACTAGATAGGAATTATACGCAGGTAATTTTTTTTATTCATATGATGGACATGTTTGGGCAATTGGACGATTAAGACTTCGTTCAATGCAATGTGATTAAGCATGAAACTTAAAGTGAAATTAAATTTTTGCAAATTTATTTACACCAGCTATAATAGTTCCGTATGGTGGGAGCGGTAAGTCATTGTATGACACGCTGTCATGGAGATCAGTGGATTATATATAGTTCGATTACCGAAGCCCTCGTAGAATAGCCATGCTTTGCAGGCTGCTATTAAACACTCGTGTGAGTTCCATTAGTAGTTTAGATAATTATAAGATTTGTGATTTGTGTTCTTGTAAATTGTTTCAATTTCTGTAACGCTGAAGAGGCACGATTATGAAAAACTGAGTATTTAAATATATAACAAAGACATAACTAGATATAAAGGTGTGCAGGGTAAGCGGCACATGACGCGGTACAAGTTAAGATTCTGGCCATGGTCCACCAGGCATCATGTTGTATTATAATGATGCCCCAGACCGAGTGCAGTCAAACGCACCTATATTCGAGTGCACAAATCAAACCAAAATTTGTTTATGAATTTTTAAAGAAATTTGTAAAAATCTCATTTCGAGCACGGCTATATTGCTTGAAACATCGCCTTATTTATACCGGAAGTAGAAGCTGAGCATGGAACTATGCGCCGATGCCTTGACATCTTGTAGCGCAATCTTAGAATGCTTCAAAACATTTTGTAGCGCCAATATTTTATACCGCAATGTTTATAGCAACGACACATCACACAATTCATATTGAAAATCCAGCATTTTTAGTGTAGATATTTGGCTTGATAGAATAAGTGATTTCCTTAAATACTGAAAATGCGCTACTTTATGATGTATGGCGCCTTTCTATACAAAACCCGAGAGTCTGTCATCTTTGGTTGGCAATACTCCTTTTGCAAACGCACACTGGGACATCTTTATTCATTCATTCGGACATTTATATCATGAGCTCACGAGTGAGTGTAGGCGTTTTGCTAGGTAAAATAAGTGAATTGCGTAAATACTAGAAATTCAATATCTTAAAATGTAGGCCTTAGCAATGAACTTAGATACCATTGCTCAAAGATATTGCTATAGATATAGACATTATTATAAATAACTGTACCATATGAATAACTGTCATTACCTGATCTTGAAAAAGCGTAATTATTGACTAAATTAATCGTGAATAACAATATTTCCTGCTTTAAAACTTTTCGCAAAATATTTAAGTCAAATTTCCATAAACGGCATGATTACATAGACACATGGTTACTTTGGTTCGTCTTATCACTTCCGCCGTCACAAACTCTATGTTTTGCCGTCGTTGTCACATTCTTTTGTGACCTTCGTTTCTTATAACGATAATAATTGTGATTGGTCGCAGGTAAATCTGAGATCCTGTAAATTGTTTAAACCATAATTCTACGCTGTAATCGGTTGCGTTCTACGACATTATTAAAAATATTGGCGCTACAAAATGTTTTGAAGCATTCTAAGATTGCGCTACAAGATGTCAAGGCATCGGCGCATAGTTCCATGCTCAGCTTCTACTTCCGGTATAAATAAGGCGATGTTTCAAGCAATATAGCCGTGCTCGAAATGAGATTTTTACAAATTTCTTTAAAAATTCATAAACAAATTTCGGTTTGATTTGTGCACTCGAATATAGGTGCGTTTGACTGCACTCGGTCTGGGGCATCATTATGATACAACATGATGCCTGGTGGACCATGGCCAGAATCTTAACTTGTACCCATGACGCTAATAAAATAAAAATGGCGGAAGTACATGACATTGTATATAATTGAATGTGGTGGTTTTGTATTGTATTGTATTTAAACATTTTTAAATCGCCTCTAGTAGGGTGAACCGTTCAGAGACGCTCCCAGCGCGCAAGGCCCCGCGAGAAGAAGCAGGTTTTGAGAAGAGACAGAGCAGAGGAGAGACTGAGGAGAGTAGGAGGTTTGGTCTGCTACTATTTTTTACGGTTGCATGTCGTAACATACATGATATGTTGCACCTCATCTACATTGACTTGGCGCTACCAGAGTTGAAGCAGTTACTAAATATGATTACTTTCGAAAAATGGTTCTCTGGTAGTTAACATCTGGTTAACATGTAACGGAGAGTTCAACTTAATTATAAATATCGAACTCAACAGAAAAAGGTGTTTTACGCGAACCGTAAATTGTTTAAAGGTGATGTTATGACCGTTTAAGCCCTTAACGTCGCCCTCCTTTTTATCCAAGTTTTGGACTGGCTTTCCATCCGTGAGCCGAAAACTATACGCGACGCGAAGAAGTGTGCTGAAATATGGTGACATGATTATGTCTGCGAAACATAACCAAATAGACGTTTGATTGAGAAGACTTGCTTTCAATCGTCGCGTTGTTTGGGAACGGACCGAATTCTAAGAAAAAATTTACGGCAAACAGTGTTTAATAAAGGCATATCCGGGGGGGAGTTACAGGAATAACGTCCACGGACAATTTGACAGCTGCTGTTGAATCTATATTCCAACAATACATGACCGGTTATAGCAAATAACAAACCGTGAGTGACATGATTTGGTAGGTCTATTACACGATTGATAGTAGAATAAACAAATAGGTGATGCAGTAAAAACGGTCATCAGATCATCAATCAATGAATCAATCGTAATTTATATAGCGCCCATTCAAGGTACCTACTCGGAGTCGCTCCCAACCGAGATCAAGCGAAAAAAACAGTCTTCAACAGTTTGTGAAATTGAGAACAGCTTGGGAGGTGTCGCATAGTCAAGGGAAGTCCATTCCAGGTTGTTGGACCAACGACAGAGAAGGAACGCCTCTGCATTGTTGCAGAGCGAGTGAAAGGAACCATTAAGTTACCATGAAAGGTTATCCAATGTATGGTTGTAAATCAGTGATATATTATTTAAGATAAAAGTGTTATGTAGCGGCTGTGGCCAACTGAAAACCTAGACCCCCCCAAGCATATGGACAAGATTAAACTGCAAAGGTAATTTTTTCGTGGAAAGCGTGAAGGTTGAATTGAATAATAACTAAAAAGAGGTGTTTAAGTGCACTGACTGTAGTTCGCTATTATAATTATACGCCGTGATTGCTTTCGGAAATACATCGGTTTCAGCGACTTTCAGATAAGTCAAATCGCCACATATATGTATCAGGCACATACGCACACTAGTTGCAATGCAATACAATACTACGCAATGCAATACAATACAAAACAATCTGATTTAATACAATGCAATACAATCCAATGCAGTATGATGGATCAAAATTATGTTTCATCCATAAGGTATCACTTAAGTTTTATCCTATTAATAAGTTTGTAATGTCTGTGATCTGATCAAATCAACTGTTCTGCATCACTAAGTGATTATAACGACAATGTGTGTGTGTGGTAGTAAATATAACTTTTTTATTCGTTGTTTTATGCGCAACGAGCAACTTATCAGTAATTGAACAATTGTACATTATAAATAGGAGAAGTAATTTTCAATTTAAAGGTGTTTAAATGCGCGTGAATACTGACTTGTTATCATTATATTCGTTTAATTGGCAACAAAACTGATAGACAGGCCGCTATCATGTACAAAAAGTAGTTCAACAAATGAAATATAGGCTACCTAAAATTGTTTATGTCCATAACAATTGAATCCATCTTAGGATGAGTGTAGAAAATTACGCATATAATTGCAAAAAGGGATGATTTTAACCTTTTATACTAGGCTGACGAGATTAGATCATTTGACATAATTAATGGACAAAACACGTGAGATGTAGTATTTGTCGTCTTTGACTGGCAATACAAGCGTGAGGGCGTGGTCTCAATTGGTAGCAACTATCGACAACTGGTGGGAAAAGCGCTCGAGGAAAAGTAGTAGCCGTTTCTGGAGACTGTTGCCATAAGACGGGCATCAGTAAGATCTGCTCTTATTTTCGTGGATTACATCCACCGTAAAACCTTAGCAACGTATATGTAAACACCTTTTTAGTTGAAATGGTGGTGTTCTTTAATCTGAAATAATTTGCATCCTTTGCACCTTTCAGTGCACTGATGCAGTTGTTATTTGTCCGTCTATTTACCCTTAAAGTACCGGCGCGCATTTACGACACCTTTTAATTGATAATAAATTATAATATTTAAGAGCCGTATTATGCCGAACAAATTTTTCCGAGAGACACGGCCTCTGTAGTCAACGGCCTTCGTCAAATGTGGATCTATCCATCCAATATCTGATCTGGATATGAACAATAATCCATAATTCAAACATTAACTGCAATCCTCAGAAACGATAATTATATAAATGCATAAGTGATAAAACCATATTACGGCTATCATATTATATTCAATCATTAATTCATTCCTCATAATTATACATTTGTGTAGCGCCGCTTCATGGGTCCGCCAGAGACATTCCCACACCAAGCAGGCCAGCGAAAACTGTCTTTATTTACATGAACCCCAACCCCCACACGGCCATTATCTAAACATGATATTGAATCATTTGTCAAATACCCACAACGTACATATATACTAGCATAATTATGCTCTAAAAGCGAATAACTTCACCACTGCTTGCCCTCTGCCAGTGCCAGTCCCAAGCCATTATAAAGGAGGAGGGCGACTATGATGATCTTTGTTATTACACAGTGTTGTTAAACTGCAACAACTACAGCCAATGCGGACCTTATCTCGAGCCGTTTCTGAGTCCCCAAAAGTGGTTCTATTGCGAGACTCCAAGAGACCACGTCATGCCAACGCTTCAAGCGAGCAGCAATTGTATAATGAAGTTGCAACTTTTAAGATCTGTTTCTTTAATGGAATGACAAAGTCATGTGAATCATACATAGCTGTCATGATTACTGTGCCTTGTTAAACTGCAAGCAACGTCACGTCATAGCATATTAACAAGGTTATAATTATTGTACTGTAGGAAAGTTAGAAAGGCAACGTTAAAGTGAAGTTACAAGGCAAAGCTGTTTTTAGGAATTTTTAGAACTGAAAAACTCCTTCTTTCCTTTCCCATCCTACATGGTAAATTATTTCCAATCGGAGGACAATGTCCTTTTTTCCTAGTTTTGACTGTATACATAAGTGCTTCCGCAACTGCACAATTTGTGTACAACTGCACGTTAAAAAAACCCTGCTACAAGATCATGACAATTATAGCGAAGGTATACAGTACCCATTAATTATACCAGGGCCATCTTATAGCGAAGTCAAAAGTCCGTGTAATAGCGAATGCATAGGGCGATCTTATAGAAAAGTCTCAAAGGTCTCGCAATATCGAAGTTACAAGACCGTGTAACAGCAAATCTTGTAGCGAAGATAGACGGATTTGCCATGGAAACAGCAACAAGACCTTTTAATAGCGTCGTTCGGTCGTCAATAAAACCGTCGGTGGCCGTTCGGATCCCATAAACGTCTCGTTAAGAACCGCAGAATGAAATCCAGTCGGTCGAGAAGTAAGATTCTTATTACATGCCGCTGGTCTTTATGTCAACGTGTATAATAGTCAGCGAGAGTCGGCTTTTCGTATTCATCAACCTTTTTACGATTAATTAAACTACGCACGGACGACTGCTTCGCTATTTGAAACAGAAAGACGAAGTTTTTTAAAGGGGTTTAACGCTTTGAATATACGAGAGTTTAGTAGGCCAACAGTGGCTGCGAGATGAATGTTGACGGGTCGTCTAGAAAGCGTTAAGGAAGTCATTAAGGATTTTTGTTACGACCGACGTCTTAGCAACGGCGTCTTCAGACATTGAAGCACAGTTTGAAGGCGTGTTGTGATGCATGCAGGCATTTATGTACATGACTTTGTAGCAATGCTTATAATAGGCAATACACACTACAGTGTTGAATGTATTGCATATTATCGTGTCGTGAGTACACGATATTTGCATGCATACCGACACACACACACACACACACACACAAACACACACACACACACACACACACACAGACACGCGTGCGGAAAAAAACACCCATAAAAAGTAAAAACACACATATATATACACATAATATTATATTATATACATATATTGTATATATGCATACGTGCGCTATATAAATGCCTGTATACATAGATGTATGCATGTGCACGGGCAGTGGCGGATCCAGAACGTTTCGAAGGGGGGGCCAAAAAAGTTTTGGGCTGGGGTCGGAAAAATTTTCGTTGATCTTTCGCTGAAAAATCTGATTAACTATTTTAGTCGTTTTGGGCGGAAACCAGAGTTTAATTTAGCCCCCACCTCTGGGGGGATTGAGGTTTCCGGAGGGTTAGATAATTGACCGTCTGAAGACAATCATGAGGCGCGCAGCGTCGAGAGTGGTAGGGAAGGGGTGTGGGGAGGGGATATGCCCCTCCCCACCAGAAACTTTTTGAATTTTCACATTGCAATGGTAGCATTTTAAGCTGTTACCTTAGCAAAATAGCTGTACTTTTCAGTGCTTATAAGAGTGCCATAAGGTCTCAATAAATATAGACTTTACTTAAAAACTTCTTTCCCGAAAACTAGATGTTCTTTTTTAAGTAATCCGCCGGAAATCTTCAAAAAGGGTGTTCAATTTTCCTTCCCAAAAAACTGATGACATTTTTTGATCATCCGTGCGAAATCTTAAAAAAGGTGTTTCATTTTTCGTCTAAAAAGAGTGATGACTTTTTAGTCTTCCGTGCGAAATTTTCACAAAAAGGTGTTCAATTTAGCATCCCAAAAAACTGATGACTTTTTGTAGTCATGCGTGCGAAATCTAAAAAAAAGGTGTTTAATTTTTCGTCTAAAAAGAGTGATGACTTTTAGTCTTCCGTGCGAAATTTTCAAAAAAAGTGTTCAATTTACCATCCCAAAAAACTGATAACTTTTTGTAGTCATGCGTGTGAAATCTTAATAAAGGTGTTTAATTTTTCGTCTAAAAAGCGTGATGACTTTTAGTCTTCCGTGCGAAATTTTCAAAAAAAGGTGTTCAATTTAGCATCCCAATAAACTGATGACTTTTTGTAGTCATCGGTGCGAAATCTTAAAAAAGGTGTTTAATTTTTCGTCCAAAAAGAGCAATGACTTTTTATTATTCCGTTCGAAATTTTTAAAAGGTGTTCAATTTCGCTTCCCAAAAAACTGATGAATTTTTAGGGAACCGTCCGAAATCTTCAAAAATGTGCTCAATTTTTCTTCTAAAAAACTGATGACTTTTTAATACTAGAATAAATAAAATACTTCCCACTACTGAATGAAATATAGTAAGATATAAATAAAAACAAGGAGTAAACATGTGTTATCATTCACCGCATTTTCTTGCACATATAGACTACACTCAAAACTTAACATGTTTCGCCCTGAAATTTTTTGGCATCTGCAAAAAATAAATTACATCCCAAACACTGTTGTTCGTGTTAACTTGATATGTAATTAATAGTCAGTTGTACTTAGTTATAATTGTGTTTATTGGTGTTAATGTTTTTACAATTTACTACGAATATATACACGAATAACTTACATTTTATGCCATAAATCATAGTTGGATACTGTTATAAGATTGTTTCATTTCGTTTCTTTATATTAAGACAATGCAATTGCGTGAGAGACTTAGATTAAATTTTAATTACATTTATATATATATTATTTCTATTATATATTTTAATTACATTTATACATTAATTCTCCTGTGCATGACTGACACCCTGAATTTTTTTTTAGTTCACCATGGATGGGGGGGCCACGTCCCATGGTGATTTGAAATGGGGGGCCATGGCCGGATTGGCCCCCTGGATCCGCCCCTGTGTACGGGCATCTATATAGCACCTTACAACAGCCTATATAACGAATGAGCCTAACGTAGTTATAACCGATAGTTCTAAACAAGTTAATGTATATTATGTCTATAAAATGAATGCAACGTGGGCTTGAATAATATGCATGTATAATATTCAAGCCAGCAGTACACTTACATGTATGTATGCATACATGACTGTAGATGCGTATTATTACAATCGAATATACATGCGCGTGTGGTGTATGCTCCGTTCAACTATACGCTTACTTACCTCTTTACTTGTCTGCGCTTCGGAACAAAGGTCAAAGGCGAGAAGAGTCGATGTCAAAACTATACTTTCCGCGTTACAAGATGATCAGAAGCTAATGTCCTGCTTAGTCCTACTTACACGTAAACCTCATACGACGAGACACGTTACGTAGGCAACAGATTGATTAAAATTACCAATAACGTGATTATCTTGGATCTTTCTGGGAACAACGCTATAAATAGAGACGTGTACAAAATCTAGGAGCAATTGTTGTGCACGCTATACAGATAAAATTCGTTACGTAAGAGCAAGATTCGGAATAAAGCTGCTTTCCCGATGTCCCACATCATCTGCTGGAGCCTGATAATCCTGAAATAATCTTCGAGAGTGTAGCATAGGGGAATCCCAACATGATGAACACACGACTTCCTTATCTACACGTATAATAATATGTAGGCGCGAAAGGTCACACGTCCATGCAAGTGAGTAAGTCGATAATCTTCAGGAAGGCGAGATTAACCCTCGGAGGCTAACCTATAAAATAATCACATATTGGATAACCTGGGGTATATTTTTCACCCCACACCATTTGACGCCTATGATATAAAATTGGACCATGTTTGATCAAAAATGACACTTACAATGTAATTCAAGTTTAGCATGGAATTGACAAACCATGAAACCTAACTAAGTTAAAATATTAGCATAAACATCGAGTCTACGGTCATCTATACACAAGTAACTCTTTGTTGAATGCTTTCCACATACAAAGTTGCAACACATAGGCAAGGTCCATGACATCATCGATTTCAACATTATCTAGCTCCGAGACATCACTACTATCAACAAACTGTTCATTATTATCATCACTATCATCATTTTCGATACATTGATATCAATTCTGGTATCAGTTTAGCTGCATTGGCTGCAGATAACCGTCGAACCCTCTTCAACACATATAAATTATTAATAACAATGGCCATTATATGACGTCAGTCACGTGACCATGCATTCAATATAAAAAAATATAAAATGTGGAATTAGGCAAAAATCATCTATGGATAGATACACAAAAGCGCATGGCAAAATTTCAAAGCAGTAAAAAAATTCAGGGCAAATACTGACAGTGGGGTGAAAAAAACACCCCAGGTTAGCCTCCGAGGGTTAAAGCATACACTGTATAACCATTGCCATATTTATTATTATTTTTATCATCGTCAGCAGCAGCAACAGCAGCAGTAGTAGTATAATTATTATTTTTATCATTATTATTATTATTTTATTTTTACTACTATTAATATTTTTATTATTATCATTATGATGATGATGATTATTATTAATAATAATATCATTACAGCTACTACTACTGCAAATGCTGCTGCTACTACTACTGCTACTGCTACTGCTACTGCTACTGCTACTGCTACTGCTACTGCTACTGCTACTACTACTACTACTACTACTACTACTACTACTACTACTACTACTACTACTACTACTACTACTACTACTACTACTACTACTACTGCTACCATTGCTACTGCTACTACTGCCACTACTATTACTCCTACTGTATACACTGCGCAGCTCAATTATTTGTGAGTTAATGAATTGCTGAAGGTTCATAAATATTATATACACTACACAGTTTATGATTGCGTAGTCACTGCGCATGCTTGATTTTCCTCCAATTATACACGGAAGATGTCTATTGTATAACTATTAATAATATTAATATTATATTATAACTAAGCTTGTTACGTTAGTTGTCGTCAACAACAGTTTTGCTGGCAGTAGTATGCCATCGAGGGGTGCTGTCTTCGGCTTAATATAAGCTAGAGTTTACATTCTAAAGGTATCTAAGCATTTCTTTCTACATGTAAGTGTAGTAGTACAGTAGCCTAGTAGTTTCATATAAACGACTCTGCTAAAGAAAATATTCTTTTATTCACCAATTGCTAACCGCATTTTGGTTTACAGAATGGTACAATTAAATGAAATATAGTTAACAAACACGACGGGGTAATGGATTACCGGGTCCAATTAATTTACATGTTTTCAGACGACTATAATTATATTGCTGGATGTTCGTGAAGTAGATATCAAAAAGTGTTTTTTAAATTTGATTCCGATGTACCTCCAGTTGCGAAGATCATGGCCTGAATAACACAACTAACGGCGAACAGTACTCCATGATGACGGTCCGAGAGAAGATTAATAGTTCCACAGCGGTCCAGTTTTGAAAGTAAACACAACACATAATTATAGATCGCACATGGATCCAGTTGTGATAGAGATCAAATGCGTTGCATTGCATATTGCAATGTATTAAAACATTTGTTGTCACCTACATCTGTTCCCGCCACCATGACATGAGCGCCGTTCAGTTGCGGGAATCTCTATAATGGATGGATCCGATTTGACCAGGGTCTATGACAACAGAGGCCGTTACCCTGGAAAGAAATTTGCTCGGCATATTACAGCACTGATGAGCTTTCTTCTTTTGAAGTGTTTTTTTTTATACAACACCGCTGCTATATATAGCAAACAAGATACATGCATGTTAAGCTGTAGGCTATATACATTGTAGGTTGATCAGTTAGCAGAGATGATCGGCGTTACCCTCCTTCTTTTTCATGCTTGGGTCGAGCACTTCCAGAGAGCGCGCAGTTACAGAGTTAGGCACTATAGGGACATCATGCTATCTTTTCTTCTAGCACTTGAGTATTATCGTTAATTGGTATACGCGAACTACTTAGACACCCTTAGCTTTTTCGCTTGGGAAATTATATAAATTTGTCACAAGGCTGATAGCAACTGCGTTAATACTTGAAAGTAATGTGTTGCTTCGGAATATAATAATCTCGGTTGATAAAAATTAGTGTTATGCATTGCAATTATAGATATTCCCAAAATGGTGAGTGAGCTGATGATAAGATGTCGGTCTTTTAGTCTTCGCATTGCGTATACTATATCTCTGTCTCTGTGTCATTATTTAATGTATGTAATAATTATTAGTGTATCCTATTGCAAGGTTGTCTATTGTGTCTTAGTTAAGATTGATGCTAATTAAGATAGCTGCATAGCTGTACACTGTAACCTGCTGCAGTCTGTCAACAGAGTTGTTAAATAGACGAAAAATATTACTATGTTTGCATGTGTATATATATATATATATATATATATATATATATATATATATATATATATATATATATATATATATATGTGCACACACAACCTATATTTATACTGTATGTGAGACGTATGTATATATGTGCGCATGTTTGTGTGTATGTAATACTACGTAAGCCTATATAATGTGCATATGTATGTGCGTATGTATGCATGCATGCATGTATGTATGTATGTATGTATGTATGTATGTATGTATGTATGTATGTATGTATGTATGTATGTATGTATGTATGTATGTATGTATGTATGTATGTATGTATGTATGTATGTATGTATGTATGTATGTATGTATGTAAGTAAGTATGTATGTATGTATGCATGTATTTATGCGATTGTGTATTTAGTGACTGGTTTCGTACTGCATTTTATTATAATAGGCATGTATGTTCTCACATAGGTCACGCCAACCAATGCACCACTTACTTATTTAAATATGTATGTATGAGAAATTGATATAGCGCCTATTCTGCTTCCGTCCACACGCTCCGACTCATCTGTTTTCATCAGCTGATGGCATATCCGGTGGTGCAAGTAAATAGGAAAAACTTACACAAGAAAGCAGACAGTAATTATGAGTTACAACTCATTGCTTCAGTTCGCCGGTTTCCTGCGCTTTCGGCAATATACTTTCAACTCTACAGCAAACCACTCTACGCAATGCTGCTTCGCCATGGGCGAGGTCAAATAATTTCCAAGGTTATTTCCATTTCATGGAGTTTCCTAATCATGTACACGGTCGTAACATACACGTACGACGAGTCACCTTGAATGAATGAATGAACTTTGTTTATTGCAAACACACAAATCAAACAGTATAAACGTGACTCAATAAACAGAGTGCAATAGGAATGAGGAAAAGCTAACAGCTTATACAACTCTGACCCCTAGCTCCAAGACTATTTTTAGTGCAAGTTAATATTAATACTTACCTTTCAAAATCCTAAACCGGTTAAGTATTGTGCGAATGGATGTTACGAGCCCAGTATTTCTTAAGAACACCCATCGCTTCAAATGTAAACAGCAATCCATTCGCTATAACTTAGGCGTGTTAATAATCGTGCTCTAGAGTGTTGTGGTTAACGCGCTCGGCTGTCAATTCAGAGGACCCGGTTCGAATCCCGATGAGCTTGATTATACGTTGAGAGTCAACTGCTCCAGCTGTGTTAGCCACCTCAGCTAAAATAGAGAGTAAGCTTACACTGCCCGTATACACGGTCGGTGAGATGACAGGACGGCGAGGGAGACGAATGGCCATTCGTCCTTGTCTGCTACAATTATTATAGAAGATATGAAAATGAGATCAAAAAGACTATAATTTTATACTCGTTGCCAAGGTCGTAGCTAGGGGATGTTTTGGGTGTTTGAACACCCCCAAATGAAAAAAATTGTAAAAATGAAACAATGCATTTGCCAATACGTGATGTTAGAGCTACAGTGTGTAATGTAAGAACAACAGTGTGATAGTAATGTAAGAACTACAGTGTGACAGTAATGTAAGAACTATAGTGTGACACTGTAATGTAAGAACTACAGTGTATAATGTAAGAACTACAGTGTGTAATGTAAGAACTACAGTGTGTAATGTAAGAACTACAGTGTGCAATGTAAGAACTACAGTGTGCAATGTAAGAACTACAGTGTGCAATGTATGGACCACCCAGAACCCTCTATGAAAACTCATGCACGACGCTGCTACAAACCTTATTGTGACTTTGTCACGTGTTCCGGTTGCTTGCGGGTTGCTCACGGTCGATAAAACACCCCCGGAATAAAATCCTGACTACGGCCTTGCTCGTTGCTGCCTCCTCGACTTGCTCTTCCAATTTTCACCTTCTTCGACCAAAAGGAAAGAAAGGAAAGAGAACACAGGGCTGTTTTTAAGGAATTTGTAAAACTGCACAATCCCTTCTTTCCTGTCCCATCCTCCATGGTAAATTACTTCCAAACGGAGGACAACCACCCTTTTTCATGTTTTAACTGTACAGAAGTGCTTCTACAACTGCACACATCCATTTAGAACTGCACATTTTGTGTACAACTGCCCGTTAAAAAAGCCCTGCGGGAACATGATGGATTTAGTTAAATGGATTGACGGGCGAACACCTAGAGGGCCAGACGACGAACAGATAAAAAACTATAATCATATTGCACAGAAAAATAAAATAGTTTGGCATCAATTGCCTCGTATTTAAAAAAGACTGCATAGATTATTGAATTACACGTGCATAAAATAATGTATACGTGCGGCTGATGTTTCTGTTTGTCGTGTTACAGATGGGAATGAAGTGCGACAACCAAGACCTCTTGACCGGCCTCCGTCTGCTCGTCGGCAACCACAGTCCGTTCGGTCTGCCCAGCTCCATCGCGAACCTCTCCTGTTCCGACCTCATCAACAAGATCTCCCTCTCCCCGGATGACCCCGACAGCTCGGATGATGACCTCCTTGGCCTTGACCCGCTGACCTCTGACCTCGAGATGCTCAGCGTTGGTCTCGACTTCTACGCCTACGTCACCCCGTTCATCATCGTCGTTGGCATCCTCGGTAACATGGTGGCGCTGCAGGTCTTCCTCTCGAGGCGCATGCGCACGATGTCGGCCAGTCTCTACCTGGCGTGCCTGGCGCTGTCCGACTCCTGCGCTCTGCTGAGCTACGTACTCATCGATTGGCTGCACCGAGGGCTGCCCCGCTGGCCGGGCGGGTGGCCGCTGAACCTGACGGCGATACCTGGTCTGTGCCACGGGTACGTCTTCGCCTCCTACACCCTCCGTTTCATGTCCGCGTGGTTCATCGTGGCTTTCACCATTGAGAGATACATCGGGATCTGCATGCCGTTGCGGCGACACGTCCAATGCAAGCGGGCCTTCGCCAAGCAGTCCCTCTGCGCCGTGGTCCTTGCCGCCGTCGTGATCAGCCTCTGGAAGCCCTTCCTCGTTGCGGTCCAGGTCAGCCGCGACGTTCCCATCTGTTCCTATCGACCCGGGTACCGCGTCTTGACGTTCGTTCTCGACTCCATCTACGGCGGATCGATCACGGTGGCTCCTTTCGTCATCATGCTGACGTTGAACCTGCTCATCTGCCGGAAGTTGCGTCAGGCGAAGAAGCGCTACCTGCGTCAGCGTTTCATCACCGACGAGAGCAGCATCCGGTTGGAGTTCACCGCCATCCTGCTGTTCGTGTCGACGATGTTCATCCTGCTGAACGTTCCATACTTCGTCGTCTATTGCCAGAACTTCCTTCTCCAGTTCCAGCGGATCTCATCGTCGCAGCCAGGGCATACAGCCGCCGCGGAACGCACGCGCGGATGGATCTACGTGACGAAGACGGTCTTCTTTTGCAACTACTGCGTGAATTTCTTCATCTACAGTCTGTCTGGCGCCTACTTCAGATGCCAGCTGCGCAGAAACCTGTCCTGCTGTCTCGGGATTGCGGAGTCTGAGCGTGCGTCGCTCTTTCTCTTGCGCAACTGTCAGAATTCGCAGACGTCGCTTCCGATATCGACGAGGGTGTAGGGACTCACTTCCGGTCTAAAAACAGACGACCATGGTCCCGGCTGCTTCTTGGTTGTGAGGAAGAATTCAACTTCAATCAATCAATCAATCAATCAATCAATCAATCAATCAATCTGTCTTGAGGTTCAACCTCAAGCCGCCGGGTGAGAATCCCGAGTGAGTCCTACACTCGCAATTGCTCGTGCGCTCCGATATGAAACTTCGATTCTGTGGCCGGGAGCGCCTCTGAGTAGTTCTTAATGGGGCGCTATGACAAGTGGTCATACATGATACATCAAGCCGTGCGGACGCCAGACGAGAGAATAATGCAGACCGCGATCATTATTTTCCAGACTAATCAACTTATGGCAGTATCGGCAAGGACTTGATTCCAAGTTGAAGGAAGGAATCAACAGCATCGGCCTTTGTTGTCAAAAGCTGTCGTTGAACTATGGATCCATCCCTCTTTCAACATCTTAATCTGTGACGAGCCTCCATTCGCTGGACCAATGAGCTTGCGTATTTTGACTAACCTGCGGTGCTGGTGAATAATTAATAGAAGACATTGTCCTGCGCTTATTATTTTGTGAAATGGTCTTTTAAAAAGTTGAGGTGTGCGATTAGGATTACGTACTGCGCGGCTTCCAAAAAATACTGTTTCGTTAAAATTTAATACGGTAGCGTGCTGGCATCTCTTGCCTGTTATTTTTCGCACAATGTTGTTGGATAGCCTGTAACGTTCCTGATTCGAACCGGTGATTGTTGGACTCCAAGAAAAGTACTCTGACGAATAAATAGGACATAATTAATATTTTATTACTGCACCAAACTATAGCTGGTGACTTTGCAGATAGCAAGAACATCAAACTGCCACAGACACAATTGATAGCTTACCATTGTGTCGCTGTATATTTGAGCTGGCTGTTAATTGCTTCGGATTATTATAGGAAAAGCATTTTTCCTTCCTGAAAGAGCATAATTATTATTATTGCGCGAAAACTATATATGATTGAATTATATTACGAATATAAAACTACTCTGTCTATAGTCAGCGACAAAGTCGAGCGCTTGTCCATGATCACCACCCACACAGTTATACTGATCAGATCATGTGAGCTTTACCCGAGTAGATAAGCACATTGCACCGTTTCTCTGTTCGCTTACAAGATTGCACGACGGCCAAATGGTACTGCTTAGTGACGGGAAGCAATCGTGCGCGAGTGTCGACTTGATTAAGTTCGTATCATCCGAAAAATTGAAGACTTTTTGTCAATTATTACTAGACGCTGTGCGGAAGGTTTATGGCGAACGACAAAAACCAACGAGAAGAGTAACTCAGAATATTAATTAATGGCGTTGAAGCGTTATGGTTTCTTCGTAACAGTTGCTTTGACGCATTGTATGTTGGACGCCTGCGCGATGATGGATGCTAATCAAAATCGCTACTACTCTGCAGCAGGCTCTTCGAAGTCTTCTTATCAAAATGCGAGCATCAGATTGCACATGCATCTACATTTCCTTCCGCTTTTACTGTAATGTTCTCGTGCTTAGCAAAAATGTGCTCATGCGGTCGAGCAGAGTCTATTATTATTGTCAGCAGCAACTACAGCAAAAGTTACAGTCAAGGTTACATGTGGAAAAAATTCCAATTTCATTTCGTCTATTATATAGGAATGATCTCTTCGATATTGCAGAGCTTGCTTTCAGGAATAATTCTTGGAACTGCACCAACCATTTTTTTCCATTCCCATGAATCCCATCCTCCATGGTAATTTATTATTCCCATCTTGATCACGATTACCTTTTTCACCATTTTTTTAAACTGCACAGACACGCTTCAACACCTGCACGATTTATTCATTTAGGATTGCACATTTTGTGTGGAACTGCACGCAAAAAGACCATCACTAAAATTGCCATTAATACTAATACTAATATTAATATTAATTTATTACTGCTGCTGTAATTATGCTTTATTATTGTTGCTGTTGGAGCAGTTACACCAACAGTAACTTTATAGCTTGCAACATTACGCCATCTTCTTTTGTATTCAACTACAGAATACGATGACAGTAAACAAATTAAATCTACTTTACACCCGAATTCAAATTGTTGTCTAAAATTAACATGACAGTTAAATTAAGTTAGGCGTTAAAAACAAAGTTCACGAAACCTACAAAAGCTGCATGATTGAAACTACGATAAGCATGTGGCTTCCCTCGGGCAGTACAGGTGTACAAACGGTTTCCTAATGTCCGCTAACAGCTTCTTTGGATGAAAAGCTAAATGAGCTCAGCATCTGTTCTCTTATCAAACGCTCCCAGGCAATGATCGCGTTTAGCCTATCAGCTGCAACTACGACCCAAACCGAGAGGTTTCAACACGTTCCGCTGTTTGACGTTATACATCAGTAATCTATAATATTCTGCTGAAAACGGACACGAAATCCCGGTTGAAAGGTTTCAACGACCTTAATTAAGTGGACTCCATAAGGATTATAATTGCATGTGCTACAGTTTCGCAGAAATGGTGAGTTACTTCTGTCGCATGGTCTTTTTCTTACCAGGCCCGTGGCGAGGTGTCATCGGTAAACTATCCCTGCAGGGGCTAATTGGATATATATATATATATAATATTATGTATATAATGCTTATTATATATAAGTATGAGCGCCCGCAGACATTTTGCAGGAGCGGCACAACACAAAGCGTCGGTAATTTTGTCAACATGAGCTTGAAAAATGCAAGGCAGGAAATTAAGGAAGATGAACATTATTTTTTCTTAGACGTTTCCAATTGCAAATTTCCCAGTTTCACCACGTGTGTTGTTAGTGTTATTATTAGTGCTTTATTGCAACTTAGTGGTCAAAAAATAATTATCAATTTTCTAGAAGGTAAACGCCAAATAAGTTTTTGATCTAAATAGATCTACCTGTTCACTATAATACTATTATAATTCGTAATCGTAATCGTAATCGTAATCTCCTAATTTCTAAAGCGCCACTGGAAAGCCAAGCGCGGGGCACCGGCTTATTCACGAGCGCTGCGTTGAGTTAGGAGGGTTGTCCGTGAGAGTAGTCCGTGGTGGTCCGGGTCGAGTTACCATAGGATCAGGATCAAATGCGTTGAGTCAAAAGGGTTGTCCGTAAGAGTAGTCCATGGTGGTTCGGGTCGAGGTACCGTATGATCAGAGGTGTGGAACAGCTACTAAGGTGGGTGTCGTCTGAGCCGGGAATTGGAGGGTGGGGGATCAGATGAAACAGGATAAGAGTTCTTGAACAGGAGTGTCTATAATTTGCTATGCTAACAATTGACTGGGCTCATGCAGTTCAAACATCGAAGTATTGTTGCTTTCAGCAGGTCGCGTCAGATAATTTGAGTTATTCATGGGTTCGAAAATTAAATTAAAAATTAAATGCAGTAAAAAAGATGCTAATTATCATTCAACGTGAAATTGGCAAGTCATAGGTCATAGGTCATAGGTCAAAATGGACGGAACGTCAAATGAATGGCACTGTCAATGCTGGCAACTGATTAAACCCGAATTGCATGCGCAACTATAATAACCTTTTCCGCACTTTTCTTATATCAAGACCTTGAGATATAGTCTATAATTATAGGACCGTGACTCCTCTGCCAATAATTATATGAACTGGAATAATACTCTTGTCGGCATTGCTTCTGTGTGCTTGAGTGCTTCGGCTTTGATGGGTTGGTGCCAGCTGCTGGAGGAGTAGTCATGCAAAAGGCGTCGGTCATACAATGAGAAGTTATGTAGCGTCCGACTCTGACACCGAGATTAGTCGAGGTGAACATTCGGGTTTGTAATCGGATGGCCGACTGTCCGGGGAATTACTCGCCAGATGTCTCTCCAAACGCCGTCGTTATATTATGTGACCTGCAGACTGATTGAATTATTTATATACGGACAGAAATAGACAGAGATAGACAGAGATAGACAGCGATAGACAGAGATAGACAGAGATAGACAGAGCTAGACAGAGATAGACAGAAATAGACAGAGATAGACAGAAATAGACATAGGTAGACAGAGCGACAAATAGACGGACAGACTAATTCAATAAATTCATTGAATGACTGTCTCGTCTGGCTGAATAAATAATTATTGACTGACTTGCTGACTGACTAAATGAATGAATAATTCGCCAATTGACTGACTTGACTGACTAAATGAATGAATGAATAAATGAATGAGTAAATGAATGAATAAATGAATGAATGAACAGTTGTTCACTGACTGAATGAGTGAATGAATGAATGAATATGTCACTAATTGACTGACAGACTGACTGACTGACTGACTTGTCTACTTATTGACTGACTGGCTGAATGAATGAGTGAATGAGTGAATGAGTGAATGAGTGAATGAATGAATGAGTCACTAATTGACTATCTACATGTAAATTCGTTCAATCACTCAATCAATCAGTTGTTTGGCATCTTCACCGTATGATTGAAATGACCGAATGATTCGTTTGATTCGTTTAGTTTCTTCCTCAATTCCTCATTCTTTCGATCTGCTTTGCCTCATCTACGGCAATCAAGCGCACGGCCGGAAGCCATGGCCTGAAGGGAGAGGACTTGGCCGGTGACGGCGAAACAGTGGACAACATACTGAAGAAGGAGGATTTCATCAAGAATAGAGAGTAGGAAATAAAATTAATAATATCTAATGAATAAATATATTTAACTTAAAAAATAAATATTTGAATCAGGAAACTTCTGTCTGTACTACAAATGCTGCTGCTACTAACTAAGACTGCTATTGCTACTAAAACTGCTACTGCTACAGTACTATCACATTATTTATTACTACTACAACTGCTACAACTGCTGCATCTATTACAACTATTACAACTATTGTATTGTATTGTATTGTATTTAAACATTTATAAAGCGCCTCTAGTAGGGTAAACCGTTCAGAGGCGCTCCCAGTGCGCAAGGCCCCGTGAGAAGAAGCAGGTTTTGAGAAGAGACAGAGCAGAGGAGAGACTGACAGACAGAAGAGTTGAGCGAACAGAAGGAGACAGAGAATTCCAGAGAGAAGGACCAATTGAGACAAAAGATCGAGACTGAGCCATAGCAGTTCTAGACCGGGGAACCAATAGGTCAAGTCTGTTGGATGAGCGAAGTGGACGGTGGGAGGAAGCTGAGTGAGGACGAAGTAAGGTTTTAGTCAGATATTTTGGGGCAAGACCCCGTTGAGACTTTAGGATCAGAGTGAGGATCTTGAACTGTGTGCGAGCACGTAGAGGAAGCCAATGAAGTTCATCAAACATAAAGGTAGAGATGTGAGAGTACTTGGGAAGGCGGAAGTAATTTGAGGAATTCCATGAACTATCATGGAAGAAGCAATAGCTACTAATACACAGTACTACTACAAATGATGATGATTTTTAAAATAATTATTATTGTTATTATAATTATTATTATTCTTTAATATTATTATTATTATTATTATTATTATTATTATTATTATTATTAATATTATTATTATTATTATTATTATTATTATTATTATTATTATTATTATTATTATTATTATTATCATCATAATAATAGGCCTAATAATAATAATAATTTTCATATTAATAATAATAACCAAACAAAGACATATCTATGTGTTTCTTCATTATTTACATTAATCATCGGCGCAAAAAGTTAGTTCAAAAATTTGGATTACAATTCAAAATGACATATATAATTATATATATATATATATACATATCACCTTGTCACCTTGTGCCGTCAGTTCGATGAACTCTAGCGACTGTCATGGCCAGCCTTCTCCACTCCGTTCTGTTCTGTGTCACATCCCTCAATTGTCCAAGATTCATCCCTGTCCTCCTGTGTACATCCTCCATCCATCTGATCCTCGGCCGTCCTCTTCTCCTTGTACCCTCTCCGCATGCCAGCATCATCGCCTTCTCCAGTCCATCCGTGCGCATTACGTGACCGAAAAACATCAGCTTCTGTTTGATGATCATCTGCAGCAACGACATATCCCCTCTTAGTTGACCTATGTCCTGGAGCACAGATTCATTTGTTCTCCTTTCTTTCCACAATATTCCCAGCAGCCTTCTCCACATCCACATTTCACACGCAGCAATGTTGTCATCCAACGCCTTCGTCTTCGTCCACGTCTCGCTTCCATATAGCACTATATATATGTATGTATATATATATATATATATATATATATATATATATATATATATATATATATACTTACAAACATTATTCCCATGGGCGGAGTTTATCAGGGACTAGGGGGCTAAGCCCCTCCTCCCCCAGAAGACCCAGATTCATTCTTTAAACCATGTAAATGGTATCTTTTCCCGGGCTTAGCCCCCCAAGAAGGCTTTAGCCCCTCCAAGAACGGAAACCAAACTCCGCCCATGATTATTCCAACAAGAAAATTACTTATTTGCTGAACCTTACTGCATGTGAAATGGAAACAATAGGATTCTGAGAAATTAGAAACGCAATACATAATTATATAGATAGATTTTTCCAACTCGGTCCTGGATTTGGGAGTCATCCTAAATCAGGAGCATTAACCCTCATAGGGTCACGATTTTTCTCAACCGATTTTGGTCACCGGGGGGTAAAAAAATACCCCCACTGTGATTCCCATGATTCCTATGATAAACCCCGATTTTGAAGTATAAAACTAAAAGAATTTATTGATAGAAGGTTCGCGGAATGCACTGGAACCAAAGTAACATATGCAGGACTGCAAGAAATTCAAAATGGCGGACAAAATGGCGATCAGGATCTTAAATGGCAATAAGTGAAGCTACATGTATGTATGCAATGGAAACATGATTTCAGAGTCTAAATCAACATTTTCGTGGTCAAGGAATGCAATGGAACCAATGTCACATATGTGGCACTGCACGAAAATCAAAATGGCGGACAAAATGGCGGCCAGAATATTAAAATGGCTACTAGTGAAGTCACATGTGCAATGGAAACATGATCTCAGGGCCTAAATCAACATTTTCGAGGTCAAGGATTGCGATGGGACCCAATTTAAATTATATGGCACTGCAAGGCAACCACAATTGGGATAAAATGGCGGCCAGATTCTTGAATTGGCTATCAGTAAAATTCTGTATCTAATGAAAATATGATTTAATAATTTCTTGATCAAATAATTTCATGAAAGCCAAATTCTATACGTAGCATTGAGCCTATTATGCAATGAAATTACCATATCTAGTCGAAATTTTTAGTAGCCTATGATTACACTGCAGTTTAACTATTGCTGACATTATAATTATATGGCCCATAATCATACTTCAATGTTTCATAACTTGATCTATCAATAGTTCAATGTTTCATGACTTGACAGATAAAGGGTATGCAGTCTATTCAGGTCTTGTTGCTGTTAATGCAATTGCTTTCAAGTGTACATGGCAAGATCGCACTTCGACAGCAGTAGGGCTTGATGCTACACTTGTTAACTTCGCGTGATTTGCTGAAGACAATTTCATTTATTCATCCTAATTTTATGAAACCAAAACGATTTCTATCATAATGTCCAGATACTGATTCTTTGTTCGTGGTTGTGCTGGGAGCGCCTCTGAGTAGTTTCTTGAAGGGGCGCTATATAAATACTTTGAATGAATGAATGAATGGATGAATGAATGAATGATTGAATGAAAAGGAAACATTTTAACAGCAAGACACTCATGTGTAAAGCATGCATAATGCTATGTTTAAAAATTCCTGAGTAAAATAGCTAGGACGTGGTGCATTTTCGTACTTGGTAGCTGATTTGGGTGCATGAATAATTAATGAAACTGGATGCATTCTGTGCATGAAACATATTTAGGAAAAGTCACAGAAGCGATTTCTTCAACTATTTTCAGGGAGTAAAATATCCGTGAAAAACCGAGATGGGGGTATTTTTTTACCCCCCGGTGACCCTATGAGGGTTAAACTTACGCGGAACATTAACCTTCTATGTCACCGCTGCTATTGCCAACTTCGGCAGCTTAAGGTCATTTCCCTGTCTTTGACTCCTAGCGCAGCCTCAACACTTTTTCATGAGTTTATAGTTCACGATTAGACCAAACGCAGCGCCATATAAAATTATGGTGGGCTTCATGCCTGCTTGGTAGGCCCCTACATATGGTCCTGCGCACCGCTCCTCGTCTCATAGGCCGCGTTCCCAAGTTTGGCCGAGTCTCTGAGTACATGCGGGATGTACTCCACTGGCTCCCTTACCCACAGCGCATTGCTTACAGAATTTCTGTCTTGGTCCGGCGCTGTTTTGAGGGTTTAGCTCCTTCATACTTGCAGGAGATATATACTGCTCCACCACGCACGTCCAGCGCCGCTGCTCTCTCCGCTCAGCTGCACAAGCGGAACTTATTGCTCACGGACTGCAATCAGGCAGCGCTATGCTTTCTCCGTGTCTGGCCCTGCGACCTGGAATAAGCTCCCTGTTATCCTTCGTCAAAATATACCTAATGGCCTTTCTGCTTCATTTCCTTCTCTTCTTAAGACTGTCTTTTTCGACCGGGGTTGGACTGGGAGCGCTCCTGAGTAGATAACCTTGAAGGAGCGCTATACAATTTTTTTAAAATAAATAAATAACACATACATACTTATAAGGCACATGCGTTGAAATGTTTTGTCAAAATGCGAGGTCTGCCCCGACACCTTTAAATTGCGACACAGGAAATTATAAACAGTTAATTTCTTCTTCTTGTTACAATCCATGAACTCCTGGGCAATAATAATACTGATGAAAGCACGATCGAGGAGCATTGAAAAATATCATGTCAGAGGAGCGCTATCGCAAATTCTCAGTAAATAAATAAATAAAATAGACAAATAAATCAGTAAAATCTTGGTAGAATAGAAAATTAATTAGCAACTAATAGGTCATTGCCAGTCGGTTAATTAGTCAATCAATTACTTGAATGACCAATCAAACCTCAGGGTGCGTTTTGATCAATCAAACCTTAGAGGTGCGTTTTTACATCCTATACACAGACATCTTCTGGAACATTTGAAGGATCGTTTGAAAATCGATGAAGAGAAACTGGACGACCTATCCGAAGGCGAATCGAACTTCATCTTCTTCAAGTGATTGTACTTAGTACTTACTAGTTAGTAGTCAGTACTTAGGTATCTGGGTACTTTATACATGTTCTTGTAAGTAATATTGACAGCTCGCACTCAGAAATTGGTAACTAGTACTTAGTTTTTGAAACTTAGTAGTTGTAACCTATATATATATATATATATATATATATATATATATATATATATATATATATATATATATTAATTTTTACCAAGTACTTGGTATTTAGTACTTTGTTCCAGTTCTTGGTTCTTAGCATTGGCATAGGCGCGGGTGGGACAAACGAGCCATAGAAGGATAATGATCGCCGACCGACGACATTTCTCACGAAATCTTTCCTGTTTGTTTGTTTGTGTGTGCACTTGTTATAGCGCCTCTTCAAGCTCACTACTCAGAGGCGCTTCCGACTGCAGAGCGGACACTGCATCGGAGTTTCACGTCGAAGCGCTGAGCAATTGCGAGTGAAGGACTTGCCCAAGGTCCCTACGCGGCGACTTGAGGTGGATTCGAACCTCGAACCTTCCGGCTTCAAGACAACGACGCCATCACTACACCACCGAGCCCCACAAGAACGACGTGTAGCGACCATTTCGTGTGACAAGATGAAGTTTAAAGATTGGAGGTGGATAGAAACAAAATAATATAGGAGATGCGTTGAGCGATATGATGACTTTAACATGAAGGTCTGCGTACCAAGTACTAAGTACCTTGTGCCAAGCGCCAGGTTTCAAGTGCCAATTGCTACGAACCAAAATACTAAGTACTAAGCTACAGTCACTGAGTACTAAGTACCAAGCGCCAAATACAATCGTTCTTTGATCTTCTTTCTTGTTCCACAAGAACCGCGTGTGTCGCGACCATTTTCTGCACTTCGCTTTTAACACGCCATGAAACAGGCATAGCATTTCAGTGGTCAATTTTAATATAAAGCGTCGTCATTAGACACCTTTAAAATGTGAAACACAAGCGCTATATAAAGTAAACATTAGGCCCTATATATAACTGATTGTTGTCTTGATTGTGATTTCTCAACCGAATGGGTGACACATTCACGTCATCCAAACACACGCAGTGCTAAAAATGATATAGCAAGAAAGCAAGCTACAAAAATATTTTTAAATTGTAGGTCTACATTAACGGAGGAATTCGTTTATACAGGAGTCTTAATTAACTTAATATATATTAAATATATTTGTCATTCTGTTTGCCAGCGTCTGTCTGCTTAAATGTCTGTCTGTCTGTCTGCTTGTTAACCCCTCTAATGTTCGTCGTTATGAAGCTCTGAATTTTTATATCGCCAAACTTGAAGCAGAGACACCTCTAAATAAATGACGTAACGAACTATATAAGTTGCGACCATAAAAGTTATAACCATGATTTCTTTCAGCTTATAATAATATTCAAACTCATAGTCTGTCTGTGTAAGCTCTTAAGCGCTGTAGAACGCCGAGCAAATTTCTGTCCACGGCAACGGCCTCTGTTGTCATAGACCCTTGTCAAATCGGATCCATCCATCTTGTCTGTCTGTTTGTTGACATTTATAGAGTTCACCGTAAAAATTATTCTTTTTAGCTGATAAATAAAACTAATTGTCTGTCTGACACACCGCATGCCAAAGAACCAAACACGCTGTTATAATGACAGAATGTAACGACAGTTCGGAAAAATAATTAAAATGATAGGTTTATGCTATTAGACTGGCCAAGTTAGCTACACCGGTAAGCGAGAGCGGCATACGTCTGTTGGTTGCAACGGACTGCGGTTCAAGCCCCGGGCTGGGAGTTGACATTCAGAGATTTAGATATCTCGGGCTAGCACGTGTGGGACGCAGGGGCGCAAGCTCCTGCGGAGCGACCTTTGGGCAAGTTGCTTACCCATCATTGTCTGTGGGGAAGGCAACGGGAAACCACCTCAATCATCTCATCCCCAGGGGCGTAAAGCCAATGAAGCTGCCTTCTGTCAGAGAACCATCATCATCATGCTATTAGAGAAACTCGTTTATTTAGGACCCTCGATATGTCTGTCTGTCTGTCTGTCTGTCTGTCTGTCTGTCTGTCTGTCTGTCTGTCTGTTGACATTTATACCGATCACCGTAATCAAACTCTGCATGTTTCAGCGCCAATCTTGACATTGAGATTTCTTATTATTTTTGAGGTCGAAGTCATCTTAGTCATGATGGAATTATAATAACTTCCTCGAACGAATTTCTTATTAGGTTTATATTTCTAAATATCTGTATCTGTCTCTGTCATTATATGTCTTAGTATCTCGTCTGTCTGTCTATTTGATTGTTTGTCTGTCTGTCTGCAATACATCTATCGGATTCTTCATTAGAATCGAATTCGTGTGTCACAGTCTGGTCTGAGTACCTGCGTCAGTCTGTCAGTCTATCTGTCTGTCTCTTGGGCAATCAATTGGTCTGTTATTTATTCATTCTTTCTGGCATGCATGCATGCACGTATGTATGTATGTATGTATGTATGTATGTATGTATGGATGTATGTATGTATGCATGTATGAATGTATGTATGTATGTATGTATGTATGTATGCATGTATGTATGTTTGTATGCATGTATGCATGTACGTATGTATATATGTGTTATCTGTCTGTCTGTCTGTCTGTCTGTGTGTCTGTCTGTCCGTCCGTCTGTCCGTCCGTCTGTCTGTCTGTCTGTCTGTCTGTCCGATATCACGTGACCAAATCCAACGAAATCAGAGAAACAGCTGTCTCACCCTTTATCTCCTCCTTTATCCCTCTCCCTATTTCTTCGTCAGCCTGACCTTTCCAAACCCCGATTCCAGATCGGATCATGGTATAGCCTCGTCCTCTGCCCTCACCGTCTCCTCGTTCCAAGCCACTTCAGCTGATGCATGTCCAAAGCGCCACCTTCCGTCAGTTGGGTCAACCATCTGTCTAGTTGCAGCCGATCGTTTGCCGACAACTAAATCCTCATTCGCTTCGACGATTTCTACTCGACGCAGACACTTTCTCGTTCAAGGACATAGCCACGAAAGAGTTCAAGGAGATTTTCCATTTCGTTTTTTTATGCAATGAACATGATCGCAAAATACATTGAATTAGAATTAAACTTTCGAAGATTATTTCGGATGGGGGTTGAACCAATTTTATCCTCTAAACGCGTTAATGATTTGTCGCCGGGACCTTGGACAAGATTGCCAGATTCTAGGACAAAATGGTAACGGACTAAAATGATAGCGAATAAAGTTATAACGAACAAAGTGATAACGGGCAAAATGGTTGGATGGACAAAGTTGTACTAGCAAAAGGGCATTAGTTAACGGACAAACGAAACGCATGTCTATAAACACGATTTAACTGGTGATATAAAAGGTGTCCAATGTGCCGATCGAATCTCTGAATGTCGAGTGCACCATCAAAAGACCCGGAAAGATAATGTGGCTTAAAATTGCATCTCTCTTTAGTCATTAATGCTGCTGTTCTTTCATTTAGCATAACATACCAACGCATTTAGTAAGCCCCATTTTGCAATGACTATTATAAGTGTCAATCGATGGATATATATATATATATATATATATATATATATATATATATATTTGGGTCGCGGTGGTGTAGTATAATTGGCGTCGTTGCCCTGAAGCCGGAATGTTCGAGGTTCGAAATCACCTCAAGTCGCCGCGTAGGGATCTTGAGCAAGTCCTTCACTCGCAGTTGCTTGGGCCCCTTCGGCGTGAAACTCCGATGCAGTGTACGCGCTGTAGTCGGGAGCGCCTCTGAGTAGTGAGCTTAAAGGGGCGCTATAGAAATGGAAAAATAAAATAAATAAAATAAAGGGCTTCCTCAAAGTCCATACATTCTCGGGGGAAGAGGATTATCGAACCAATACTAAACATTTCTCTCTCTCTCTCTCGATCTATTTAAGAAACTTTGAATCTTTTGCATACCTTTAAATTGTTTCTCTTTCACGATATAATTATCCGGATTTTCGATCAAATGTAATTCTCGAACAACGGTTTAGAGTTACTCTAATCAATATACATGTAGATTCATTGCAAACGCGCGATTTTGCTAAGCAATCACATTAAGTCTAACTTATTCGGTCATTATTTTGCACATGATTCGTGCAGTGACTTTCTTTTTATTTTCTTATAAAGTAAACAACGATAGGAATAATTGGGATGATTTATAGAAACTAAACAACAAGCTGACCGGATCACCCAATTTCAAAGCTGCCCATAATTTTTTATAAGACAGACATAGAAATTATTGCTATGAATATAATTACTGACTCCTTGGATAACTTTTGCATTTCCGGCGCAAGAAAAAGTTTAAAGCATATCATAGAAATATATTTCGCACTTTTGCAAGACAAAACGTGGTTTTCAATGAGTCGAATACTAAAGAATATTCTATTTACTTGAATTCTTAATCAAAGCAATGTCTACACTCCACAATTATATTATTGGTCGAGCTATGTTAATATCTGCTTCTATTAAATCCAATTGGACATTGATGGCCACCGAAACGAGCCAGTGTAAAGGTCCAGGGACCCTGCGACTGTTATGGGTCCAGAATTTAAGATCCATACACAGAGAATCTCTCGGAATAGGCTAAACCCGCTTTCTGGTCGATAGTTCAGTGGCCAGTGGACAGAGGATCCGAGTGGCTGACCCCTCCTCCCCAGCGAGCGACTAATTGAAGCCGGAATGAAAAGAAGAAGCGTAGTGG
The DNA here is from genome assembly GCA_949752735.1 of Lumbricus terrestris. Taxonomy (NCBI): domain Eukaryota; kingdom Metazoa; phylum Annelida; class Clitellata; order Crassiclitellata; family Lumbricidae; genus Lumbricus; species Lumbricus terrestris. The sequence goes on from OX457051.1 coordinate 38,956,903, forward strand.
TTAGTAGGCTAAACTGTGAATGAGATTGAAATCCGCGCATCACGACGGATGTCTGTTCTGAGATTTCTGCTCAACACGACGTTTACCCTCAGCTGAACTCGGCTGTGATGAATACACCGACCTTACACTGTCGATGAGAGAATGAGACGGCTGGGAAGAGGACTGACCATCAGTGCTGGCTTTAGGTATATTCAGGGTGCGCCAAAAAGACCCCCTTAGGTTTTTTGCCAATAACTAGAAAAAAAGTAAGAATTTCGTAATGAAATTTTACAGGCTTATAGACAATTCATATTTACACATGATGGCCATATTTCGTCAAAATATTTCAGACAGAACAAATGTTATATCACTTTTAGTGATGCCACCCACCGTTTTTGACGATTCAAAAACGTAACGCAACAAAAAGTAACAAAAACGTATATAATTATGTGAACGGGCGATACAGATGCCTGTCTACAAAATTAATGCGTTTTTCAAAAGGGAATTCAAATTATGGCGTAGTAAAGAAGTTTAGAAGATCAGCATCAGTTTTATATTTAACAAGCAGTATATTTTTCCTTGCCCATAGAAAATTTGCCTAGCACAAAAATGTGTCCAAGGCGGTCAGAAACTGCTTCTATAGGGGGGGGGTCTTTCTTGACCATCCGCCCTCATTTGCCGAGGTTAAGCAAATGATGTCGCCAGCAATAGCCGCACAAGAATCTAATTTTAATCGTAATGTACACGACTACTAGACACGGTTTCCTCCTCACTGGCCACAGTTCACCGTTTCGCATCTATACACACAATCATGTGTCAATGTAAGTTGTTATCAGACATTGTCTTTCCATTGTCGGTGGCTCGGTGATTTTGTCTGATCTGTTTTTATAGGAATTTTTATAGCGTATTTGTATCTGTTTTTCTGTATCTGTTGATCTGTTTTTATATGGATTTATATAGCGTGTTTGTATTTGTTTTTCTGTATCTGTTAATCTGTTTTTATATGAATTTATATAGCGTATTTGTATCTGCTTTTCTGTATCTGTTGATCTGTTTTTATATGAATTTATATAGCGTATTTGTATCTGTTTTTCTGTATCTGTTAATCTGATTTTATATGAATTTATATAGCGTATTTGTATCTGTTTTTCTGTATCTGTTGATCTGTTTTTACATGAATTTATATAGCGTGTTTGTATCTGCTTTTCTGTATCTGTTGATCTGTTTTTAAATGAATTTATATAGCGCATTTGTATCTGTTTTTCTGTATCTGTTGATCTGTTTTTATATGAATTTATATAGCGTGTTTGTATCTGTTTTTCTGTATCTGTTGATCTGTTTTTATATGAATTTATATAGCGCATTTGTATCTGTTTTTCTGTATCTGTTGATCTGTTTTATATGAATTTATATAGCGCATTTGTATCTGTTTTTCTGTATCTGTTGATCTGTTTTATATGAATTTATATAGCGCATTTGTATCTGTTTTTCTGTATCTGTTGATCTGTTTTTATATGAATTTATATAGCGCATTTGTATCTGTTTTTATGTATCTGTTGATCTGTTTTTATGAATTTATATAGCGTGCTTGTATCTGTTTTTCTGTATCTGTTAATCTGATTTTATATGAATTTATATAGCGTATTTGTATCTGTTTTTCTGTATCTGTTGATCTGTTTTTATATGTGTTGATCTGTTTTTACATGAATTTATATAGGGCATTTGTATCTGTTTTTCTGTATCTGTTGATCTGTTTTTATATGGATTTATATAGCGCATTTGTATCTGTTTTTCTGTATCTGTTGATCTGTTTTATATGAATTTATATAGCGCATTTGTATCTGTTTTTCTGTATCTGTTGATCTGTTTTTATACGGATTTATATAGCGCATTTGTATCTGTTTTTCTGTATCTGTTGATCTGTTTTATTTGAATTTATATAGCGTGTATGTAGAAATAACCATTCTGATGCAAAGACACTGGCAGGATGGTCCTTACGTTCTAATTTCCATTCAATTCAAGTCCGTAATAAACAAGAGTGGCTGCAGTAGGACGGTCGCTTTCAAGGATCCAACAAATGCAATGACTACAGCGAGATCCACGAGACGTGTTGTGAATGGTGTTTACAGCGCTTAGGCGATTCTGTGACAAGAATGGACCAGTGCTGTCAAAGGACACCTCTATAGCTCAATGACTTACTGTATCTTGCTTCGTTCGCTTGCGAAGGGTAGGTCGGAAGATTAACGGGTGGAGAAAACTGGTCATAGGATATGGTCGTGGAAGTGGAATAGGCTTTCACTTAGCGGTGTCTTGATGGATTGACAGGGTGTCGAAGAAAAGTTATGATCATTGTTTGCAAGAACAAGATGTAACATCAGATGACAGGTTATTTAACATGTTGCATTGCAACATCTCTGTATTTGGCTCTGTTCTTGTCTTTGTCTCTGTGTATGTATTTGAATTTATATATTTCTTTATTTCCCTCCCTCAATCTCTCTCTGTCTGTTTCTCCTGTCTCTGTCTGTCTCCGTCTTTGTCTATGTCTCTGTCTCTGCCACTCTGTCTGAGTCTGTCTGTTTATATGTATGTATGTATGTATGTATGTATGTATGTATGTATGTATGTATGTATGTATGTATGTATGTATGTATGTATGTCTGTCTGTCTGTCTGTCTCTCTCTCTCTCTCTCTCTCTCTCGCTCTTATAGAATGAGCGTATGAATGAATTAATGAATGAACGAATTAACGAATGAATGAACTAATTAATTAATTAATTAATTAATTAATTAATTGTGGTGAAAATAAGCCTCTTCGCCGGCTTAAACGTCGAACTCGAACCCTGTGCGCGTCTCACCAAAGCAAGGGACCAGGATGCACCGGTGACCAGGACACGTGACAGTTCGGCCTTCGTGGTCTATCGAAGGGCTTAAACGTTGAGTTTCCCCGACGACAACAGAACTTGACAAACGACACGAATTCTTCTTCTTCAGCAGAGTTTATTAATTCGTCGCAATCACTGTACAAAAGACCGCCAAACGACACAGGCGACATGCACCGGCTCTTAACTACATCTACTCGCTAAACTTCACCGAGCTCTCCCGTCTATTACTGCGTCTTGTGAGCTCTCTACTGCTGCGGGCAGAGCTATTTATAACCGCCCAGGAACATGGCCTAGAGAACAAGGGCTAAGGGGGCGTGGCCTATGGAACATGGGCTATGGAACATGGGCTAGGGAGAACATGGGCTACGGAACATGGCCTAGGAGGCGTGGCCTACCAGAACATGGCCTAGGGAGTAAGAGCTAAGGGGCGTGGCCTATGGAACATGGGCTATGGAACATGGGCTAGGGAGAACATGGGCTACGGAACATGGCCTAGGAGGCGTGGCCTACCAGAACATGGCCTAGGGAGTAAGAGCTAAGGGGCGTGGCCTATGGAACATGGCCTAGAGCGGCAGAACATGGCCTAGGGAACACGGGCTAAGGGGCGTGGCCTATGGAACATGGCCTAGAGAACACGGGCTAAGGGGCGTGGCCTATGGAACATGGCCTAGAGCGGCAGCTCTCCGGGGCACCCAAATCGCCGCAGCGTCCCTCGGAACATGGGCCACCCCCAGGATCCTTACATAATTAACGAACGAACGAACGATCGAACGAACGAATGAATGTCACTGCACGTTGTCTATAATAGCTGCCATTCATGACGTTGAATGTAAAATTCAGATCTCACGATTTCAACAACGATGATAAGTTGGATGGTCTTGAATTGTACCAATCGATTCTTCATGGCCTCGAAGAATTCTTCGACGACCTCGATGAATCAAACGACAAATCGAAAGGAGCTACAACAACCATCATGCTGCAAAGAGTCGTCGGTAAGTAGGTCAAGTCAACGGAAATCGTGATCTACTACAGATTTCCGTGTCACCGCTTGGGTGCTAAGCGAAGGGCCTAAATATTTCTTCAATATTATTCATTCATTTTTTCATAATGGTTTTTTCATTATTATTAATTTTATTTGCGCTTCTTTTTATCTCGAGAGTCGTAACAACATAGGGAGTTGTCCTGGAGGTTTAAGTACTTGCAGTTTAACGTCACTATGTGGTAACAAAGACCAGTAGCGACGCCCTCCTCCTTTATCCAGGCTTGGGACTGGCACTGTTGTTATAGACGGCGATTGCCCGCATCTATAATATACATTCATAGCTGAACAGCTTCACCAGACAAGTAAAATGATCATTTTCAACAGTAGGTCCTAAGCTTCTCTCAATTATTATTATTTGTTTATTATTCTATTATTATTATTATTATTATTATTATTATTATTATTATTATTATTATTATTATTATTATTATTATTATTATTATTATTTTTATTATTTTGCCCCGAGGTATTTAGGATCCCTCAGGGACTTCATTACTAACTATTGGTTAAAAACTAGTCCAGAATGACCCTACTCTTCGTTGTCTTGATAATCGAAAGTGCCTCGGAATGCGATCGCGTTATTATTGTTATTATTATTAGTATTTTTTTAAATATATTATTATTACTATTATTATTATTATTATTATTATTATTATTATTATTATTATTATTATTATTATTATTATTATTATTATTATCGCGCTAGGGTGCAATGGCGTAGAGGCACGTCCTCCGGGTGGCGGATGGAGGAAGCCCTCCAAGGGTAACCTTGGGGGGTTGCGCCGAATAATACGGAATAAGGCGCCCCGGACCAAATGCACCTAGGAGAAGGAAAACTCTGATCTAAAACCGGGGCAGTTGGTGCCCGCGTAGCCTTTTAAGGCAAAACCAACTAGGAGAAGGAAAACTCTGACCACAAACCGGGGCCGACGGGGCTCGACTAGTATTCTTCGGAAGACACCTGTCAACCAACCGGGCAGCAGCGGAGGGTTTTTCTGGCGGCGGCGGAAGTTCAGGAGAACTGATCAACGGTGCCGTCAGAAGTGAGCTAAGAAGCGAAAATGGTACAACCCAATAAACGGTTCAGCACTGCGGGATGGAAAGAAGTGGGGTTTCTACCATCCTAACTTCCCCATGATAGCATTATGGACAGTACTTCAAAAGTTGTCCATGATGCCGCCAAAGTTCGGAATGACGAATGAGGCACCGACGACGACGATTATTATTATTATTATTATCGTTATTATTATTTATTAATCATCATTATCACTGTTCTTATTACATACCGGTCCGCGGTCCACCACTTTGGGAATCATTATCACTGTTCTTATTACAGCAGTTCTTTCCACACCTCGATTAGGTTTCTTATTTGCTTTAGAAGTAGGAGCTGATTTGAAACTTTCGGCAGTTGGACCGGGTGTCCTTTTTCAGAGGTCGTAAGATGAACGTCAACTGCTCCGGCATTCGCAAGATGTCGTTAAGCGCTAGTGTCAAATAATTAAAATAATTGTCCCGGTCACTGTACATTCCTTCGCTACTGTAACACCAGGTCTAAGCAATTTGCATGTACATTGTACATTGTACATTGTATGATGCCGTACCACCTGAACATGTCAGACGATAAACAGCAGGCGAGCCCGCACTCCTCTGGCAATTACTTCTTAGGGGAACCGTCGTAAGTAGCCTACACTCGTGGGGTGCGGTGGTGCAGTGGGTATGTTCGTCGCCTTGCAGCCAGGGTTGCAGGTTCGAATAAATTCACCTCAAGTCGCCGCGTATGGACCTTGGGCAAGTCCTTCCCTCGCAAATCGCAATTGCTCAGCGCTTCGGCGTGAAACTCCGATGCAGTGTCCGCTCTGTAGTCTGAAGCGCCTCTGAGTAGGAGCTTGAAGGGGCGCTATGACAAGTGCACATACAAACAAACAAACAAACAGACATACTCTTGCAGGGCCCGTCGAGTGTAATAGAGTCTTAGGAAAACACCTATAACAGTTAATTTTAAAATATCCCAGTAAGAGTATAGGCTAATAAAAATACAGACGGGACTAAACCCAAACATGAAAGAAAAACAAGCCAGCGGTGGACTTAGACTAGCTAATTAAACAAAACTGGACAGAGATGAGTCGAAAATAAGACACCTTAAAATCTTTGGCTTTGAGCTTTATATCAATCTGTTTATCCAAGCACATCCAGGTGTGTTTAGTCAAATCTGGTTCTGTAATCACCCGAGATAATCATTAGGGTTCGGCCATACAAAATATATAAGCTTCATTCATGTACGATCGAAAACAAAGAAAATGTTTCCTTTGTTATCATTTATGGCCATACATGACTGTATTCCATAAGCAGTCTCCAGATGCGGAAGAAGAATATTGTGGTCAAAACTGCAGATACAATATCATTTTCCCACATTAGTTGCGTCTGCTACCTGCGGCACTAACTGAAGCCTTTTTTAGATTAAGTTCAAAACTGCCCCTTGAAGAAGCGCTATATAAATTCTGGAGTGAATGAATGAATGAATGAATGAATGATTGAATGAATGATAAAAAGTCAGGAGGGTGAGTTTAGGCCTATCAACAGCAAATTATAATTCAGATAAAAGAGACAGAGTTGCAGTTGTTGCATTGATGATGATACTGATAATGATAATGACAAAGACGACGATGATGATGATATGGAGTTTTTCTTCTTGCTTTCAGTGGCTGTAGACAAGATATTAAGAGGGGATGACAAAGATCACGATGGTTATCTGTCGTACGATGAATTCGCTCATGCTCGAATTGCCACAGACTCACTCACAGACTTCGACTTGCTGAAGGGACAAGCCTGAGTGAATTCCTGTCTCGTCCGCCGGTCAATTAATCTCGTCTGAACATGCTGCTTGGAGACAATTGCACCATTCCAGCGGTTTTGAACGAGGAAAAGGAACAGACATCATAACAAAGAGAATTGTTTTGCAGTATAATAATTGTCTTGTGACATCAATAGTTATGTCTTTGTAATGGCCAACAGCTCTTTATCGTCGGTTGTCAACAAGGAAGTATTTCGTTTAATAATTAATTACTTGGATGTAATAACAGTTTGATTGGCACTACGTAATGGGAAGGCGGCTGGCGTAATAAATGACAGAGGACAATACATACATACATACATACATACATACATACATACATACATACATACATACATACATACATACATACATACATACATACATACATACATACATACATACATACATACATACATACATACATACATACATACATACATACATACATACATACATACATACATACGTACATACATACATACTTACATACATACATACATACATACATACATACATACATACATACATACATACATACACATACATACATATAAACATACATACATACATACATACATATATACATACATACATACATACATACATACGTACATACATACATACTTACATACATACATACATACATACATACATATATACATACATACATACATACATACATACATACATACATACATACATACATACATACATACATACATACATACATACATACATACATACATACGTACATACATACATACTTACATACATACATACATACGGGGGGGTCCCGTAGCTCAGTGGAGAGAGCGCTGGCCGTTAAACTGAGAGTCAGCCGCGCGGACCCGGGTTCAAGCCTCACATGGGGCAAAAATTTATTTGAATTTTCTGTTAGCTGCCATTGGCGCTTTGCTGTTGTGTTGCTTGACTCGGGTTCTGCTAAAAATAAAAAGATAGCCCCTCCCACTCCTGGCTTGGCCGAATCAGGAGTGATCCAGTACTTAGGCCATTAGTGTTAAGTTACCGAACCTGTTGTAGCCGAACTGCGTGTCGTGCGAAGCAGGCCGTATTTCGTATAACTTGTACATGTAATCGTTCTGCGGTTTGTCAGATTGAATGTCAATAAACGAAGATTATTATTATATTATATTACATACATACATACATACATACATACATACATACATACATACATACACAAACGGCAAAACGGAAATTACACGCATACACATAGTGCTGTTAGAGTGTAACATAAAAATTTAGCCTGCATGGAATTTTGATTTCATTAAGACACAGTCGCTTCATTACACAAGACAGTACGAAAATGCCAATCCCGTCGTCTCTTCTTAATAAATAGGTTGAACCAGCAGAATGAGCGGAGTGGCGCAGGCAGTGGGGATAATGGGGGACGTACGTCAATCTTTCGTTTGATGGACAGACGCAATCTGGTCGGTCGCGTAGCATCCTTTATCCGTTTTTTGGCGGAAATTGTCCTATACAGGATGCGAATTAGTTATAGGAGGGAGATTGACGGACGGACGGACGGACGGACGGACGGACGGACGGACGGACGGACGGACGGACGGACTACCGGATGGACGGACTAACGGACGGACGGACGGACGGAAGGACTAACGGACGGACTAACGGACAGACGGAAGGACGGACGGACAGCCATATATATACAGACAGACGGAGAGACAGACCGAGACGGAATCTGAAATACACAGACAGAGAGACAAAGAGCCAGAGCAGAGCTGAATGAAAGTCAGTGTGATAGACACGAAGGTAAACTGAGTTATAGGCAGCCGGACAGACAGGCAGCAAGACAGAGAGATAGACAGACATCCAACATCCGTTGAAGACGGATTGACTGGCAGGCGGACTCACAAAGACGGACAGGCAGATTCAGACAGATATAGAAAACTCAAAACGTTCAATCAATCGGAGAGAAAAGACATAAAAAAAATTGGTGAAATTGAACGTCACTTTCTTCTATCACCATGGTTGCCAAGTCGCAGCGAGAAGCGCGAGTTGGGCTACTTTTCAATGCGCTCGCGAGTGAAAATCACGTCTTCACAAACTCTATCTACTTTTGGGTTGTTCTCGCGGTCGCAACGGCGCCATTTTGAATTCAAATCAATTATTGACCACAGTAGGTTACTAGTCTAATAGGTTACTTTACCAGCTTCTAGTTATATGTATTGTTGCTTGCGTAATAAATAGGACAATGCTCTACGGCGTTAGGACTAGTCTATGCTGATAACTATTCAGTCTACTATTTGCTTTCTATTTGCGTCGATGTCTTCATCGTACGTCTCGTCACGTGAAAACGAAACCAATAAAATGTGTATTTAATAGCAAACACTTATGAATCTTTATTTAGTTTCTGATCTGGCGACTTTGGGCTACTTTTAGAGGTGACCTACTTTTCTCTTTCGTCAAGCGTTTTGAGCTAACGATGAGGCCTTTACAAGATGTCTCCACATTTCCATGTCCTTCGTCATGCCATTCCTCATATCCATGCATGTTCGTTTCTTTCAGATATTCGATTATTTCTTTCAGGTATTCAATTATGTTGTCCAACCAGATCTCTGACTGTCTAGGGCAGTCTAGTCTAGGTTACCTCTTCTTCTTGTTCCCTCCACTTGACCGTTCAGAGTCGCAGCTGGTAATCTTTTATCGTCTATTATTTTCACGTGACTGAACCGACGTGAGTCTTCTTTTCCTGATCTTGTCTATATACGGTTTCTTCCGCTCCTAGATTATTACGTGTCTTGAGATGACTATTAGTTGTCATGTGCGTCTGATATCCCGTACGATAGGTATTTGGGTTTTATATAGCATGTGGTGACATTATTCTAGAGGTGTCTAAGTTGGACGCTCTATACATTCAATTACGGTGTACTAGTACGGTAGATTCGGTCTACATTACAAGATTAGGCTAATAAACACGGGCTGATACCAGTTAAACATTCATTCATTCATTCAATCATTTCATTTTTATAGCGCCTCTTAACTAAGGCCGATCAAAAGCCCTCCCAGCCCAACGGCGGAAATATCAATCAGAATTCAGCAACTTGTTAAAAAAAACTTCGTTTTTGAGAGTATAGACGCATCCCCAACGGAATTCCATTCAACAATCGAGAATGCACGACCCCGCCTGGTTGAGGTGATAGCGCGAGGAGCCAGCAGTTCCCCATTAGTAGAAGAACGAAGGGCTCGACGACCAGCTGTGTCTGATACCGGACGACAAAGCGTGTGCACTCAGGTAGGCAGTGAAGCTGCCAAAAAGGCATTCCCCAGACCAGCGCAGCTATCATGTAGCAAAAACCGGGAGCCAGTGCAGTGTGTCACTCAATGACTCACGCATGCATGCAGGCTGATCCGGAATGCCGATTATTTATTCCCTGAATTCCTGTGTGCATCACTGATGCAATCATTTTTTGCAACAGCCTGGCTACGAACAATTTACTTAGTTCAGGTTTGCTTCATCATCAGAGGACAAATGAAAAGGCGCTATGACAAGTGCACATACAAACAAACAATAAGTGTCGCTGTGACTCAGGTTAGTGCAGTTAAACAGAGATTAACCAGACATAGACCTATAAGCTTAATTATACTTCATGTGAACCTAAGTCGCAAGCCACGTTTGTGATGTTAGATTGCATCAAAATGCAGATTTCCTTGTGTCTATTTTAAGTTATTAATATTTTAAGGGTGTCTAATAGTATCCGTCATTTCCCTAGTGTTTAGATACGAATACATAAGTTTCTGAATGTACACAAGCTTCTGAAAGTGTTGCAAGGTGGTCAATCAACTTTACCCTTCCTGGTCCAGAATAATCTATTTTAAGAATTTTCATAGCACTTTTACTGCATTTACGATGTCATCTGTTTTGGCCGTTAGTTATAGCTTCAGCCTAGCGACACTGCATGACAGGAGAAAAAATTCTATTAATATTAAGGCAAACAATAAACGTGGATTCATAAAAGGACGCGAAATCGTAGATTTAGATCGTTGGAATCTACAATTTTATTATTATTATTATAAACTAAAAAAACATTCAGTGTCAACTTTTTCATTCATTATAAACTTTTGCAATTTAAAATAGATGTTTTAACTTTAACATCGGCCTAAGCCTATCTTAATTTTAAGGATAATGACATAAGGGGCCGTCCATAAAGTACGTCACGCTCCGGGGGGAGGGGTGTAAGAAAGTGTGACAGTTTGTGACAGGGGGAGGGGGTCAGGCCATGTGTGACGTCACACATTTATTTTTTAAATTCTTTATTATATTTTTTGTTCTTAGTACCTAAAATCCGACCCGGCCCGGCCAGGCGTGTCTAAAACCCTGCCTGGCGGGATAACAGTTGATTTCCCGTCACTATCAAAGCGTTTAGGGACACACGTCACTATCAGAGGGATTAGGGATAGTATCTTAGGGTTTAGAGGGTTAGGTAAATGGTTATGTTTTTAAATTTTTTGTTCGAAAGTGTGACGTACTTTAGGGTGGGAGGTCCGAGATTTGTGACAGTTTGTGACGGGGGGGGGTCAAAAATGGTCAAAAATAGCGTGACGTACTTTATGGACGGCCCCTAATGACAATAATGGTGTGTCGGAAAGTTTTGGTATGGCGCTTGCGGAAAAAGGTTGAACACTTTTGTTCTAGGGGGTGTCGAGAATGGAGAAGCACCAATAATCACCGATGGGATGGATCCAGATTTTACGAGGGCCGATGACAACAGAGGCCGTTTCCCTCGACAGAAATTTGTTCGGCATATTACAGCACTTTTTGGTTAATTCGCTTGCATATAATTATGAATTTATGTGTCTGTTTATTAAGCGCCGATCGGGTCTTAGTCTATTAATTATAGCATAACATGGTGCTGTCTTAAAGGTGTTTAAGACGACCGCTCTAAACGTAGAGCCTCGGTGTCCTAGTACACGATGAGGTACATAACACGGCGAATGAACAATTTGGTCAAGATGTCAGCACACAGTATCCGTCCCAGGAAGTAAATTCTTACGACGGTTTCCTCAAACCCTCTAATTAGACTCTATGCCACCGGGACCACACCGCATCACCTCGCCACACCTCCGACCTGCTGTGGAGGGTGGGAGCTGGGTGGGTCGAGAAACCAACAATTTTTCTGGACGGCCGTAGTTTCGCACCTATTCGCTCATAACCTTTCAGCTATACAGATGGCCAGCATGTCTACCCCGCACCAACGATTAAGCTTTTTGTCGGGTATTCAGCTAGAGAATGAACAACAGTTCAAAGCCGATATCACATGCCATTGAACTGCGTCTTCAGCTTATATACAGTCGTTGGCTTCATCTAAGAGGTGTCTAAGCGGGCGTTCTGATTATTCAGTCACAGTGTATGGGACGCGGTGGTGTCGTGGTGGCGTCGTTGCCTTGAAGCCGGAAGGTTCGGGGTTCGAATCCACCTAAAGTCGGCGCGTAAGGACCTTGGGCAAGTCCTTCACTCACAATTGCTCAGCGCTTCGGCGTGAAACTCCGATGCAGTGTCCGCTCTGCATTCGGGAGCGCCTCTGAGTAGGAAAGGCTTGAAGGGGCGCTATAACAAGTACGCATACAAACAAACAAAACAAACAAAGTGTCCCAGCGCTGTGCAGTGCATGACCGCTTAGAGTTAAACAATGTCAATTAATCGCAAGACTCAGAGAAACTTGGAGGCAATCGAGGACAAATATTTTTTTATATTATGGATGTCCATAAGATGTCCAGACAAATCTACATGGATCGACGATTGTGCACATTGCAGCGGTCTAAACAGGAGAAAAGAATGAGAGCAGTATAAATGGTTTACCCTGTTGCCTCGTCATCATCATCATCATCATCATCATCATCATCATCATCATCATCATCATCATCATCATCATCATCATCGCCATCGCCATCATTATCATCATCATCATCATCATCATCATTATATTGTTATGCATAGGGATTAGCGAAAGAACCCGTGAAGGCCACAGCGTTAAAGCGTTGTATAAGTACCGACAGTCTCTCGAAATTATTATTATTAGTTTATTATTTTTTACAGAGTTCAAAACACTAGAGGCGCTTTATAATGTTTAAATACAATACAATACACCTCGGTTAGGCTTTTAAACTGTTCTACAAATAAGAGCTAATGCTTATAGCTCCTTTTTGAATAATTAGCGAAATTGATCCTAAAAAACTAGTGATGTAATATGCCAAACAAATCTCTATCGATGCAACGTACTCTGTTGTCATAAGCCCTCATCAAATCCGGATCCACCCATATGCAGTGACATACAAGACCAAAGACAAGTGACCACAATATGAAGCTGGACAAAGACGCGTCGAAAATTATTGTTTGAATCGCTACGCTTACTAGTTGTGCTAAACTGCCGTAGGCTTACCGCCATTAGCGTATGCGAACTGCTTCGTAAAACCGCTGCCATATAAGGCCTACATTATACACCTTGTCTCGTCTTTAGCCATCTTCGCTCCGAAGTTGGGTCGCACCATGGACTGTCTGTCTCCAAATACATCTGTCGTCGGTTGCCCTCATAAGTTGACACAGTAAACACCTTAAACCTGTTTAATTATAAATCTATATATACCTGATAGTTAGAAAAATTCATTGAATACCACCTGTTCCCAAAGACGCTCTGTAACATCGCAACTGAAATAATTATTACACTCTATCTTTGTGAGTGCTAATCCCAAACTTAGTGTTATAGGTAAAAAACAATACGCTCTTGGTGGTCAGTGGTACACGCACACGCACCCAAAGGCCGTATACGCTGAGATAAAGACACAACCATGCGTTCGAGGTAGACCAAGCTAATCTGCATAAGGTACACTCAGGGGAGTCTATAGCGATCTTGGCTGAAAATTCCTCGACCTAATTTAGATAGCCTAGCTATCTATAGCAGTGGTCAGTGGTTTCAGGTGCACTTGGGGTAGACGTTGATTGACAAACCCGTCTCTATTATAGGTCACGCCCAGTTTACCGGTAGAATACTGGGACCAAACCTTGGCCTTTAACTCCCCTATCTTCTCAACTCTGAAACTAAATCGGACAAAGGACATGTACGCAATGTGACCAATGTCATCATCTTTGCTATGAATAATCAATTACTTAGGGTCCCTACTTAGCGGGATCTTACCTCCAGAGGTTCCTATTTTTACCCTATACTTCTAACTCTCTCCACATCCTAGCACTCACTTACTCTTGCCATTAATCATTATGTATGCTGCATAACGTGTAATTGATGTTATTTTTTGGAACAATAGAACTGGAACATAGCACGAGGAACCAGAAGTTCCCATGCAGTAGCTGACGAGCGAATGCTTCGAAAATCAGACCGGACGACAAAGCACACTTAGGTAGGCGGGGTGCTATTCAGAAGTCATCGTCAAACTAGTGCAGCCATCCTGTATATAGGAGATGCGCTGCGTGACTGCAGGATGCCAGTGCAGTATGATGTCACTCAATGACTCACGCTCGCAGGCTGATTCAGAAGGCCGATTTTTTATTCCTTCTACGTGCGTTACTGATGCAATCTTTCAGTGGCAGTCGTCATAGTTTCAGTTTCAGTTTCAGTTTAGCGAGACTGTGATAACAAAGCTCAATAGCGTCGCCCTCCAACTTTATTTTAGGGATGGGACTGTTACTGAGAAAGGGTCAGCAGTGACCGTGTTAATCGTTCTAGTGAGTGTGGAGTATTTGGAAGTTTGAACAAGCGCCGATCGGGTTCTGGTCTCATATAGCATTGGTTGATCACGTCTTAAAGGTGTTTAAGGCGACCGCTCTAAGCGTTATCTTTCGGCGTCCCAGTAATATACGATGAGGTGCCTCACACGATGAATGAACGATTTCGTCAACGTCTCTTCACATAGTAGCCGTCCCAGGAAGGTAAATTCTAACGTTGGTTTACTCAAATCTTTTAACTAGACGGTGAGCCACCGCTCCCGCCAAAACCCGCCCCGCTTTGGATGGGTGGGAGCGGGGTGGGTGGAAAAACCCAAAATTTCCTATACGTCCACAATTTCGCATCTATTCGCCTCTTACCTTCCAAATATACAAACAGCCACCCTTCACCTTGGTGGCGGGTATAATAATTGAGCTAGACTGCTAGGAAATGAAAATAGTGCATAGCCCGACATAGACATCATTATTATACTCCGTCCGTGTCTTAAGTTTATATAAAATCATGGACTTCATCTTAAAGGTGTATAGGCGGACGTTCGAATCATTCGGTCACAGTGTCCCAGTGCTATGCAGTGCATCATATTAAGACGATTGCATAAAGTTAAACAATGACAAGTAATCTTAAGACACAGAAAAACTTGGGGGCAATGGGGGATATACATTTTTTATGGATGGTGATTTAGATGCGATCTATACAGCAGTGAAAAAAAGAGCCGTTCAATTATAGGCATGCCCTGTTGCAGTCATTTTATTTATTTTCTTATTTCTCACATTTGCCGTTGCGTCCCATCAAGGTCACGACTCAGAGGCGCTCCCGACTACACGCAGACACTGCATTAGAGTTTCACGCCGAAGCGCAAGATAAAATTGCGCGTGAAGGACTTTCTTAAGGTCCATAAGCGGCGGCTTGATGTGGATTCGAACCTCGGTGAAGAAAGACTTGCGTGAACCATTAGCATAATATTTTAGTGAGACGACTGCGAAGGTGAGAAGACAAGTTGGTGGGGTTTCAACATCTGATTTCTCTGACCACACAACCAAAACATTCAATGTATGAACCAGTGTTCATACCTAAATACATATACACAAAACGTATTTAAAGTTGTTAAAAACATAAATACGGTACCGCAAAAAAACGACGACTACGGTACGCTAAAATATTCATTTTTTGTTAATTCATTCACTGCCGTGAATGTCATCGTCATCGTCGTCGTCATCATCATCATCATCATCATCATCATCATCATCATCATCATCATCATCATCATCATCATCATCATCATCATCATCATCATCGTCATCGTCGTCATCATCATCATCATCATCATCATCATCATCATCATCATCATCATTATCATCATGATCATCACTTTCTTATTATTTTGACAGAGTTTCATAGACACCTCGTTTTCTCATTTAAAGTATAAATAAATGCTGATACTCTCTGACCTTCGAAAGAAGAAAGCTCTTAAGTGCTGTAATATGCCGAGCAAATTTCTGTCCAGGGTAACGGCCTCTGTTGTCATAGACCCTGGTCAAATCGGATCCATCCATCCATCCTAGATATTATGCATCACATACCCAATCTAAAAAGGAGCAAAACAAACAAATTTTCAGTCTCTGTTGTCATAGGCTGTCTTTATACTATACTAGCTGGGTTACCCGGCGTTGCCCGGGAAATTTAGGATACGACCCGCTCCCGGCCACAACCACACCATACTCCACCGCATCACGCCCCCACCCCCACAACACCCCACCACACTCCTACCTCCACCGGTACGCCACCCGTGAAATTAGGGTTTTCGAAAAAATTCCCCCCACCCTTCACCCCCAATCCCACATACCCCACACCCCTTCCCACCCCTGCCCAAAACAAACCCACCCCCACTTCACCCCACTCCCCACCCACCTCCAATCCCCACACTCCTCACCCCTCCCCACCCACCCCGCACGCCACCCCACCCCACCCCTTCTCCACAACCCACCCCACTCCCCAAACCCCCACTCACCCCACCCCACCCCCCACCCCACCTCCACCCCACACCCTCACCCACCTCACTCCTCCCCACCCACCCAACCCACCCCCACCATCACCCCCACCCGCCACCCCGACCCACCACACCACACTACACTCCGACCTCCACAGGTACGCCACCCGTGAAATTTGTGTATTCAGAAACTTCAACCCACCACCATCCCCCACCACCACCCCATCCCACCCCACCCACCACTCACCACACCACACGCGGACCTCGACCGGTACGCCACCCGTGAAATTTCGGTTTTTGGGAAAATTTTCTCCCCCACCGCCCCCACGCCCCGCCACCCCACCAATGCCCCACCCGGGCCCTGCGGGCCGAGGTGTGGGCTGAGTAGAGGCGAGGTGGCCCGCGTAAAAATTTGTCTATCTGTGAAACTATGGCAAGGGAATGGAAATTTATAGCGAAAAGTAGGGTTTTCGCAACCCCCACCGTGCCCCCCCCCATGGTGGCAGAGATTCGCCAACCACTCCACCGGGTGGCTCTGATGGCCCTCTGTCTAGGTACAAAGTTTCAGAGGAATTGCTGAAAAAGTGGGGGAAAATTGGGGGTTTCGCCCACCCCGGCTTCCGTGGTGGTAGAGAATCGCCAACCCCTCGTTGGGGAGTGTCTCATGTCGAGACCTACACAGTAGTGAAGGTTTGGAGTGAAAAGCTCAAAAACTGCGGGAAAGCATCCCGGTCAAACAGACACACAGAATCTTCTCTTTATTTATATAGATGGATTACACCTCCTGCTCATGAATATAATGAAGTTGTGTTCCTATGCGCGTAAGAGCTGTATTGTATTATGGCAAACAAAACAAGACGGCAACGGCCTCTGTTGTCATAAGCCGTCGTTAAACCATATATCCACCATCATATGCTGAGACATACGATCAATGACAACTGTCCCGCAAGATGTCCTTAAACACCGACAGCCTATGAATTAACATTAAATCCACAACACGGCTCTTCCGTACCATAACGAAGCGATTTAAAACTATATTTTTTATTGCACTACGTACACCAGGTAAAGCAATTGAATTTTGGTCCAAGGTCAGACACTGACAATCAGGTCAAGAACAATAGGCGAGCGCTTATCACCTTGCAATTAAAATAGGCAATGTGGCTATTCTAATATCAAGCAGCGTAAGGAAATTTACAATGGGTAAAATCTCAAGCGCGCTGGTTGGGTTTTGCAGGTACTTGAATTTATTGTAGGTTGACAAATTTAAAATCAATATTAGAATAGGCCTATTATAGAATGCCTAAACGGAAGAACGTTGTGCAGAGCATACATAGAACATCTCAGTATTATCAAGCAATTGATGGACTACGAACAGCTAATTAAATGAAGCTGGACAAAGATGCGTCGAAAATTTTTGTTTGGATCGCTACGCTTACCAGTTGTGCGAAATTGACGTACCGCTATTAAGTAACTGCGCCACTGGTTGCACTCTGCCAGTGCCAGTCCCATGCCTGGATAAAGGAGGAGGGCGTCGCTAATGGTCTTTGTTACCACACAGTGACGTTAAACTGCAAATGCCGCCGCTATTAAGTATTAACGCATGCGCAACACTTCGAAAACCGCTGCCCTAGACACCTTAAAATATTGTTCATTATGGTTATATATAACTGTTATTTAGAAAAATTCATGTGTTTATCTCTCGAGATGTAGCTGGCACGCAGATTTTGACATTGATGAAAGATAAAGCTAGCAATTATACCATCGGTAAAGAGTGTCTCAAAGGTGTGTTACTGTTCCAAGCGTTGGGTTGAAGTGTTCTAGTTCAATGGTGTTAAAAAGTCTTCCTAGTTCACGGACACCCGATCGTATACACGTAGTAGTGTAGTAGCTGTCCCTGGAAACACTCGATCGGCTTCATATTCCGCAGCTGTGGCACCCCATCAGTTCAGACCTCGATCCGGAGTGCATGCGTTTTCGTTCCAGTATTCACAACATCGATGACCGTATGCCGCGTCTGATTGAAGAGTGGCAGATGTTTGACCAGACGATCATCGACCGTACCATCAAACACTAGCGTCTACGTCTACGGTCGTGTGTCCGCGCCCCTCTCTCTGCTCTGTCGCTTTACTCTGGATGTAGGCCTACAGAGTAAGAGGCGTGGTGCTCTCCGGTCCTCCAAACAGGCTGAACTGTTCATTACAAGAGCGCGAACTGCTTTTAAACAGCACAGTGCCATTGACTCCATGGCTTGCAATATGCTTTCAATGTTTATAGGCCTACGCATTGTGCGTAAGGTTTGCTCTGTGCGTCTTATCCCAGCCTTAGAGTCGAACTCTTCAGCCAAAGTTTGGTCGGGAGCGTTTGTGAGTATTAACCTTTAAGGGACGCAATAAATTATAGTAAATTATAATAAATTATAATAAATTATAATAGGCCTAACTTGTGATAAAATTATAATTAATCTCCATACTGAATGATAAGCCGTTTAATGGTAACGCATTGAACGACATTTGCGCCCTATGAGTTTATGTAAAATCATTTACTTCGTCTTAAAGGTGTCCAAGTGCATGGGCATTCGAATCATTCAGCTAAGTTGTCCAAAGTATACAATGCGGCTTAATTATCACAAGATGAATATACACGAGCAGGGGACTACTTAAAACAAATTCAATAAAACTCGAAACTCGATCGGAAAACTTGGGGGGAGATCGGGGTGAGGGGAGCAATATAATTATTTGTAAACGACGTTGTTTTTGATATAAAAACAAATCGAGAGGAATCGCCCACCATTCAGTCATTCATAGTCTCTGAGTAAGAAAATTATGATCCGGTCAAGATCACATTGTTCGTTTCGACAAGGTACGTGTCCCGTGTTGAGATACATGTATGAATGATGTAGGCCTAGGCCTATATACAGGATAAGGAATTTCATTGTGTTGGCCACGCTGAATTTTTTTTATAAATTATTATATCTTCCGTCGCACTCTGGCAAAATATCATTGTCATCCAGGGAAGGGGAGTGGGTAATTATAATGGATAGCGCTATGGCTTGAACTGCTTACGGTAGGCGGTTCGAATTCAGGAGGGACCCTAAGCTAGTTGTGTTTAGCTCGTAATTCCTTCATTCCATTAGGTGGCATCTGAAGTACGTAGATCATGCGCATGGCATGGCTGCAGCTTCTGTGATTTGCGTTCTTGTGAAATGTTTTAATTTGCATAGCTTGAGCATGATTATAATCATACCGCGTTGAGTCACTTTGAAAACTGAAGATTAGTATAATTATTATTATTACCTAGCAAAAATGCAAAACATTTTGGGCGTTTTCCTTTTCAATGTTTTGTGCGTGAGCTGCCCGCAAGGAATGCGTTTGCTATTAAAAACACTGAAGACTAATTCTTTGAGATTCAACAAGCAACGCAAGGTCTTTGCGGTCATTTTTTGCAAGTGTCCTCTCTTCAAGCATGGAATTCAAATTTTCTGAATTTATCAAATATAAACTAAGATAAAGTAACGCCGGTCAAAAATGTGTTTCTATAAAAATCCACGCACAATTATTACGAATTAAGAAGTTTGAAAGACTTACGATATCGTTTTATTTTTACGAAAATTACCTAATTAAGTCATCATTCGCATGATGGCCAGACACAATTTCGTTGAGATGAGTATCATAAGAAATAAATAATCTATGCTATGGCCGTCCAAGTTATGAGATAGTAGTAGAGTGAAATCCAAAGTAATGTCACAATTTCGGTTGTAATTTATTCGTTGTTTTCTGTCGGGTAATTATATAATAATTTGGTTGCATCCGCGGCGGAAATGACCAGCTCTGCGTCGTCTTCGTCGAAGTCGGAGTTTCTAGTCAACGGGAAATATCGCCTGATAAGGAAGATCGGAAGCGGTTCCTTTGGCGATATATATCTGGGCATTAACGTCTCGAATGGCGAGGTGAATACTGGGAGAATTTTGTTATTATGTTAACCATTTTGCGTCATTTATTCAATAATATGTTTTGGCGCCATCTTCAACGTGTCGGATTAGTCAGACACCGACTTCTTTGGACTGCGTTGTTTGACAACCCTTCTGACTAGATGCAGCGCTCGTGAATAAACTGGTGCCCTACGCTTGGCTATTGAGTAGCGCTCTAGAGTGCTGGAGATTACGATTACGATGGTGAAATAGCGTTCTGTGTGATTGTGCGCATTTAAATACTCTGCAGCCTATGTATTATGTTTTAAACCGCTAGTGCATGTAACGTTTATATGTATTATGTTACGAAGGACTGAAAATTCAATACGTAAAATTGTGTCCGTTGTGTTTGGGAGATAATTGGAGTTAGAGAAAATTTAACATTTTGTTTGTACATATTAAAGAAAACCATTCAATTAATTTGCATTAATTGCAGATCGATGAATAATTATAAATGTTTACAAAGTAAAAAATTGCCATTTAGAGAATCAAGGCATAATCTGTAGTATTAGAAACGAAATTTAAAAAGGGACAACAGCTATAGTTGAAAGTGAAATTGATGTGCACAACATGCCCCCTGTAACTAGTCATCCATTGTGTATGAGCTGCATTGTTCTTTGGTAATTAATGTGAATTCTCGATTTAGGCTAAGAATTTGTGGTTCTGTGTAAACAATATGGCCACCCAAGAGTGCATGAGAAATCAATGTGGACTATGCGGTTAGGGAACCAAAAGAACTATCATAAGTAAGTGATCAGCAAGTGGTTGCCACGACATCTTTCAGTATGTTTGCTGATTGGGAGGGCCTTGTTCAAAAGCTGACAAGTTTTTTGTGATGCTACCTAAGGCCATATCCATTCAACACACCCATTGCCACTGTTAAGTGACAATTCTGCGATTTAAAAAGTTTAAAATTTGTACAACGTCTATGGCAATTGCTATGTCTGCATGTCTCTTCAATTACAGATTATTGAAGCTAAATAATTGCCTCTCTACAAGTGCATGCAACCTTGTTATGTACATCACTGAAACTTGCCCAGTTTTTTAAATACTGATACAGGCAAGATTAATTTATGATTAATGAGTTACTGTGCAAGTATTTTAATTTGATGTAGCGATGCAGGTGAATGTATTGGACAGACTTTGTGTGAATCCGTCACTTTCTGTTTCAGGAGCTCGCCGTTAAATTAGAGTCGCAGAAAGCAAGGCATCCGCAGCTTCTTTACGAGAGCAAACTGTACAAAATTCTACAGGGTGGTGTTGGAATTCCCCACATCAGGCAAGTAATCGTCATTCAGATGTTGACTCTCATTGCGTTGAACTGATGGGAATCTGGACTTCTATCAATGCATTAAATAATGGATTTTGAATTAATTGGGAAGAGTGCCCACCTCATAATGCGGAGAGAACATATATTTGATCCTCCTTTCTTAAGTGTTACAGTGCATCGGCCCTGAGCAAGTCCATCACTCATAATTGCTCAACACTAACTGATGATAATAATAATAATACTAATTACGACAATTTATGTGGCGCAGTAACACAGCCATGCCGTTGCAAAGGCGCCTTACAAAGCAGCTTACAAAGTACAACTGATGTTGTGTTGTTGTTTGCGTTCTTCTTAACTTTTAACGTTGGAGGGAAGGTCATTGTGTTAAATGCAGTGGTATTATTACCAGTGTTGGCTTTGGGTGTAGGTGATTTAGGTGACTGCTTAGAGCGATATTTTTGCGGGAAGTTCCGGAAAAAATAATAAGTTTAGAAACATATGTGTGCCTCTTTTGTGAGTGGGGCGTGCTTGTCGTTGACTATGACACAGGATTGTCGAAAGACAGTCATAGGACACTCCTTATTATTACGATTATTTATAGCATGAAACAGAGTTTGAACTTTGGGTAAACAATGTGTTGCATTGTTGTCTTTTGTTCATGTGATTTGTTTTGTTTCATGTGCAGGTGGTATGGACAGGAGCGTGATTACAACGTGATGGTGATGGATCTTCTCGGTCCATCGCTCGAAGATTTGTTCAACTTCTGCGGCAGACGCTTCACCATGAAAACCGTGCTTATGCTGGCCGACCAGGTACGCCATAGCAATAATAGAAATAATGACAATAAAATTACTGATATTAATAATTATTGATGATTAATTGATTTCTATTAATAATGACGATGCAAGTGTATTGCTGATTAATAGTAGTATGGTCTTATTTATTGGTGGTTTTATGGGTTCAAGCCCTTTCTTCCCCCACATGAATAAAAAATAATTTCTAAGTTAAAAAAAACCAATTCTGTGTATTTTGCGTATCAATTGGATGCCAAGATCCGAGAGCTTAAGGATCAATGCTGCATTGTATGATAGTCGTATCTTCTTATTTATAGTGATTTTACGGGTTCAAACCATTTCCCCCTGCAAAACAGAAAATAAAATAATTTCCAAGTTTTTAAAAACCCATTTTGTGTATTTTGTGACCACGTTCATTACAAAGATCCCCCCAAATGGAAACACCATAGAATATTTTTGCGTGGCTACACATCTGAATTTCTTGGTGATTTATTTTGCTTCGTTGATTGAAGATGATCGGTCGGATCGAGTACGTACACAACAAGAACTTCATCCACCGAGATATTAAACCCGATAATTTTCTCATGGGAATTGGACGTCACTGCAACAAGGTAACGATAAGGGCAGGGGCATCTACAAGGTAGTGATAAGGGCAAGGGCTTCAGCAAAGTGACGATGAGGGCAAGGGCATCTCTTTGCTGCTTGAAGACCTAAAGTTCTCTTTTCATGGGTCTGTCATGCTGAGAGCACTTCTGTATAGCTCTGCAGTGTGAAGCACTTTACAAATGTTATATTATATTAGATTATTGTTTATTTACCATAAATTTCTTTTCTATATTTATTTGTTATTATTATTTATTTGCCATTAATATTCATTATTATGATCAATTCTTTCTTATTCTCACCTATCTGTTTAGCCGTTGCTGGGTTGGGAACGCCTCTGAGTAGTCTTCTTGAGTAGGCTTCTTGAAATGGTGCTATATAACTTTTTGAAGTGAATGAATGTATGAATTTGTCATAATATCCAACATGGTAGGGACTCAGAACATTAACACATTCTGAAGGCTGTTGACGGGATTCAGTTGGATGATTCTACGTGTCTGCGGGGGATCGCCACTGATGACTGTTTCCGGCTCACTGTGACTTATTTGGCTAATTGATGAAATTTTCTTGTTGTTATGACACTTAACATCACTTTGGCTAGTTAGCGCAGAGAGCGCCTCTGAGTAGGTTTCTTGAAGA
Organism: Lumbricus terrestris; assembly: GCA_949752735.1. NCBI lineage: Eukaryota > Metazoa > Annelida > Clitellata > Crassiclitellata > Lumbricidae > Lumbricus > Lumbricus terrestris. Next base: position 38,980,616 of record OX457051.1, read on the forward strand.
GGCACTATATAAATACTTGAAATAAATGGGAGAGATGCACATCTCTTTTCTGAATGCTCAACTTTCTTCTTCATGCCAGGTCTTCCTGATCGACTTTGGTCTGGCGAAGAAGTACCGAGACAACCGGACGCGCCAGCACATCCAGTACCGCGAGGACAAGAACCTGACGGGGACGGCGCGCTACGCGAGCATCAACGCTCACCTCGGCATCGAGCAGAGTCGCCGTGACGATATGGAATCGCTCGGCTACGTCCTGATGTACTTCAACCGCGGATCTTTACCTTGGCAGGGGCTCAAGGTACAAAAAGTGTGCACTCCAATTTTCTACTCCATTTCAATAGTCTAGTCTAACCGACGTACTGTAGTGTGATGTGATGATGTTGGTGATGATTTCTGTTGCACCAATCGTGGGTGTGGGGCATTTAGTGCGAGAACGCTGAGAGAAGATGGGCTTTAAGAAGAGTTAGAGATGTAGATATCGATCCAGAAAGAGTCACATGCAGTGAAGGGGAAGTGAATTTCAAAAGCAGGAAACATTCTTAAGCGCCTTGTGGGGTTAACCATTCAGATGACTCCCATGAGGCCATAAGAGAAGTGATCGGTTTTGTGAAAGCAAAAGTAGGAGGTATTGTCGTATAGAATTTGAGAGCAAGTAGATGCGGACAGCGTATTCCAAAGATACGGGCCAATTGAAGTAATGAACCGGGACTGAGGCATAGCTAGCTGAGGAACTAGTTACTTAAGATAAGATCTGTTTGAAGAGCGAAGTGCTTGATGCCAGGAGCGTGAAAGAGGCCGGTGAATTATATCGGCTAGATATTTGGGGCAAGACCTGTTGTGCTTTGGTGACCAAGATGATGATTTTGTGTTTATGTAGCATTGTTGAAAGTGGAGGCAGACCTCCTTTGTTGATATCAGCTTGAAGTAGAAGCCTATCTTTGTTAAATGTATGTGGTTTCCTGCATTGGCTTCCTGTCCCACAGCAATTCACCTACAGAGGTCTTTGCCCTCATATATCTCTGTTTTATGGGCTTCTCTCCTGCATTTGTCACTTCACCTCAGGCGTTTGGAGTCGCTGCTATTGCCCCTCTTCTGTGCAGGGAGAACTTATTGTCCTCTGCACACATTCTTCTATCAGACAATTTTTTGCTTCTGTTTTGCCTGTCAACCTGGAATGTGCTGCCACTGGTCCTGCAAATTTTGCCCCAGGTCTTCTTGGATGCAGTTCAATGCAGTGTTACGCCAGTTCTTCTCAGCTGGGACTTGAACCCTGAGTAGATACCTTGAAGGGGTGCTATATAAATTTATGTAACTAATGAATGATGCATACTTAATTTTTCTTATCATGATGACATCTCGGGGGTTGTTTTAAGTGAAGAGAATCTTTTGTTGGTCACTTGAAGTGTAAACAGCAATCATCCATCTGTGGGAGTTGATTATTATTTAAATTTTCACCCACACTCAAAGGTACGCTCTAATCCATATCTAATCATAATCTTGAAAATTTTAGAAGCTACTTTGAAGCTAATCACAGGGCACAAGACTATTCACAAGTACTGCATGAAGGTTTGGAAGACTACTTGATGGTCAAGACATGGTATGGAAGATACTGCTACACAAATCTCCTAAAGATAAGGAGTATCAGACAATCTATGTTACCCCACCTGATGCATTTATGATCAAAGTCAGGTTTTAGTGCATTGGGTAGAGACAGTTGGAATACTTAGAAATGATTTCCCACTGAACTGACACATACTAATGCATTCGGGTAGCATACAGCCGACTAAGGTCCTCGTTGGCGGGGTTGGCTGCAAGTTCCACGGCCTTCCATGAGGTTTGGCGCCTGCTCCTTCTCTGGACCCACTGAGTGTGAAAATCTTTTGCCAATCATGTGAAGATCACAAAATCTTTGGAGCCATTTAAATTGCGACTCAGAGACCTGATCTGATTAGATAATCTTGTGATTGTCATTTACTTTTTGAAGTCATGCACAGCACCATTTGCCTCTGCTGAGCTACAGCGCTATAGGATTGTCTTGTTATTATCATTATTATTTCTTTATTTTTAGTGCCCAAGGTAATAGAAAAATCCCTCAGGCTAGAAACATTATTAATGTTATTTATTATTATTTGATATATTATTATTTTATGTATTATTTATTTTATATTAGTATTATTTGTATAGTGTTTATCATTTATTATTATTATTGTTATTATTATTATCATTATAATTATTTGTTTTCGTGGACTTGGTAATCGTTCTAGTACCATTGTAACTGGCATAGTGTCCGTTTTTCTGATGAAACTGGCATAGTGTCCGTTTTTCTGATGAAACTGACTTGTGTGCCGTTGATGTTTGACGAACAACCAGGCTGCTACGAAGAAGCAAAAGTACGAGAAGATCAGCGAGAAGAAGATGTCAACACCGATCGAAATACTTTGCAAAGTAAGACAACGTTCGACTAAGAAGAGAAGGCAGTGCTCCACTTAGCAAATCTGAAAATGGCGTGAAGTTAATTTGCACATGAAGTGTCTTAGTGACCTCTTCTGTCTGCCAATTTCAGCATGCTCTCATTGTCCACATGGCAGACGTGATCTCCTTGTTCAACGAGCAAAGACTGCTTTGACTAAAACTCAAGCTCTTGCTTTAAATAGAATTTCGGCGATCTTTTTGAAGGCCTCTTGGTGATAGCTTGGCTAGATTTTTCTTTAGACTTTCCAAGCTGTTGGGTTTTTCATGCTAAGTATTTTACAGGTATTCTAGAAATCGTTTTACAGTTGTATTCTGGCAGACTGGTCTGGGTATTTTCCTTCTTATGGCTGTATTTCGTGCACCGTTGGTTTGTGCGTTGGACTCCGGCACAATAGGAGTTAATAATTACAATAGAAATTACTAATTACAATAGAAGTTACTAATTACAATAGAAATTACTAATCACAATAGAAGTTACTAATTACGATTGAAATTACTCATTACAATTTAGAAATTACTCATTACAATGTAGAAGTTGCTAACTACAATATAGAAGTTACTAACTTGTGGTTGTTAAATGATTGTGCAGTGTTGGTAATGACAATAATTACCAATTGTAAACATTTGTACAGGGCTACTAAATTTTTGGAATTAAACATTTAAAATAAAAGATTGTTCGTGGTTTCTAATTTAATCAAAAATTTTAAATTATCGTACAAGGTTAGTAATTAAAATTAAAACTTTCAAAGAATTGGACCGTGTTGCTAACTAAAATGAATGTTTTCATATTATGATTGCTCAAGTTTACTACTTAAAACTAAAGCTCAGAAATGTTTTTACGGCGATTACCAATTAAAATCTCAGTTAAAACAAATTAAAGCCTAAATTATAGAAAAACCAGTTAAAGTGGATATTTTTCATATATTTCATTGTACAGGGTTTCCCTGCAGAATTTGCCATGTACTTGAACTACTGTCGGGGGCTGAGGTTCGAGGAAGGACCCGACTACATGTACTTGCGACAGCTTTTCCGAATTCTGTTTCGCACGCTAAGTCACCAGTACGACTACGTCTTTGACTGGACGATTCTGAAGCAGAAGGCGGCGGCGGCTTCTACCCCGGCTGCAATCGGAAGTCAACAGACAATGGCGACGGCCGGACAATGAACAAACATAACTGACACTAGATAATGCAAGTACCAAATTTTGTTCGTTCATTCATTTATTCATTCTATGGACTTGTATAGTACCAGAAGTGTAATAGTGTAGTGGTGCAAAATCGACTCAGGAGCGCTCTCGACCAAGCCATGGCAAAAGAAAAGGGACTTGAGATAGTTACGAAGCGGAGTTTGTTTGTAAGTAAGTAAGTGAGTAAGAATATTCTTTGATTGACCACCAGCAAACGCACAGTAGTTTACAGAGGAAATAAATAATAGAAAACATTTATGCAAAGCTTTTGAGATTTAATAAACGCAGCTTTGAAAGTTGATGGATGGCCCTGAGAAAGTGCGGCATTGCCTGGCAGCTAAGCAAGCCCTTCGAACTTCATAGCAGCCAATTAATGAATATTGAAACGCGTTTCTCCATTATAAATTGGTGGGCCACGTGACTCTTATCGCCGTCTCAATATTGCTTTGTTGGCTATGACAATGTTGCAGCAACACATTGCCATTTGACAACAATGTGTTGCCTGGTGCAGCAATGTGTTGCCTGGTTACAAATATGTGCCACTTTGCTGCAACAATGTGTTGCCTCGCTGCAACAACATGTTGCCTTTTAGTAGTAGTCATTTCGTGGTGGTAATATCAATTAAAATGGTAGCTGTAATTTTAAAATTGACGTCGTCATTCTCGTTTATTTTCCAGGCACTTGTCGTTGTGACGTTTGACTTTTCAAAGTGAATGCTGTCTACTAAGGACATCTAAGAAGAGGGACAAAAAGAGAGATAGAGAGAGAGACTGCTGTGTACAAAATTACCTGTAAATATGTTACATATGTTCCTTTCGCCGATGTTGGGCAATTGACTGTTCACAGTTTTTACCGACCCACTGCGTACGTACAACCTGTCACCGTATGTTGTATGTGACAACGTAACGTCTGTATGCAAGAATGTGTTGTCTGGCTTCGATATGTGTCGTCTGCAACATTGTGTCACATAGCTACAACAATGTGTTGCATGGCTTAAACAATGTGTCACGTGGTTGCAACATGTGTTGCCTGACTGTGACAGTGTGACCTGGTTGCAGCATTGTCCTCCTTGTAAAAGCAATGTCACTGGGTTGGAACAAATGTGCCACCTAGTTGCGGCAATGTGTCTCCTGCTTATGACAATATGTCGCCTTGCTAAACCAGTTTCACCTTTTTGCAATGATGTGTCACATGGTTCAACAATGTGTCACCTGATTGCAACAATGTGTCACATGATTGCAACAATGTGTCACCTGATTGCAACAATGTGTTGCTTGGCTATGACGGTGGCATTTGGTTGCAACATGTCACTTCATTGCAACAATGTGTTGCCAGGGTGCAACAATGTGTCGCACTGTCGCCTGCCTACTGCAATGTGTCACCTGGTTGCAACAAACTGTTATGTGCCCTCGTGAATTCTGCTTTTATGATAATTAACAACAATTGTCATTGTTACAATTTTTACTTTGATTTTTATTGTAGGAGTAGGAATACAATTTCTTTGTCAGAATTAGTATTTTGTTGTTATGATTATTAATTATTACAATTATTGTTGGTTGGTATGGCAACCCAGTCTTTTTGAAGAGCCTGTTTGACGGCTGTTTAGACTGGCGATAATCATAATAAGTAATGATTTGGAATTAATTTTATCCTTGCGTTTAAAACAATAGATAATAATACATGTGTGAATGATGTAATAGTGTTTGCTGCAGTGTGATGCTTGTTTCTATGTTATTTATATCGTAATTGTTGAGCTATTCTTCGTACTATTAGTAAAAGAATCACGCTTCATCCCGAGTTTGCGTTTTTTTGTCCGAGAAAGTTTTGCATCGTCTTATTATTAGTATTATAATTAATGTTATTGTCATGTAATTGTTATTGATGTATTTAACGCTTGCCTATTTATAGTCATCTCTCTCGAATGTCAGGCGGTGTTACGTGACTTCTTTCTGTGGCGATGTGGATGTGAACTCCATGTCTTAGAGTGGCTATGGACTTCTTTCTGTGGCGATGTGGATGTGAGCTCCATGTCTTAGAGCAGCTATGGACTTCTTTCTATGGTGATGTGGGTGTGAACTCCATATCATAACAAGGCATAATACAATTTATGATGAATGGAAGGCAATTGCATTGTAACTAAGGACAGTTGGGGTTAATAATAATATTCGTTTATTCACATTCAATCTGACACAGGTTAGAGCCTCATCCTCTGAGATGGTTGCGTTGTAGAGATCTTGAGCAAGTCCATCGCTCACAATTGTTCAGTGCTATCTATTGACACTTCTTTGTCCATAGATATTGGCATTCAACAAATGCATAATGATAATAAATAATCATAGCTCAGTTTGGTGCTTGGGTTAGTGTGGAGAGTTGGGTTCTATCATCCTCTCTTTGGATGGCTGCTGTGTGGGGGCCGTGAGCAAGTTCTTCACTCACAATTGTTTGGCACATTTGATGTTCAGAAGTTTGGTGTTGACTTTTATTAATGACATGGCATTGATGACCGTCATAATTGAGTATTTCATTGCTCCTGCCTTCCGTAGCACTTTTGTTCTTTCAGATATTGACATGGACAGCCAGCCACTCCAGACTTAACAATGTTGCATATATTGATATCTGACACCTGAGGGATCATAGACATCTAGGGTAAAAAAATCATAATAAAATCTATGTGAAGAACTGTTTTTATCCAGAGCGTGTCTGTCTGTTGAATTGTGTCCTTTCTTTTCTCATTAATCAAATGTCATTCACGGTCGCTGTTTCAGTCGTGACGCCGCGAAGAACCTAAGTCGACTATTTTCCACTTCTTCATCGTGCTTGTGTCCACCGTGCTGCCGATTTTATGTGCCATTTTCTGCTGACTCTAAGTGATGCTATGTTCCCTTGACTACGGTAGTTAATGTGCTGTGTACTATTCTGAACCTTATACCTATGCAAAGATGCATTGAGTAAAGTAAGATCTTGATGTTCACGCTGTCTTTAGCAGGCAGTTGGTCTTTCTTTTCTCAAGGAACATTGATCGTTGCATCATATTGTCGCAGATTTCTTTGCTCTGCCGCGCAAGTTGACTTCGTTATCCCACCAGCCTGGACTTCCATGGGTGCTCGGATGCTAGCACGCAGACATTTGTGCAAGAGGGGCAAAAGAGAAAGGTGGCAACATTGAATTTTTAAGCAGGAGCTTCAGAAATGCACAGCGGGAGATTATGAACATGGGTATTTTTCATAGAATTATTGTGGATTTCTCAGTGTTACTTTCTGTATGAATTTTATCATTAGTGCAATGAAATTTGTGTAAAGCAAACCTCTGATGAGTAATTTATAATAATAAATAGTTGATACCAGAAAATCGTTAATACTAGTAAATTGTTATAATACTAAATTATTTGGAGTTGTCCGTATATTTCGCAAAGTGGTTGAGAAGCTTGTATGTGCGTATGCATGGGCGGGGATAAAAAAATATATGGGGAATGGTAAAAAATGTGATTTTTTGCATGTGTAATATATAGATGATCCCATAGTGATGTGTTGGGCAGAACTGATTGCGACATGGCTTTGGTTCACCATCGTTTGGTGCCTTGCAATTGGGACACCTGCACAATAGAAAGAAGTTGAAGATTACAATTGAGTTACTGAGTTGTTTGTTTGAGGATGCCTGAGACAGTTTGTGTTCTCTGATAGTTTGTGTTTGAACACAGCAGTTGTTTACAAGTGAAACTCACTTGTAATTGTAATGGGTTACCGTGGTAATCTATTGAAACACAATCTTACTATTTGCATGAAGAGCCAGTGGCGTAGCAAGGTTTTTGGGGGCCCTTGTGCAGGGCTTCGGTGGTGGGCCCCTTCATTGCTTGAACCTCCTCGATTTCAAACAAACAGGCTGTGCAAAAACACCTGGCTCTTTTGCGATAGACTCTATTTGCATTATTTCGAACTCGAAATTAAATAAGAAATTAATTCGTTACAATTTTAATTATTTTCTCCGTTAGTCTTTATAATCATTTTCTATTTCTTCTGGCTACCATAGAAAATTCGATTCGAGTACTTGACAAATTTATGAAAAACATTTCTTCATCTGTTGAAGTATGAATTATCATCATCAATTCATCATCCGCTTAAATTCTGTCAAACAGTTGGGTTAGTTGACTAAAAAAAGAAACATTATAATAAATTGGTAGAATGTGAAGTGACTCAAGTCTCGGTTGCTACAATAAGTCTCAAAAGAAGAAACCAAACATTCCGAGATGTAAAAATGTTCACTTGGGCGAAATCACTTGCGCAAAAATAATTAAGATGCCTTCGTTCCTGAATCCTTTGGTAATGCAGCTGGTATACCACCATCCGAAGCTCGTCAATATCCACCACCACCTCAGCACTGATCAGCACTGACAATCAAGGCCGTAGCCAGGATTTGATTTTGGGATGTGTTTATTTTTGGGGACAAAATTTTCTGCGACCTTTTTTAAGTCATCACATACTTTTCGTTGGATTTTTGCGCCTGAAAACTGTTCACCGCGGGGTAAAATGATCTAATTTCATGCTTTTTTCCTTCTAATATTGCGATCTTCTGCGGTTTCTGGGCAGCCAGTACACGCTGCAACACTGTAATTCTTACAATAATGTACTAGTAATGCAATATATTATTATTTTCATTTTTCATTTCGGGGAGTATTCAAACACCCAAAATACCCCCTAGCTACGGCCTTGCTGACAACTACAGTACATGTAGACTTGATTACATTCTGAATATTCTGAATGTAAAAACTTGACTCTGACCACCAGGGGCCCCTAGTGCAGTCTGCACAATCCATTGCAACGCCACCGCCGTAGGCTACATGTAGATTCACATTCTGAAGTATTCTTAAAATAAAAAAATTACTCTGGCCGCCGGGGGGCCCCTAAACACCGTGGGCCCTTGTGCACTGCACAAGCTGCACAACCTATTGCTACGCCACTGTGAAGAGCAATGACTTTACGGTATGTGTGCTGCTAACTTGTATGTAGGCTACATGCGATGCGCTGTTGATGAGAAAATGACAGTTGAAGCAAACTGCATTCTGAGTTATTAGATTGTGTAATCATTCATTCATTCATTATAGACATTTGTATGCTGCCTTTCGAGTTTAGTCCCAACACAATAATAATAATAGTTTTTCAATGATACATTTGTGGTGTTTTTGATGATGATGATGATGATGATGATGATGATGATGATGATGATGATGATGATGATGATGATGATGATGATGATGATGATGATGATGATGATATTCCTTTGTGCAGTTAGATTATACATAGTGTAGTAGTAACAGATAATAACAAGTTTTTAACAGAAGTCGAATTTAACATTGACGACATGTGAGCAGCTCCCATCTGTTAGGTTACTTAATTTACCATCACCACAAAAGGAGTGGAAGGATGAGTTGACCCTTATTCATTTCAAGAATTTATTATAGCTCCCTTTCACGAAATCATTGTGCAAATGACCTTTTTCTGTAGGTAGGCCTATAATTTGATCAAACTTCGGTTAATTGTCCAGTTTGCGGTGTTGTGTCAACTATAATTAGTGTCGTACCGGTAAGGTAAACACCTGTCACTGTCATTCAGGCGTGAACTTCTGTCTTGTTAGTGTCGTTCATGCATTCCATATAAAGCTAATACCTGTTGGTGTAATTTAGGACAGCATGAATCCTTGCCATCAATCCAGCTTCTCTTTTAGGCAACATTGTCCAGCTTCTATTTAAATAACAACAACTGCCTCTACAGTCTACACCCGAGGAGGTGGGCTCACGTACCAGCTATAATTCAATTAACATAGATTAGATGGAGGACAGTACTGTACTCCAGTGCGGTGGACCAATAATATTGAGGAAAAGGACCGACCATAACTGTTCTAGTATGAGAACTGTTGAAGATCAACACTGTTTGTAGAACGAAGTCGATGATGCGAGGAGGCTGAAGGAAGAAATTTCTTGTACTTGAGACAAAGATACCTAATTGTGTTCGAGACGTACGTCACTGGAATCTACTTGAGACCTAGGCCTAAGTAAGCTTGTAATTGAGAATTAAGATTTTGTTTTTTCTTGATTCGTCAAATCACTCTGGAGAGAAACTTTGTTTGCTCGCATACGGTATTGAGAATTGTAATGTTAGGGCCAACAAGCGACGAATGTGTTACTGTAGTATTTGCTGAAGGGCCTATAAAAGTTATAATTATGAATCAGTAGGCTAGTTTTACTTAGGTTGTGATGGTGTTATGAAGACATGTAACAAAGAATTGTAAAACGCGAAATATATATTCCAGATAAAATAATTGAATTAACGGTGTCTAAAAGATCTGAATTTCTAAGCAGTAAGCATAACTTGTTTGACATTTCTTCAAGAAATTGAATTTTTTATAGCACCCTGTCATCCACATTACTGTCGATTACTGATGTCTTTTACTTTGCTGCGAAAATCTCGCTATATAGGCCTAAGTCTTCGGGTTAGATTATTATATTACATTAGAAATATCTGGCAGGGCGTAAAACTTCTGTGCTATGCGTTAGACGTATAGGCTAAAGGCTATTTGAAAGACGCAGGCCTATTACAGTATTGCCCACTTGAGACTTGTGTAGGGGGCCTATAATAGTACTTCAACTGTAGCCTATACTTGAGACCTAAAAATTAATGTGAAAATTCGAGTGGCCGTCAGGTTAATTGGTTATAATTATATCTTTGTTTGATAACTTCGAGATATCGTCTATTCTTGAGTCTTCATTATTTATAGCTTCGGTGGAATACGATTTAAAGGTTTTCAAGCAGAGACACGCAGATGTACTAGCTGGGAACCTGAGGTACCCGGCGTTGCCCGGGAAATTTGCAATTCGACCCGCTACCAGCCTCACCACACTCCACCCCATCACACCCAACCCCACAACACCCACCACTCTCCGACCTCCACCGGTACGCCACCCATGAAATTTCCCCTCTCACCCCACCCCTCACCACAATTCCTAACACCCGCCCCACCACTCCACCCCAGCCCTCCACCTCAACCATCCACCCACGCACTCCCACCAACCCCACCCCCATAGATTGAGTATTCGTGACTTTTGGGTTTAATATTCGTAAATATTCGTGAATATTAAGATTTTTTAATATTCGTAAATATTCGTAAATATTCGCTAACGGATTACAGTGAACCATCGAAACCGCAATGTTACCCGGTAAAGCAGTTTAAGTGTCTGTAGGCCTATGTCTCCATGACATTCACTCGCATTCAGGGTAAGACTGAATTAAAATATACGATGCGCTTATTATGCTGAGATCGGGACAATTTTTGCTTGTAATCTGGCACTATTATTTCCTGCGTTGGCATTTATATTTACTCATCCTGCTACACTGATATAAAACAACTTTATCAATTTGCAGTTACTATTATAGGCAGTTAAAGTTTATTTCTAATTTAGCCTACTATTGCTGCTTCTTGCCAACTGCCATCGGTGGTTCTGCCTCTTTTCTGTTCGGAAGGATGGTCAGAAGTCAGACAAAGTGACCAACATTAACTGTCATTAAGTATAGAAAGTGATGAATGCCGCATGGCCACATTGGCCAGACCCAACAGAGACTTGAAGTTTTTAATAATAAATATATTAAAGTTATTGTCACTTAGGCTACTGATAGATCAATAGGCCTATGCGTAGGCTAACTCAATTTTGTACAACTCATTCAGTAAAAGTTAAACATTTTCATAGCCTAAATAACAAAATAAGAATTAGGCCTAAGACTAAAGAATTTCTTGAAAAACAAGAATAAAGAATTTCTTTAAATAGCATATTATTTTACGAATATAATATTCGTTGGCAGTTTTAATATTCGTTAATATTCGTGAATATTTGAAAATCTTAATATTCGTAATATGCGAATACTCAATCTATGCCCACCCCGCCTCACTTCGACCTCCACCGATACGCCAGCCGTGAAATTTGAGTTTTCGGGAAAATTTCCCACCACCATCCCCAACCCAGCACCCTCACTCCCACCCCACCACCCCATCTCAACCCCACCCCACAACACCCCATGCACTCCGACCTCAACCGGGACACCACCAGTGAAATTTGGGTTTTCGAAAAAATCCCCCCACCCACCCCCACACCTGGATCGAGCTCTTTGTTCAGCTTCTCGCCACGTTGTCCGCTTATATGTTTGTAGGCCTATGTACACTTGTTATAGTGCCCCTTCAAGCACTCTATTCGGAGGCGCTCCCGACTGCAGAGCCGCCACTGCATCGGAGCTTCACGCCGAAGCGCTGAGCAATTGCGAGAGAAGGACTTGCCCAAGGTCCCTACGCGGCGGCTTGAAGTGGATTCGAACCTCGAACATTCCGGCTGCAAGACAACGACGCCACCACTACACCATCGCTTGTTTAGACAGAACGTTGCGATAGCATACTCCGGGAGGGAGGAACGGAGGGAGGGATTGGCGGGGAACGGCCCGAATCCTAAAATTCCCGGGCCAGGCCGGGTGCCCCATCTAGTCATAGCATAATAGGCCTACTAGTATATACTATGTACGTGATTGTAGCGCTTGAAGAGGTCCCGTTGTATCTACATGCATGGCGCATCTTAAGTTAAGCAGCTTCCGTTATCTAAATTCGCAGGTAATTGTAAAGTGTATATAAAGCTCCATATCTATACGATTTAGAGGTGTCTTAGGGGAACTTCACATTTTTGTAATACACCGTTGTTCAATGAAAAGTGAGTCAAACTTTTTCTTATATCTCTAATGTCTGATGATGAATCATTCTAAAATTTTCCAAATATGTAGACTGGACGGTCATGGACGGCGTCCATGCACTTATTTTAAAATCGTCCTGCCACTCATTTCGCCCGCACACACTGGGAAGTTAAGGAGCGTTCAGGAACTTCTTTTTCTACACGTTAAACGCTGACGTGATAGTACTAGATGTCTAAATGCCTGTAGGCCCTACATGCGACTTAAGTTCTTGTATTTGAGACCTAATTAAGTTTGTGTAGATTGTAATAAAAATTAATGGTCCTCATTTCGTTTCTATCCTTATTCGATTTTTTCGAGATAATGATTGTGTTCTCCGTGAGTCGTCGTCACTCTACAGAGAAGTCTACTTAAGTCACCGGATTAACATGCAATATTAATTTAAATAAGTGAATGATATTGCAGCGTATGTTGCTGAATGGCAACAAACCCGTTAAAATAATGTAGCAGTATGCAATGTTAAATTAATATGACGTAGATGTCTAGGTGCGGCAGCCATGCCGAATTAACAATATAGTGCAAAGCTGGAAATACATATTTCACAGAGCATCTAAAAATTTAAGGTGTCTAAAAGAACAGAAAATTTCTGACCGCAGTGATTTTGGAACCATTTAAACCCGCTGGATCATCGTTAATTTGGGTGTCTGCATTTAGTTTTAAGCATTTTTAATCTGTGTATTGCTTAGAATATTTGACCTTACGATGATATAAGTTTCACAATCTCTAATTATTTGGCATTTCTACAAAAGCACATGTAGGCCTACATGTAAATCGTCTAAACGTTCATGGGCCATTGACAGCATGTTCCATAGTCTATGCTATTAATTTTTTTTATAGCGCCTTGTTTCCAAGCGGCTGTCGACTCCTGATATTATCTCTATGTTGCTTTGACATTGCCGCTAAATAAGTCATGGGTCAGATTAGATGAGTAACATCTTGCAGGGTTTTAAACATATGTGCTGTGAGCACAATGTTTACGTTACTTGAGGGGTCGTACGTGAAAGATGCATTTAAAATAACCATAACCAATCTTGGATTTCGCCCTCTTCGTGGCCACTTTGACATTATACCTCCAAGCAATGTCCTCGATCTGTGAAGGACGTAGGCTTAGGCCTACTTCTGGTATATCGGGCGTAACTTTTCAGCGGTATGGGTATCATTATAAATCTTACCTCAAATGTGTACCCCGACAGGTACTTAAAACGTCAAAATTTTATTCCATGCGAAACAAGTTTGATCTTGAAAAACCTAATGGAGGTCTGGTGGATACCTCCCATCTTGGTAGCCCTATAGGGTTGATATTAGGCATATATACTATTATATAGGCTATATTGACTCAAACCATATCCCATGAGTGCATGCGCTGTGTTACACAGCATAATTTCAGTCATTCATTCCCAATAATATATTTCTATTTTATTGATGTAATTCCGACCCATATCATTGGTGGACCCTCGTGTGCTAAATGTGTTGGCGCAGAAGGTGTGCGTCATAAACCTGTGGTTAACGTTGTCTAAGTCAGAGGTTCCCAAACTTCTCTGGCTCGGGACCCACTTGGGAATATTTTTTCTGTCTCTGGACCCACTAAACAAAATGAGGTACAGAGTACTAAACTAACACTAACTAAGGATTGCTTCATAAATCGGGATTAAGATATGCTGATTTACATTCAGCAATTAGAAATTACCACATTTAAAACAGTCAAATTTAACTTAAGAAAAAAGCCAACATTTATTGCAATGCCGGCAACTGTTATATCAATGTAACAGTAACTAATCGTTAAATTTAAACTTTTAAACAGTTTGGACGGTTTCATGCTAGCATTCGCAAGAATTTCCAAACAAATCACACACTGAAGTCTTGGTTGATCGCCTGAATCAGTTGAAATAAATCCGAATTTCAGATATGAATCATAATATTTACGTTTCGGCGGACATGCCTTCTTCGTACTCGGAAGTCGATTATCAAGAGTTGAATTAACATCATCGTCCGACTCCGACTCTGAGCTATGACCACTCACACATGACAAAGATTCTCGTTTTCGTTTCAAAAATATATCCATGTTTTTTCGCAAAGTTTTAAAAATTGAAAATAACATTTGTGAAATTTAAATACACGTTGTTTATTTTTGAATGGCAGACTTTTTTATTAATCATGCTAAGTCTCGTTGCTAAGTCTCGTGCATTGTTTCCTGTTCACATACACGCACAAGTAGAAGCTAGTTATAGCCCAACCATAGTCAAATGTTGTTTCACTAGTTATAACGGAATAATAAAGTATGACGTTTGAGGGTTACTGGAATAAATACTGAAATTAACAGAGAAATAAAAAGAACTTTCGCGACCCACTTGCCAAAGCTCTGCGACCCACTTTTGGGTCGCGACCCACAGTTTGGGAAACGCTGGTCTAAGTATTTCAGAATTATTAGAACACCTCCGATTTACAAAAAATAAATTCATGGTTTATATATTGCTATGATGAAATTTGATTTAGAGGGGTTTTGGCAGAACTTCATAGTTATCGTATACTGGAGTAATATTCACGGTTTAGATATATAATTCTAACAAATGCATAGTATATAATTATATAGTTTAAAATTATTTTATCATCAATTTGGCAGGTCCAATTAAGCATGGAGAGGCTGATGACTTTTATACACAATTACACATGCATAATTCTGTAGGCCTATGTTCATGTTTAGACATTTTCCCGAAAACCCAAATTTCACGAGTGGTGGAGGTCGGAGTGTGGTGTGGTGAGGTGGGGGTGGAATGTTGGGGGTGAGGAGGGTAAATTTTTCCGAAAACCCAAATTTCACGGGTGGCGTATCGGTGGAGGTCGGAGTGGGATGGGGTGTTGTGGGGTCGGTGGGGTGGGAGTGGGTGTGTAGTGTGGTGTGGTTGTGGCCGGCAGCGGATAGAATCCTCAATTTCCCGGGCAACGCCGGGTACCCCAGCTAGTACTATAAAAAAATTGTATCGCAGACTGTCTGTTCTAATATTAGTTAATATTGTTATTAATTAAAATAACTGCTATAGCTACATACTTTGAATATTACTTCTCTTTTATCCTTAGTGGTCTTCCAACCACATTACTGACTAAACGGGAACAGTAATTACTTTCTATCATTATAATCATGCCGTTAAAAACTGAAATATATAGTGCTTGAAAGAGGCGCTTTACAGGTGTTCAAGCAGAGTTTCGAAATTGCATTAGACTACACGGTTTAACGACATAGGCGTAACTCTGAATGCCATTGCCAGTAGTGACACGCGTACGTTATTTCGATGGATCAACATTTTAATGATATCTTGCGACAACAGAAATCGCTGGTATTGACATAAATTATTTCAAGCCGTTCGCACCTATAGAGTGATGCTTCTAGTATGAAAAAGTAAGTATACGTAGGCTATTACTTCATTGAACCGCTTCTATACGCACTGCGGAAACATCGAAGGTGAACAGACAATTACCAAGTGTAATCACAAAGTAATCAAAGATGCAATTCATAATCATAGTATGCAACTGCAGAACATAAGATTAATCTTTTACATAACATAGCAAAGCGTCGGTTGTAAGTGGTTCAGAAGATGCTAGGTCTGTGTTAGAACCACTGCAAATTAGCCTGGAACATTCAGTGGCCCCGTTTTCCTAGCTTCTTCGTAAATGCTGTGATTGTATCCACCGACACAGCGCTGTCTGTCATCCAAACAGTTCCACAAGTCTACAACTATAGCACTGAAGAATGTCTATATCCTAATGTTACTTTTGACTCCTTAAACATTAATTGTACCTATGACCCCGAGTTGCTTTGTTTTGTGCTAATTCAGAGAACTTCTCTCAGCGTAGTGCTTCCTTTCCATTGAAGATCTTCAATGCTTCAATTCGATCTCCTCTGCTCCTCCGTTTCAGATCTCCATGGTTGACAGCCCATGCCTTGTCAACCTCTCTTCGCATCTCAAACCTTTGTAAACCAAAATCATCTGTGTAGCTCTTCTTTTCACTTCTTTTGTACCACGTAGGAGATAAAGGATAGACAAAAAAGAAAACCAGTAGTAATAAAGCCACTTGGATAACATCCGTATTATAAAAATCAATCACATATGCCATATGGCAAATGCATCAGCGTGAGGAATCTCTCGGCTGCGAGAACGAGGACAGAGTGAGTTTAGGTGTCATTCTTTATGGGAGGTAATAGAGTGTATACGTGGAACATAGGAGAATCAGCGACAACCGAAATAAATTGAACATAATAATAGCCTTGGAAACCACGATTTGAAGGTGTTTTAGCAGAGCGTCCCAGTTTAAATAGATTTCAGTATTTTAAGCCATTCTGCCTTTGTGTCTCCAGCCCTAACTAACTACTGCAGTATGCGGTCTCTACGCTCGTCTCCCGTCTGTGTGGTTGGGTCTTTCGAGCTGGTCCTGCGAACTGCCGCATTCCTTATTGGTTGCATCCAAGACATTAACTTTGGTCACGTCATTGATTATGTGCGGAATCTCCTGCGTTGACTCACTGTCCCGAAGCAGATTATTTACCAGGTATCTGCTTTGGTGTGGCGGTATTGGCCTACCTCCTTATAACGACATTGGCACTTGTTCTAATTTGAAACCGTACATTAGTTACTTATCGATCCTCCGCTAAACGCCATACGGGACTAAATGAAATGGTGTCACATATAATATTTGAACAAATTGAACTTAATAATAACCTTGGAAAACACGATTTGAAGGTGTTTTAGCAGAGCGTCTCAGTTTAAATAGATTTCAGTATTTTAAGCCATACTGCAAATGCAATTGAAATTGACTTTAATCATCCTGCATAGTGACTTCACAAGGACATTCGGCTACGCCGACACCTTATTTCTTTTTAAATATTAATAATAAGGATTATATGGCAACATCAAGTTCATTTGAAAACAAATATTTGAGATAATGACTGTCTTAATAAAATCACGTCTCTGTCATTTTTTGGTTGCGTTATGTTTAAAAAAAAACAGTGGATGTTCTTACTGAAATTGATGTAACTTTAGTTCTGTTTGAAACATTTTAATATTTTGGTGAAATTTGGTTATTGTGCGTAAATAATGAGTTGCCTTTAAACCTGCAGAATGTCATTTAATCTTGACCAAGATATTGGCAAAAAACTTACAATTCAGTTATTTTCGACATCATGTCATCTGCTTGACGATAATTATATGATGCTGACATCAAATGAACACCAGAGAAAAAGGGGAATTAAGAGGAAAGAAGCAGGCAGGAGTCTGCTTGGATAATTTGAACGGGGAATCTTTCATATTTCGTGAATCTCGCAGAGAGGACCGGAGCTTATAATTAAGATACGACTAGTACATAGAGTGCTGCCATGGATCATTAACAACTCATGGGAGACTTTTGTAATGAATTGATTGATATAGTTGCCGATTGAATAATATAATATATACATATATATGATATTATGTATAATGTTATATATTATATATATATATATATGATATTATGTATAATGTTGGTCCTAAGGATGACTGCTACCTCATTGAGTATTGCTATCAGGGCCGATATAGTGGAGTCCGTCGTACAGAATGCAAATTGGTCGCTTAGAAGTTGTTACGTATAAGAAGCGATATAAAGGTCGTTGGTATAGCTTTGTTGTCATGTAGGTTCCTGTGCATTCCACATAATTTATTTTAACGGCATCTTACAGCTGCTGTAACAGATATCTGTTGGCACAAGGCTTCCAACATCTTTAAAATTACTATGGGATTTCAGTTGATTGTTGTATTAGTTTCCATGTTTTTTCGCATCACGTTATGTCGCACTGACATAATTAAATGAAAATCAAACATATCTAGCGTCTGAAATATATTTAAAGGTGTCTAATTATGCCTTTACGGCTTCTTTGACAAATGTAATTAAACCAGCTACTGTCAGTCTGTCACTATAACTTCTATAAGGCTGCTAAACTCCGCCACTTGGACTCCTAACCTATCTTGGTTTGTTGATTCCAATCCAATCTCTGGATTATCTATACAAAACCGTCGTATGACCTGTAATGCATACGAATATAATCATTTCAAACATAAGAAAGTTCAGGTGGTCGGCATTCACAGTATGTGGTTAAACAGCGCAATTTTTAACTCTGCTTGAAAACCTCTAAATCGCAAATTTTCGACACTATGTATGCTTCAACAGTGCAAAAAAACTGAAATCGAGAAATCGTATGATGGAGGAGGAATTCGGTAGCACGACATTTAATCCAGCGACACGTAACACCGCGTCAGTTGAAACCGGACACTTAGTCCCGGCGACATTTAATCCCGCGTCAGTTAATCCCGCGACAGTTAATCCCGGCGACATTTAATCCCGGCGACACTTAATCCCGCGACATTTGACACCGCGACACTTAATACCTTTATCTATCTATCTATCTATCTATGTAATTTATATAGCGCCCCTTCAAGGAGTCTACTTTACACACGTGAGTACGAATATTTGTACGACTGTTCAAAGTGTTCAGGTTTTCTGTTGTACATCTGTAGGCTACATAAAAACGATCATTTAGGCGTCAGGCATACCAGTACTAAACACGCATTATTGAAGAAGTTTAATTTACTTAGGCCACAGGAAAAATTAAATTGCACTGTTTTTAAAACCACGACTCATGGATCACAGTTATAGGTCTACTGGAGTATAGGCCTACACTATCTATATACATAAAATTAGAATGCGATCCGCGCTTGTTTTTCCCAAATTTCGATAAAATTTGGGACTAAGATTTTTGTGACTAAACGTCACTCAACTAAAACGATCATGGAGAATCACTGGACAAATGCTTTTAGGACACCCGATACCGGTACTATAGAACATTATCATCTATACCCATATTTCTGAATTCTTTGCTATGTACACTTAATTTATTTGTGCTTCCTTCCTTCCCTTCTGCACCTCCGTGGTGTAATGAGCTGTTGAAGTTGACTTATCTTTAACAAATTTATTCCCTTTTATTGATATTGTGAGAGTTTTTGATATGTACATGTACAAACACTTTTAGACAACAACAAAAAACAAACACAAAAGACCAGGTCTAACCATTTATAGAGCATTAGGCTAATCAGGACTATTTTTGAATATGGTAACATTGCCAAAAGCGGTCAGGAAAATCCCGAGTCTTCCGCAGCAGTGCTCAAAATTAAATTGAATGCTTTGGTATCATCCTTCGAATTGCGCATCTGCGGACATCCGCAACTGAGCAGCGGACAAAGGAAATGATTGAAGTTAACCGTGTTTGCTATCTCAGCATCTTTCAAATACCGACATGAATATAACCCTGTTGCATTTTCAGACCTAACTCTGCAATGCAATGCTTAAAGTGAAGAAAAAAGTGCATGGACGCCGTCCATGACCGTCCAGCCACATTTTAAGCCTCGGTGTTAGACTGCTGGGCCTGCTGCGTTCAGAGAATGGTTTCTGACAAGATCCGACGCGTTACTCGCTGCCGTCTGCTTAAACTAAGTCACAAGCTGCTCTTAAATATAGCGTTACATAATATTATAATGTTACCTGTGTCTATTAGTTTTTTGTTGGTGGGATCATCTCGTAACCGGTGATTAATGAAATGTATGTCGTATATATTGCAGCAGCTAAATACGATTTAGAGGTATGTTAGAGGAACTTCACACACAAATATTATGCTAGAGTAATATAATGCTTTACTTCGTCATTGGTAATTCCAAAAGTCGTAGATTAGTCCAACTGGGTAATTCATTTAGGATGTATGTAGGCACACGCCGTAAGGAATGTGTGAGGAGGTAAACTTATGCATGAACCAAGCCTGATCAGTGGCTTTTGTTAATTTTTCCCTATCGCGGCAATGAATGGCCAACAGCTTGCTTTTAAGCAAAATTCAAGAATGCGACCCTTATATATATAGCAGCAAGAGAATTTGATTTAGAGGTGTCCTGGCAAAAATTCATAATTATATACTGAAGTAATATTATTCATGCATTACTTCGTCTGTAATTTCCAACAAGGCGTAGATTAGCGCTAATGGGCCATCTATGCATTTATAAGGAGGCGGTAAACTTGCAAGCACTATTCATTGTCAATTGCGTATAGGCAAGGCCGTAGCCAGGATTTTATTTCGGGGGGTGTTTCCCCAATTTCCCTTCCCAAAAACTACATTTTCCATTTCGGGGGGGTGTTTTCATCGTTTTATTTCATGGTTTTTACGTTATATGCTCGTAAATACATTATTATTTTTCACATTTTCCATTTGGGGGGTGTTTAAACACCCAAAACACCCCCTAGCTACGGCCTTGCGTATAGGAATTGAGACGGAGGGATTACATTGTCCAAACGATTTGTTAAACTCACACGTGCATCTTTAGGCCTATATACAGTCAAGCACCATATTAGTATAATTATAATATTATGATATAATTATGTTTATGCATAATATTATTTAAATCGTTAAGTATTCGGCATGCCGATGCATCACGGCACAGTACGAAAGTTCTTGGTGAGTAGGCTTATGTATATATATATAGGCTTATATATATATATATATATATATATATATATATATATATATATATATGACCATTATACATAGCCTTTCAAAAGGTCACGAATATTAAATCTAATTTTAAATTTAATAAAATCACCGAAGAATGCATAAACCATCAAACTATCATAGATTGGACTCGCACAGAGCTGCATAAACTTCGTTGTGGACGTCGCTATATACATTATATTACTAGTGATACACTACACTAGTATATTACTAGTGTAAGTTAAATATCAAACCCCGTATACTGAACTCCTTCGTCTTTCTTTACCCATTTACCGCAATCGTTTTGTGCTTTCAGGTTTGGAGCGCGTCCGAGGAGATTTAACATAAAGTTCTGCTTTATAGATACACGATTAGGATTACGGTCTGTGTACAAAATTGACGCTCTTGTCAATAATTTGGAACACTGTTTTAAACACCTTTAGAATGTTGGCGACATATCCTTTATATACGTTTAGAGCCAGCGATTTATAATAAGTTAATAACCACGAATGATGAGTCGCATCACTTTTTAACGAACGTCTTTATCATTCGTTTATTTCAATAATTTATAATTTATATAACGCCTTTTCAGGAAGTCTACTCAGAGGTGCACTCAATCCAACCACGATAATGCAAGTAGGTTTCATAGAGCCTGTGAAACCCAGATGAGTCAATCCTTTGTAGAAGGCGTATTTTAATGTATTCCTTCAAAGCAAGACTATTGCAAGACAGATGCGGTATTATTAGTGATCTCTAGATTTCTACAGCGCGCAGAAAAAAATCGCGGAAACCAGCGAATTGACAGACTCGGTGAAAGCAAAACTTGAAAACTTTATTATTATCACTTATGATGGTTTCCATTCAGAACCTATAAATTCGCCATTAGCAGAAGAACGAAAAGCTCGACGGCTGGCTGTGTCTGAGACAGGACGACAAAGTTCCCCCCTCCCCATACACACACAAGCACACACACAAGCACACGCACATACAAAAAGCACACACGCACACGCACACACAGCTATCCTGTAGGCAGTGTAGGAGATATGCTGAGCGACGGGAAGCCAGTGCGGCGTGTCACTCATAATTATAATAGACTGAGATGCGCTCAATAAGACGATCAGCAGAAGATTGCACCCATAGATTGAGTATTTGGCCATGCGGCATTCATATCACATTTAGTCACTTTGTCTGACTTCTGACCATCCTTCCCAATTGAAAAGAGGCAGAGCCACCGATGGCAGTTGGCAAGTAGCAGCAGCAATAGGCTAAATTATGAATAAACTTTGACTGCCTATGATAGTATCTGCAAATTGATAAAGTTGTTTTATATCAGTGTAGCAGGATGAGTAGGCTAAATATAAATGCCAACGCAGAAAATAATAGTGCAAGATTACAAACAAACCTTGTCCCGTTCTCAGCATAATGAACACATTGCAGATTTTAATTCCGCCTTGACCTGAATGCGAGTTAATGTCATGGAGACACGCAGAAACTTAAACTGCTTTACCGGGTAGCATTGCGGTTTCGATGGTTCCCATTAATACGTCAACGAATATTTACGAATATTTACGAATATTAAAAAATCTTAATATTCACGAATATTTACGAATATTAAACTCTAAAGTCACGAATACTCAATCTATGATTGCACGCGATCAAGGCGGGTGTCAGATAACATTCCCCATTGTAAACCACGTACACTCCCAATCGATTGACATTTTTGCCATTTCTACTATTTTTAACTGCACAGAAGTGCTCCTACTGCTGCAGAAATTAATTTTATGAATATACTACTTTCACATCATCTTGTCAACTTGAATTTTTTATATACACTCATTTTTGTATACAACTACAGGTTAAAAACGCACTGATACAAAAAAATATACGGACATGCGCACAGAGCTTTTCGCAGAGTGAGCTACGGGGCACCGTAGCTTCCAGAATCCCAACGCAGAATCCAAAGACCTGTGCAAAAGAGCTCTTCTCTCTCGGGGGACAGAGTCCGCGTGTCTCTCTCTGCGCCGTCTATGACGCAGTCGATTCGAGGAGTTGAGCGATGAGTCGGTCGCTCTTGGCACCCTCTGTGAACTCCCTGAACGACAATCGGTTGTCATCGTTACGGTCGTTCGAAGTGAAGATCTTGTCAGTTCGCTTCTCTGGCGTCGATTCATCGGGAGGGTAGTGCACGTTCCTGCCAGCCATCTTGTGCATTGCCTGAAAGAATTTCACGGTTGGATTTCGATTTTCAAAGTACATTGTAGATTGATGAAATCGTACGTTAAATGATAAATATTTCAACCAAATGAATTAATATTAAAAAGGATGCAATCAAAAACGAGAGTAAATTAAATCATGCCTTTGTCACACTATGTCTAGGCCCAATTTTACATGTAGGCCTATTAGATCATACATAGATCAGTTATGCCTATACTAGTTTAGATAATTTCCGGATCTTATTGTGCCTAAATAGATTACACTCAGCCTAGATCAGATTACGCCTAGATCATAATTTTTATTATGCCATTTAGATAAAATTAAGCTCAGATAAGATTTAGCCCAGATTATATAATAATCATCTAGATCATAATATTATCATGCCTAATTGAATCAGATAATTCTTACATTTGATTTGATATGATCAGATAATTCTTATAGATAAGATACTTTTGATTTGATCAGATAATTCTTATAGATAAGATACTTTTGATTTGATCAGATGATTCTTATAGATAAGATACTTTTGATATGATCAGATAATTCTTATAGATAAGATACTTTTGATTTGATCAGATAATTCTTATTGATTAGATACTTTTGATTTGATCAGATGATTCTTATAGATAAGATACTTTTGATTTGATCAGATGATTCTTATAGATAAGATACTTTTGATTTGATCAGATAATTCTTATAGATAAGATACTTTTGATTTGATCAGATGATTCTTATAGATAAGATACTTTTGATTTGATCAGATGATTCTTATAGATAAGATACTTTTGATTTGATCAGATAATTCTTATTGATTAGATACTTTTGATTTGATCAGATAATTCTTATAGATAAGATACTTTTGATTTGATCAGATAATTCTTATAGATAAGATACTTTTGATATGATCAGATAATTCTTATAGATAAGATACTTTTGATTTGATCAGATAATTCTTATAGATAAGATACTTTTGATATGATCAGATAATTCTTATAGATAAGATACTTTTGATTTGATCAGATAATTCTTATAGATAAGATACTTTTGATATGATCAGATAATTCTTATAGATAAGATACTTTTGATTTGATCAGATAATTCTTATAGATAAGATACTTTTGATTTGATCAGATAATTCTTATAGATAAGATACTTTTGATTTGATCAGATAATTCTTATAGATAAGATACTGCCTAGTTTAGCAACAGATTGAATCACATCTAGATTAGATTTTGCCCATAGATTAGATCTTGTCCACCCACCGTGACGACCTGCTCCATTTCATCTCTTGTGATGAACCCATCTCCATCGATATCATAAATCTCGAAGATCCACCTCAGCCTCTCCTCCAACGTCCCCCTCCGCGTCACCCTCAGCATCGTCAGAAACTCCCGGAAGTCGATCTCGCCATCTTTGTTCGCGTCGAACGTTCGGAACACGTGACCGGCGAAGAGCGAGGCGTCACCTTGCGGGAAGAGTCCGCCGTATGTCTTCCGGAATTCGGAGTCCGACAGCCGTCCGGATGGACATGTCTTGATGAATCCCTTGTACCACACGCCTATCTCCGCCTCAGTGAAGCTCGTTTCCTGGCTCAGGTCGGACAGTGTCTCCGGCTTTAGAACGCTCTGTTTGTCGCCCATTGCTGTACAGTTCTCTTGACACAAATTTCAACAACGATGTCACGAAATAGAGTATCCCCGTATCTGCAAAATAAAATGCAATCACTGTATACGCGTAGGCTTATACGTTATTATTTTCGATACCGCATAAACACCCTTAAATGGCGAATAGCCTATGCATGTTATTATGGAAAACTATGTTAAATTCAAGTTTCAAATAGCAAGTGGTCGACTTATACGATTGACCCACATAATGTGTTAAACGATAAGCGAAAGTATTTATATCAATGGAAACTACGATTTAAAGGTGCGTAAAAACAACCTTTCAACTGCTACTGTAACAGTAGGTCTAGGCGAGCTAAATTTTTGGCTAACGACATCTTGCGGCAATTTCATGGCTACAGTATTCCTAACACAAAAATGTCAACAACAGCACTCGCCATAAGCGCACAGGTCAAAAGCGCGCCGTCAAAAATGTGCCGTCAAAAATGCTCAAGGCAACATTTAGCGTAAGCCGACAATAGCGCGCATTCATTAGGACTGACATCGATTGCATGGCCGAAAAGTGAAGAAAGTCAAAAAGAAACTCGTGTGTGATGATTGCCATGCAAATAGCGTGAACAACGGACTAGAAATACTGTAGACCCATAGAAGGTTCAACGCAGAAAGATGACAAGCAAGTGTTCGAAGACTAAATTACCAATAATAAATGAAAGTCTACTTTAATCAACTTTTTGAAGGATATTAATTGTAGTTCACAAATTAATATTTGCTGTGTTGACTAATTTTTTCACATTGAAATATGTTATTGTATGCCCCCTCTTCGAAAATTTCTGTATGCGCCCTTGCGGCCATGGCCGAGTAAGTAAGTAATGTTTATTAATACGAGACAAATGCTCATCCTTTACAAGAATTACACGTATATACAGCGGCGAAAAGGTAGCACAACGGTGCATGACTCAAACAACACAAAAAGAAATAAATATGGAAGCAAGCAGTATAGAAGAAAGAATTAGAGAAAGACCGTTTTGAGTGTCTGTAAAGTACTCGAGAAATAAAGTTTATATCGTCCTTCGCGTGGAGATTATCCATGGATGCAGTGGCGGATCCAGAACGTTTCGAAGGGGGGGGCCAAAAAATTTTGGGGCTGGGGTCGGAAATTTTTTGGTTGATCTTTCGCTGGAAATCTGATTAACTATTTTAGTCGTTTTTGGCGGAACCAGAGTTTAATTTAGCCCTCACCTCTAGGGGGATTGAGGTTTCCAGAGGGTTACATAATTCACCGTCTGAAGACAATCATGAGGCGCGCAGCGCCGAGAGTGGTAGGGGAGGGGTGTGGGGAGGGGATATGCCCCTCCCCGCCAGAAACTTTTTGAATTTTCACATTGCAATGGTAGCATTTTAAGCTGTTCTCTTAACAAAATAGCTGTACTTTTCAGTGCTTATAAGAGTGCCATAAGATCTCAACAAATATTGACTTTACTTAAAAACTTCTTTCCCGAAAACTAGATTTTTTTAAAGTAATCCGCCGGAAATCTTCAAAAAGGGTGTTCAATTTCCTTCCCAAAAAACCGATGACATTTTTTGATCATCCGTGCGAAATCTTAAAAGAGGTGTTTAATTTTTCGTCTAAAAAGAGTGATATAACTTTTTAGTCTTTCGTGCGAAATTTTTCAAAAACGGTGTTTAATTTCGCATCCCAAAAAACTGATGACTTTTTGTAGTGATCTGTGCTAAATCTTAAAAAAGGTGTTTAATTTTTCGTCTAAAAAGAGTGATGACTTTTTATTCTTCCGTGTGAAATTTTCAAAAAAGGGTGTTCAATTTAGAATCGCAAAAAACTGATAACTTTTGTAGTCATGCGTGCGAAATCTTAAAAAAGGTGTTTAATTGTTCGTCTAATAAGAGTGATGACGTTTTAGTCTTCCGTGCGAAATTTTCAAAAAAGGTGTTTATTTTCGCATCCCAAAAACTGATGACTTTTTGTAGTCATCCGTGCTAAATCTTTAAAAAAGGTGTTTAATTTTTCGTCTAAAAAGAGTGATGACTTTTTATTCTTTCGTGCGAAATTTTCAAAAAAGGTGTTTAATTTAGCATCCCAAAAAACTGATGACTTTTTGTAGTCACGCGTGCGAAATCTTAAAAAAGGTGTTTAATTTTTCGTCTAAAAAGAGATGACTTTTTAGTCTTCCGTGCGAAATTTAAAAAAAGGTGTTTAATTTCGCATCCCAAAAAACGATGACCTTTTGTAGTCATCTGTGCTTAATCTTAAAAAAGGTGTTTAATTTTTTGTCTAGAAAGAGTGATGACTTTTCATTCCTCCGTGCGAAATTTTCAAAAAAAGGTGTTCAATTTAGCATCCCAATAAACTGATGACTTTTTGTAGTCATCCGTGCGAAATCTTAAAAAAAGGTGTTTAATTTTTCGTCTAAAAAGAGTGATGACCTTTTACTCTTCCGTGCGAAATTTTCAAAAAAAGGTGTTCAATTTAGCATCGCAAAAAACTGATAACTTTTTGTAGTCATGCGTGCGAAATCTTAAAAAAGGTGTTTAATTTTTCGTCTAAAAAGAGTGATGATTTTTTAAGGCTAAAATAAATAAAATACTCCCACTACTGAATGAAATATAGTAAGATATAAATAAAAACAAGGAGTAAACATGTGTTATCATTCACCGCACTTTCTTGCACATGTAGACTACACTAAAAACTTAACATGTTTCGCCCTGAAATTTTTTGGCATCTGCAAAAAATAAATTACATCCCAAACACTGTTGTTCGTGTTAACTTGATTTGTAATTAATAGTTTGTTGTACTTAGTTATACTTGTGTTTATTTGTGTTAATGTTTTTAAAATTTACTACGAATATATACACGATTGACTTACATTGTATGCCATAAATCATAGTTGGATACTGTTATAAGATTGTTTCATTTCGTTGCTTTATATTAAGACAATGCAATTGCGTGAGAGACTTAGATTACATTTATATATATTATTTCTATTATAGATTTTAATTACATTTATACATTAATTCTCCTGTGCATGACTGACACCCTGAATTTTTTTTCTCGTCCACCATGGATGGGGGGGGCCACGTCCCATGGTGATTTGAAATGGGGGGCCATGGCCGGATTGGCCCCCCCCTGGATCCGCCCCTGCATGGATGGTATCTGGGTAGAAACTCGTCAAGATCGTTGATTGGTAATTTTATGTTGCACATTTAATTACTCTTTGCGGGTCTTCATAAATTTGGTGGCGGTCTTACCGAAGGCCATGACTGCAGGTAATCTTCCTAAAGGAGCAACGCCTATAATTGGCGAAAAATCCCACTATTATTATACCCCATAGTCTCAACGGAATCAAAATAATATTAACCAATTTGAATGAGTGGCGATTTATACAATTTATTGAAAACTATTTGAAGGTGTTAAGGAAAACGCGCTAAAATTGCACTATAACCATTACGAGCTTAGCGACATCTTGTGGCTGCTAAAGTCGTGGAACCTCGTTATTCATTTAGGGTTATCTTAGACACCTTCAAATCGTGTGCTTTCTATGGTATAAATTCAAGTTAATTAAAATCGGCAACAGATGCCGGAAATGCTTGCTGTTTCAGGGAATTATGGTTTGGTTGTGAAGACATAATACATAGGCCTATGATACAGTGTATATTTACACCTGAAATAAAATGCATGTATATATATACAGCGTATGCACACATAGCACACACACACACACACACATATATATATATATATATATATATATATATATATATATATATGCCTACATATATTATGGTTTAACGACATTATAAAGGCCCTGTTGTCATCTACTGTCGTTTGACTCTGGATCCATCGCCAGAAATTAGTTCCGTACATTGCAGCTAATTAATATACTAGGACCAATGGTCATTGTATCTTGTACCTTGTGGTAGTGTCAGCCCCAAACCTGGAAGAGGATGCATGGGAGGAGGGCGACGCTAATCATGTTTACCATGGCACAATCCACAATATCGCTAAACATTGGCTTACGTATACGGATCCTACTTTGTAAAATTTCTAAGCGTCATAATTTATGATAGGCTTATGTTACGTACTGATCAACCATGGTGATTCCAAAATGACGCATAATCATAGCCTATGACTGTGATAAGTGAAAAACCATGTTGCAACATGCAGCCTTTCGCATACTCATAATAAGACCACGACTCGAACGCGCCTGGATAGTTCTACTAGTCTATAATAGTACATGACATTGTGTTAAAGACTTAAAGTGATGCCATAAACCAGCCCACGCAACTCACAGAGTTTTTATTTACACTTAGATTTAATATATCAAACATTACCTTTGAATAGCCTACCTCAGACTAACTTGATAAAGTAAGACATATATACTCGTCTGCATAATATAAGTCCCGTTAGTACCTGGTCATATTGACCTTAGCTTGCAAGCCCTTATCCTGACGGCCTGCAGAAATGTAGGCCATCAATATTAACACCATTAACACCACTTTCTATAAATACACCCACGACAGGCCTGACCCGCCTGCTAAAGTTATACTGCAGCGCGTGTGTAGCTATTGCTATAAAGGACAGCTTATACACAGACAGATAACTCAAAACATCGTATGGACGATAATTCAGGTTCGAGAAGATTTCACATCCTGTTTTCATAAGAAAAGCGTTCAGCTGATTGCATTCGTTAAGGCATAATTATGCTTTCAATGTGAAAGAATTGCCTTTGCAGTTTCGAAACATAATCTTTAGCATTAGAAACAAAATTTTAAGTGGAGCGACATCTATATGGTCGAGAGAGAAATGAACTCAGAATTATTATCTTAGATGGGAAACCGTTAACGTCAAAAATCACCACATATCGCTGTATGATGACAAAAGTTTGATGCTCGTAACTTTCACTTGACTGCTGCGCCTCCATATATGCTGGCTGGTTTGTTTGTATGTGCACTTGTTATAGCGCCCCCTCAAGCGCTCTTGCTACTCAGAGGCGCTCCCGAATGCAGAGCGGACACTGCATCGGAGTTTCACGCCGAAGCGCTGAGCAATTGTGAGTGAAAGACTTGCCCAAGGTCTTTACGCGGCGAGGTGGATTCGAACCTCGAACCTTCCGACGTCAAGGCAACGACGCCACCACTACACCACCGCGCCCCAAGCTGGTGTCCCATGGGTTAGGATCGAGAGGTTGAAGCGAGTCCACCTGCCGCGACGCGACTTGTTGGCCGGTTCACCAAGTCGCACGTATATCCCAGTATCTGCGTGAAGTCTTGTATTGGCTTCCTTTCCCGCAGCGCATCTCATTAATGATTGCATCCTCTTATCTGCGTGACCTTCGCCTCCATTTTCTACTTGCACAGACCACCGTGCACTACGCTCACTTCATCACTGAAATTTGCAAACCGCTCCATAGCCATTGCCGTTCCACCTCTCTGGAACAAACTTCCGCCAGCACTTCGGCAAACTTCCGACCCATATCATACGAACTCACCAAAACTCCACCTCCCGCTCTCTCCCCACAGGTCTTTCACTCAAAACTGAAAACATTGCTCTTTCACAAATCCTATCCTGATTCCTCCTCTTCTCACATCCCTCGCCATTTCAACTCTTAAACATCACCCACCTTAGCCGTCCATCTATCTGCCTGGCTGACTCTCCGGACTTGACCCGCTGCCTATCGATTTTGTTTTGATTGAGCGCCTGTGAATAAGCTGGTTCCCGCGACTTGGCTTTTGTGGGCGCTGTAGAAGTTTCGAGATTACGATTACGCTCGGCTGCCAGCGGTGACTTAATGATTTCTTTCGCTCGCTCTGCGACAATACAGACCAAGGTCCCGGCCAAGGTCAAGCCTAAAAGTTCCTTCTCTGTGGTTGGTCCAACAACCTGGAATGGACTTCCATTGACTATGCGACACCTCCCAAACTGTTCTCAGGTTCACAAACGGTTGAAGACTGTTTTTAGGCTTGACCTTGGCCGGGAGCGCCTCTGAATAATCGAGGCTCGCTGAAAAAAATGTTTACCGATTGATCGATTGATAAGGCTTGTCTATGGCAGAGATCGGAAACGCACGTGATGACGAATAGTTCTGTCATATATTTTATAGCCTATATAGCATCGGTTGACGTATGTTTAAAGGTGTCTAAGTTGGGCGCTCAAGCCAATCTGTTATCCATTGCTAATTAATATTCTATCCATTGATATTTTACACATAAACCTATTCAATGCCATAATCGCAATTAACTAAGTGTTTAGCATTGTCCACTCTTATAATAGATATAATATATGTTATAAAGGTGTTCAAGTTGCGCGCTCGAATAAATCGGTTAACCGATAATTCACAATTATTTCTAAATAAGCCCATGCAATACCTTTTCAAAATAAAATTTTATAATGTATTGTCAATCAGCCAATCAATCAATTTATCCGAATTTATATGGCGCCCCTTCACGGTACCTACTCAGAGGCGCTCCCGGTCGAGATCAAGCGAAAAAAAGTCTTCAACAGTTTGTGAAATTGAGAACAGCTTGGGAGATGTCGCATAGTCAAGGGAAGTCCATTCCAGGTTGTGGGACCAACCACAGAGAACGAACGCCTCTGCCTTGTTGTAGAGCGAGTGAAAGAAACCATTAAGTCACCATAGACAGTAGAGCGCAGCGCGCGGCGGCCTATATGCAAGTGGAAAGCGGGAGGCAAAGTTCACACAGATAAGATGGTGCCCAGCCTGATAAGCATCGCCACACCAAAGACGCAATCCAAAATGAGATGCGCTTTGGGAAAGGAAGCCATTGCAAGACCTCATGCATATATTGGTATACACGAATTGTATTGTCTAACGACCATATTTTTATCGACCTATTATAATACAGAGTGCTTCTGTCAGCAAAAACTTCCAGAGGCGTTCCAAGCGCGATCGACCCCGCGAGAAATGGATACTTTGAGGTGAGGGAAAGGTCTGGAAAGACGACAATTGAGGAAGACGGAGCGAGCTGATGGGCGGAGTTTATCAGGGGCTGGGGGGGCTAAGCCCCCCCAAGATGACCCAGATTCATTTTTTACCGTGCAAATGATCTCTTTTTCCGGGCTTAGCCCCCACCCCAAGAAGGCTTTAGCCCCTCCAAGAACGGGAACCAAACTCCGCCCATGGGGAAGTCCATTCCATAGTCAGGTATGTCTATCTATTCGGGAAAAGCATCTGGATCAGTGGTGGCGCGCTACCATAGATCGCGGAAGGTCATTTGGCGTGCTGCCTATTTTACTCTTGACGTAGCCT
This sequence comes from Lumbricus terrestris, assembly GCA_949752735.1. Lineage (NCBI taxonomy): Eukaryota > Metazoa > Annelida > Clitellata > Crassiclitellata > Lumbricidae > Lumbricus > Lumbricus terrestris. The sequence continues at coordinate 39,012,718 of OX457051.1, forward strand.
ACCTAAGACTATGCACTGCCTAAACTATTGGAATTTTTAATAGGCCTATCTCCGTATTTGTTTAATTCCTTGACCTGCTGAATAGGGCATTACTCGCAATCGCAATCTCCACATTTCTAGAGCGCCACTCGAAAGCCAAGAGCAGTTCAGCCTCTCCCCATGACCGTGAAGCGACCTCTGCCGAAATTGTATGGCTGGCGCCGCCACTGAACTAGATAGAGCCATGACAGTCTTGACACGGGGAACAGAGTTTAAGCCGATCGAAGTAGCCTAGGCCCTATATTATTATTATCGAGCTTGCTTCAATTTTTCGGTTCCGGAGTCCGACTCTTCAGTGGCGGCGCTAGGGGGGCTGGAGGGGGCTAAGCCCCCCTAAAAAGGCCATCCATTTATTCCCCATGTAAAAATGAAATATTTGGGCGATTTACCCCTTTAGTCCCCCCCCCAAAAAAAACACCTGAAATCCTGGCGCCGCCACTGCGACTCTTACTGTATAGGCTAAGTGGACGAAGTGAACCTGGCAGAAATGTGACGTATAGTCGCGTATTGGTCCACTAGTCCAATGGAGACATATTACAAGTCGAAACCTTACAGTGGCGCTTATAAGCCTGTATATAATTATAGACTAGGCCTATTATATATGAATGCTACTCCTAAATCCTGTGTACGCTATAATTGCAGCAGAATGCAATCGGGTAGTATGTTAGATTAATATAATAGCGACAATAAAAAGTTTGCTGAATTAATCTTTACTGCACAACTGTAATTTTTAGCGATATTGCAATTGAGTAATATTGACGGCACAGACCAGAGCGTACTGAAATGTTAAAAAAGTAAATAAAGCATAGGCCTACATGACATTGTAGCATAGAGTTTCAGGTTGTGCTGGCCTATAGGCTGGTGCAGTACGTGTAAGCTGAGCTTGTGAAAATGATTTCGTCGTCACATGTTAATTTTAGGCTACATATTAATTATACTGTATACATGTAATTGAAAAAATGTTTTATCTGCGTCGCCCACCCACCCACCCTCCCCAAATGAGTCACCAGGGCGGCTCGCACCATTATTACACCTCCCAGCTACTGAGCTACCCTACCGTTTAAGTGCTCAGTGCTAAATGATTTATAAGGCTGTTAATGCCCATAAACATTCCAACTTCTATCTCCCAGGCCCTGCACTCCCCACGTCTCTCTGCCTGACAGAGCTCCATTGACTGCAGGCTACAGGCTGAATTAGCTGATAGGCCTAACGCAAGGGGCGCTATACTTAGTCGGAAATGTTCAATTAGCTATTCCGTTGCATTCCTGCAGTAGGATTTAAGCCTCGCACCCTATCGCATAATTATTAGGGCTGTTGATTTAATCGTGTTAACGCGTGCGATTAACGCGTTAAAAAATTTTGCGATTAAAAATTTTAACGCATTAATCGCATGCGTTAATTTGATCTTGCTAAAATTGAATCAGAGGCAGTAAAACTCGTTTTAAACGGAAGGCTCAAACTTGAAACTAGTGATACATTCTTTGGCAAATATTCCAAAAAAGAATTTGAGTATTATTGTAGCAATTCGTCGCTCAATTATCGCTTGCATGCGAACCAAAACATGCATTTAACATGAACCGTCGACATCGGCCGCATCGCATCGTCCACTGAGGTTGTTTTCTCACCCCGTCAGACTACGTTGGATGAACTCCAGGAGATGACCAATGGATTTCAGGTTTCAATTGATAAATGTTTACAGAAGGACAACTGAGACGAGGTTTGGCAAGAACCGCTACCTCTTGTGAAAAATATTGTGACTAGATAATGAGGTTCAATAGTTAGACCTAGGCCTACTATTGTTAATTAATAAGAGTATCCCTTGACCTTACCAATGTAAATAAACTGGTCTGCCAATAGGTTACAGTTGGCTGAATAAATAATTAATTTTGAGAGTCAGAAAATGGTTGTCTAATTTTCACATGTAGGCCTATATCGTTTTAATTAAATGTAGCTTAAATGAAAAAATTAACGGATTTTGAGCAGTTGACTAATCTGAACAGTGTTTCAATTCTGTCTGTCATACAAAACTGTTCAATAAGTTAACTGCAGAAATTCAATATGCCTAAGCCAAAGGTTATTGAATATGTTTGCAATAGAAAGAATGCATTCAGTCGTTGAAATTTTATGCTTCAAGGGTCCTTATAAAATAGTAAGATTAACATATTTGAAGGAAATGTAGGCTATTGCGATTAATTTGCAGTTAATTGCGATTAACAAAATTAATCGCGCGATTAATTTTGATTAAAATGTTTAATCGAACAACAGCCCTACTATATAATAATACTAGCTGAATTACCCGGCGTTGCCCGGGACATTTCGGATTTTGTTCAGTCACGTCTGACCACGCTCACACGCCCGGGAAATTTCGGTTTTCGTCCCCCGCCACGCCTGACTCCGCTCCAACGCCGCCCTTGTCACCTCCCCTTCTTCCATCGGGCCCAACCCGGTCCAAGCACTTTGAGTGCCCGGCGTTGCCCGTGAAATTTATGTTTTCGGTCCAACCCGCAGCTGCCACCCGCCAATGTTTACGCTATAGTCAGCATTTTTGCGAAACCGCATGCCAAAAGATCTGCCCTCGGCGAAAAGTGAGGTTAAAAATCTATTGGTTCATTGAAACCGATCGGCCAAAATTATTGCGTCTTAAATAAGCTTCTGATACATACAATACGGTAATAGATATTAATTAACGTCAATTTTAAAACCGGCCATGCCGCCATGACGTCATTAATGTACTGGTTTCAATCATCAATATATCATCGATGGTTTTAATGTCTGTTGATAATGATGGTTGTAGCCCATGCAAATGGCGTCTTATATTAAACACATGCGTTAGCATTGCGATAGAAAATAAAAAAGTTCAAGCTCGAGAAAGGGTAAGATTTTTAGATCGCGAATTCCGATAGTGTTTTCCGCAGGTGCTAAGAAGTTGTTTTGTAAATTATTTGAAAAAATCGGTAGCGCGGATGAGTAGATTTTTTATTACGCACCCGTTGCAACTTGTGTTTTATAGTTTTAGATAGTAAGTAAACAGAGTTATGTCAGGCAATGTGAAAAACGTCGATTAATATTGCGTTAATATTGCGTTAATTTGCGATAAAAAATTTTAATCGTGCGATTAACGCGATTAAAATTTTTAATCGAACGACAGCTCTAATAATTATTATTACGAGTATTGATAAAACTCCTGCTACTGGGGATGGGCTTAGGGACGTGGTTAATATATATACACCTCATTTAATATTGACAAAGTACCGGTACGGTGGTTCCATATGACTACATGTAGCCTATGTATCATATCGTAAGAGCAAAAAATGACGCGCCTGCCTATAATAATAATGGTACCGCGGTCAACTTGTAAAACTCCCAGCTCTTTCTTAGAGCGCGAACTGCTCTTGCAGCACTCGTGAATAAGCTGGTGCTCCGCGCTTGGCTTTCAAGTGGCGCTTTAGAAATTTCAGCTTCACGATTGCAATGTGCTTTCTGTTTTGACCTCATAGTTGACTACTCATGAATGGGCTCCCTGCTCCCATTGACTTTGCGCCTTATGCCCAGGGTTTAGCCTATAATTATTAGGATGCGTTTTATCGCGGGCTTAAAACCGAGTAGGCTTATATATGGCCAGCCTGGCCTAACCTTAAACATGCACTATATAAATATCCGTAATGTATGAAGCTGTAGATTACCTTAACAGCTTAACCTTTTTACTTTACACGATCATGTAGGCCTTATAACAGAGATAATTATTTTATCATGGACCAAAGCATAGAACATAGAAGTAAAAGTCAAACCGGTTTCTGACGATCAGTCTGATGTTCTGTCTACGTATCTCAAGACTACTGTTGAGTGTTCACCTAACACCAATAATGGTTGTCGGTACTTTAAAAGCCCTGTCGTCGGTTCCTGCTATATTAAGTTAATAAACGGTCGCATGTAACCTTCTATGCATTAGGCCTACAGGCTACTAGCCTGCTATTATACACTGGGTGTAGGCAGAAACGCAGCTGTCGTAATAGGTCTGAGCCTTTTATGAGTAGGCTAAGTGCTAGCCTAACATCATGTGTTTCCAATTAAGAGCATGTGAGACTCTTCGTATAAGAATTTAGCAATATTCTTTAGTTAGCTATTATAGGCTAGGTCGCTTTTACTATGGCCTGAACAGATGCAGAACCTTATAGTAATATTAGAAGGCTGGAAATTCTGATGTTCTTTACTTAGGCCAGTGCGGTTCTTTTAGTGCGGCGACCCTTGGTAAGGTTTCGATACTTGTGACGCCCCCAGCAATAAAATTTAATTGATCGAGTTAAACCCTCCGTCACTGCATTTTTGTTACCATTGTCCATTGTCGGCCTTAGGCACAGGCAAAGTAGGCATGCAGCTGCCTATATGGTGCCGCAGTCGGGGGGGGGGGGGGCGCCGCGGCACCGGTGATTTTTATTTTTTACACAATATTCTTTTAAACTCAAAACTTTCGCTAGTGGAAAGAATTTAAAATGAGTATTGATTTCATTGCACCTGTTCAGGCAGGTCTAATGAAATTTCAAGGACTACATAAATTTTTATCGACTAATAAAATAAGATTTTTAGCGCCATTCCGTACTCTGTACTTTATAGCCTACAGTCGCGTCTATTAAAAAAGACCAGACAGAGTGACATCTTTCGACTGAATGCACCAACTGAAGAATTACATTGTTATTTATAGTCGTTGACATTGTAGACTTTGGGCTTGCTTAGGTTTGAATCTTATAATTTTAAAAATTAAATTATATCAAGCCCTATGATTCTATGAAGCAAAAAACAGGCGACAGAAGTTAGAATAAGAAAACAATACGGGTTGGTTTCCAATTATTTAAACAAAACTGAGACTAGGTCTATTTCATCTGTCAGTGTTAGCGCCCAGTCGTCAGCTAGCAGGCCTAATTCAGACTACGCGAGTAACGCGACGCTCAATTTCGATAGTGAAGATGTTGCAAGAAATGAAATAATGATATGAAATGGGAGTGGGCCTGAATATGAAGATGAGATTACAACATTCCAGCCTGCCCTTTATTCAAATGCAAATAAGTATTCTAGTAGAGACTATAGAGACGACGATGAGGTTAGCTGAAGGGTTGAAGCAGGGCCAGCCTTAGGCATAGGCAAAGCAGGCAGTTGCATGGGGCGCCAAGTTTGAGAGGGCGCCCTTTCCATTAAAGGAGACGACATTTCCACACAAGTGTATTCAACTTTGTGTCAACAATTCTCCGCAAAAATTGAATATTACTCAGCCTTCAGTGTACTAATAAAAAATTATAATAAATTGCTCAGTTGAGCGTAGACCAGCTTTGACTAATTCATCTTTAGATTCTGACGTGGGCTGAACAATTGAGTGGGAATCTAAGGGCACCAAATGTAGGCCTATACTATGCCTGGGGCACCAAATGTATGCTTTGTCTGGGGCACCAAAATGGAAGCCTTGCCTAGGGCGCCATTTGGGCTAAGTGCCAGCCCTGTCCATTGCTGTGCATTTTCATTTCATCAAAGTTTATAAACTGCTCTTAATGGCGATTCTGAGAGCTGCCTATTCGCAAATTAAAATTTCATCAGTCTATACAGTCTGTGACACTTCATCAACTGCCACGTCTTGCTGTTGGAACTCCCCAACCAAAACCTCCGTCTCAGGCGTGCCTCCTTGTCATCATCAGCTTGGTTCTTAAAAATAGTTGTCCTGGCTTTCCTGCATAGCTAGGATTTTAGTATCTGAATGGCACTTCAGTTTATTTGTTGGGTTTCATAGATTCGAATTTCGACCGACAAAATGTAATTAGAGAAAAAAAACGTCGTAGCTTCCCTATTCAGGCTGCAACTATTAGGCCCACACAATATATTCGATAATTGGTCATGATTCTGGTCTTAACCCTCTCACCCCTATAGCCCCACAGCAAGCGGAACGCCCACCCGATGGCCCTGAGCAAAAAGTATATAATATATATATATATATATATATAATATATAATAATATATAATATAATATATATATATATATATAATATATAATAATATATAATATAATATAATAATATATATAATATATATATAATAATAATAATATATAATAATAATAATATATAATAGTAATAATAATAATATAATATAATAATATATATAATATATATATAATAATATATATAATAATATATATTTATATATAATAATATATATAATAATATATAATATATATATATATATAATATATATAATATATAATAATATAATATATATAATATATAATAATATATAATAATAATATATAATAATATATAATAATAATAATATATAATAGTAAGTAAACCAATAAGCCACGGTTTATATGTTGAAGCTTCTATGGCGGCTTTACGGGTATTTGTCAAAGACCACCAAGCCGCTATAGCGGCTATACGGGGCAAGAGGGTTAAAACTCCCGAAACAAAGAATTTTATTCTTTTCCACTGATTGTCTTACGGCAGTTGCAAAAATACACAGAATTTGCTTTTTAAAAAATTGGAAAACCCACTTAAATGGAAACCACAAAATTATTCATGGCAATGACCTGAAAGTCCATGCACCATTCAGACAATCCAACTGCAAACAAATTGTTCTGTGATGTCGTTTAATCTTCTCTGCACTTCAGATTTCATATTAAAGCGATTTCTACAATCGGTCTTCGGTTCTAAGTTGCGAGATTCTCAACGCCTTTCTCTAACTCCGTCACCTTTGCATCTTTGTCAGCATCCGGACCTTTCTCACCATCTTCTTTCTTCTTTGCTTCTTCTTCCTCTTCCTCCTCGTCCTCTTCTTCTTCATCATCATCATCATCGTCGTCTTCATCGTCGTCGTCATCATCATCATCGTCTTCATCATCGTCATGACCTGAAGAACAAGAGCTATAATATAAATTTTAGATAATGGTACATAACTTCACCCTCCCCAATAAAAGTTCAATTAACTTTATATTAACTTTATACCATAAATTATGTAAAAAAATATACTAAAAACTCTGCTGTAAGCAGACATGACAACTGACATTGTTTACTTACAGCACCGGTGTCAAACATTTCTCAATGGCCAGCCAGTGACAGAAAGTGGTGGGCCACGGTATCAAAGGCACCAAAGGAAAATGGGAGTAGCCCATATCCATAAAAACATTTGCAAAAGAGAATCCTTAATGGTGCATATTTTAGCATACAGTCAAATTAGGTCCACAAAATTGTAATTCTGATTTTCACCATCCAGAGCTAAAGAGCTTCACATGAAACTCATCATGCTTAACAATGACAAATAGAAATGGGAACTCTTTCTTCAGTTTCCCATCCGAAAAAAGTGATGACCTTTTTTAAGTCATCCGACCAAAATCAATTCATTCTATTTTTTCACATTTTTTCATTTCCGGGGGATGTTTTCATGGTTATTTCATGGCTTTTACATCATGTGCTAGTAAATGCATTCAATTATCTGTTCCTTTTTACATTTCGAGGGTGTTCAAACACCCAAAACACTCCCCTAGCCACGGCCTTGCAGTCAGTTCACCCAAACAAATGGACTGGTAGTAGTGAGCACTAACAATAGGGCTGCAGAGATCACAACTTAAGGAGCGAGGCCCATAAAGCAGCGCCAGACCAGAACAGCAAAATCAGAAGATGTTCCAATTCCTAAACTTACCATATCCCGATCCTCCAGCTCCCTCTCCATCTTCGTCGTCGTCGTTTTTCCCTCCGTAAGAGAATCCACCGTAACCAGTGAACTCGCCGTAACCACCGCCGTAAGCGTAACCTTCGCTGTCACCGTACGCGTCGTCGTCATGACCCTGGCGACCGTAATCGTAATTTCTGGCTGTAATGTAAGAGCAATGTAATTGAAATGCAATTTTCAATCGAGTCGGAATTGGATCTTTTAAGGTGTGGTCAAGACATTGTAACTCTAATGGCCGACCTTTGGTGTCCAGCGGCGATCTGCTCTACGATTGGCCGATCAATCTGAATTCTCATTGTCTTGCTCGTAGACTACAACAATTCAGTGGTGCTCTTTCTCGGTGGCTGGTCCTAGAATATCAAATGGCTGTTGTGTTCCGCCTGGTGCCTACAGGTCACACCACGATATACCTTACGAAATCAAAAAACTGCCTTATTTGTGGAACCACATGCCCGAAACCAGAATTAAGGTGATTTTGCAACATTTTGAGTCTGATGCACCATTTCACAGGTCTTGTCTCAGGCCTCAAAATGACACAAAAAGGATTGTCCTATAGATGTGCAGGCATCCAGGTTGTAACACTAGAACTTGAATTAATATTTATTTTCAAAAGCAGCATATTTTAAGTAAGCAAGACTCACTAGAAACGGCTAGTTCTTTCGTTTCGGCTGTTTCATGTCCGCACTTAGGACAAGGTATTGGCTGACCCTTCGGATATTTAAAGTTCTTGCGTTTCACGTGATCGTCACAGTAGCACACCTACAACAAAAACCAGTTTAAAATTTTATCAATACAGTGGGGCATCTTATATTCCAAAAATAGTTTAAGGTTGTTAGTTTCCAAACAAAACCAGTTTCAGGAAAATCAACACAGTGCACATCTCCAAACAAAACCGGTTCAGCATAATCAATTATAGTGCACATTTCATACCAAAACCAGTTTCAAGTTTGTAGGGTGGTCATATCAAAACAAAACCCACTTTCAGTTTCATTAAAACACTGCCTAACCACAGCAAAGAAACCAGATTCGGCTTTCAATTATGGTGCACACAAAAAACTATTCCAACAAAGACAATAAGCGTTTTTCCATTGCAGCACCTGTAGGTAATTCATAGTTTTATTTAATTCTATTACAGCACCTCTCACAGAGCATGCAAATCAGAGGCGCTCCCAGTGCAAAAGATCCAGAGAAAATAACTTAGTTTAGAACATACTTAGAAAGATTCGTCATCTTTCTCTCGTCTCAAAACAACTGCCTTTTCTTTCGGGGGTTGCACGCATAGGAAGCGCTTCTGAAAGGCTCGTGCTGCAAGAAACGCTTCATAAATAGAAAACATTGGCTTCCAGTTCAGTCACGCATCCACTTCAGGGTTGCTTCTTTTGCTTGGCGCTGTGTCTTGGGCACAGCACCACCTTATCTCTGTAAGTTATTCACTTTGACCTCTACTACTCTAGGTCGCCGATCTCTGCGCTCGGCCTCTAGAGGTGACTTTATGGTTCCTTACGCACGCACTGCCACTAGGCAGAGCAGGGCATTTTCGGTCACTGGCCCTTCCGTTTGGAATGACCTTCCTTCTAACCTGCGTTCCCACCCTCGGAACACGTCGGGCTCATTCTATGGATTGCTTAAGACTTTTCTTTTTGACTGGGCTTGGGTCGGGAGCGCCTCTGAGTAGAGTCCTTGAAGGGGCGCTATATATAAATTGCATAGATAGATAGATAGATAAATGGTCATATACAATAAGTACTGGTAATGTAGCTTTTCCGGAAAAGTATTTTGCGAGAAATTTTCTGGAAATTTTCCGAAGAACCGGTAAAAATTTACATTTAACTCAGAAAATATCAGAATTTCACTCTCAGAAGTTTTTCTTATTGTTTAAGCTGCTTTTATTTACAGTACTTCTGTCGATGCAAACAATGTTGAACTTAAAAAATAATTAATATGAGCAATAAACACTGTTCATTAACATTTCAGACTAAAGTAGCCTATAGAAAACTAGTTGTAGCTTGATGTCTGCAGTCAGCTCTGTTGCAGGAAACGTGTAAAAAACTGATATAAACATGAAACAATCTAACAATCTACCAATACGTAACAGTTAAAACAATATCTGCAGTTAGCTCTGTTGCGGGAAACGTGTAGAAAACTGTTATAAACATGAAACAATCTAACAATCTACCAACACTTAACAGTTAAAACAATACTGTTCAAAAATTCTCATTAATAGTTCACTGTTCATTAGCAGATCTATGTTACTTGTTATGTTTAACGACACTGCCATATCAAAGATGATTAGTGTCGCCCTCCTCCTTTAATCAAACTTAGGACTGGCACTGGCTTAGAACAACTACTGGCAAAGTATCATAAGCATTTCTGCAATGGGCCTCATAAGAATCAATCCCTTCAAGTAAAAAACAGAAGAAGAAAAAGAAAGGTGTCTATAGTAATACTACAGCAATTGCTGTTTCTGTGTTATGTTTTCATAACTCACAAATATAAAGGTGTCTGAATGATAAAAAATATTTTCTCTAAATTTACAGCGAAGTTTAATTGCATTTAATTCCTAAATGTTGTTTTTGGGCCGTGTGAACAATCTGAACAATGATCACTAGCACTAGCAGTGACATCTATTGAATAAACTATCAGTTATAACCACCTAAGACTGCTTATAGTGATTGATGTATAATTGTATATAGTTACCTTATATTGAACGAAAATTTCGGACTCTTTAGAACTGAGTATGTATATCATAATATTTTATTGGTGGTAAAATACGTCGGAAAGTTTCCAAAATTTTACGGAAAAATATGAAACTTTCCGGACAATTTTTCCATCTCACAACACTAGATAAATAGAATACAATACAATGTGCCTGGGTACCAGTTAATAACGAAGACTGAGTCAATAGAGACAGAGCTGATTCCATGTTTATTAAGCTCCACCGTCTCATAACAAAATTACTATCAATGATGGCACTGAACAACACTTTCCCCAGGTCCCTGCACACAATCCATGTCAGCGTTAGTTGCGATGGGTTTGAACAACCCATGAGCTGCAGAACATCGCAACTTTACACCTTTCGACTATCACTAGAAAACAATATATTGAAACAATTGAAGCATAATAACCACCTGAACCAACTACTGAAACACTAACAAAAACATGTCAAAAGAGCAACTGAAACGGATGGAAAAAACTATAATACCAATTGAAATGCACCAAACAGCCACAGAAACAACCACTGAAACAACCACAGAAACAGCATAACACAATGAAACAACCATAGAAACTACGTAACACAATTAAACAACAGCTGAAACGATGTAACACAATGATCATTGGTATATGTTACCTTGCACCGAAGACACGAATACTGTCCATGTCTGTTACAAGACGCACCTGTGACAAAACAGTCGTAAGAACATCAGATGCAATCAGACGTATAAATTTACAATTGTACCATCCATGTCAGGCGTAAGCTTAATAACGGTGCCACAAAATGCTGTCATCATCATCATCATTGTCACCATCATCACAGTCATCATCATAATCATAACAATCGTCATCGTCACCATCGTCACGTAACATACAAAGAGCCTCAGGTTTTTTTTAGACATTTTTGCTAACTGCACAACAAGCAATTTTTAGTCGTTTGTGAGAAATTTTCCAAAAAATGTCGCAAGTCACCAACGAAAATATCTGATGAACTTTTTCTTAAAAACTAAAATTGTCAGAATGTCAGAAATATTTTCCTAAAATGTACAAAGTTTTCCATAGAAATGTCGTATGTCACCACATATAAACACTGCATCCAGCAGTCCTTCGTTTCATTTCCTTCTTCCGCGGTGAACCGGATTCAGTCAATTACATTTATCTAACGATTATCACTACACAAGACTGCTTTTACAACTGCACATATTCATTTACAATTGCATATTTTTGCATAGAACTGCACGTTAAAAAAGCCCTAAAGAGCCGCGTGTTATAATTTCATCAACGATGCGCTTACACTTGTAAGACTCGGCATCAAGGCGTTGACAACTGGCTTGATGTTCAAACTGGTCGTCCTCACAGAGGAAACAGCGGCAGAAGGAGCAACGGAAGACGCGTCCTCCGTGATCCCAGACGGCACGCTTGCACTCCTCGCATTCCGCGTCTTGCAGTGGACAAGTGCATGCGTGCGTTGTCAGACACTTGCGCCCGTGGCACACCCACGCCTCACAGAAATCACAGATTGCGCCCTGGAAAGAAAATCGCACCAAAGGTTAATTAAATGTCAAATCCAGGTCAATGAAATCACAGCGGAGTTTAAAGGTATTATTATCATTATCATTTTATTATTATTGTCCTTATTTATCACTTTATTATTATTATTATTATTCCCCAAGCACGAACTGCTCTATTACTATTATTATTACTATTATTATTACTATTATAATCATAATTAGTATCATAATTACTGCTATTATTATTGTTATTATTACGATCATTATTATAATTACAAATTCATGAAGAACCAGACTTCTCAATTTTATCCTGATTTTAACCGTAAATAAGTTCCATTTGCTCATAAACATCGCCATTTCGTACAAAAGATGATTATTGTTGCCCTCCTATTTTACCCATGCTTCGGATTGGCACCACCTGTTTCACTTACCACCATCTGAAGACCCGTCGTGAATTGTGCCGGGTGCTTAATGACACAGTCGCCCGTCTTCATCATACACTTCGTCTTGCCTGCAACAAACATAATGATGATGCCTTGTTGTAACATTAATATTTATTTTTTATTATTATTAATTTTGTATTTTTATTTTTACATGAGCAGCGCGCTTTAAGGCTCCCCAAGACTTATTTGAATAAACATAGTTGAACTGGGAGCACCTCTGAGCAGTGTTCCAGATGTGGTGCTATACAAATATCTTGAAATGAATTTCCTACAACATTGCAACCTTGGACGGCAACAATTAAACATTGCGTTCTTCTAAATTCTGCAATGCAAAGAACGTCACTTAGCAACGTAAAGTGTAACAAAAAGTGCGTTGAGTCACTCACCGCAGTGAGCGCACATCGGTAGACGCTGAACGGCAAAACAAAAGTAGCAGAACGCACGGTTCTTCTGACGTCTGCAAAAAAACAGCAAAACTATTTCACATTCAAAACGTAAATTCAGAAAGGTCCAAGAATTTGAAGTCCCTGCCTCAATGACTCTGGACTGTGTGACATTTAAAAAACATATAATAATAATCTTTTCTTTATTATTCATTCCAGGGCTGTTTTTAAGGAATTTTTAGAACTGCACATCCTCTTCTCTCCTTTCTCACCCCCTATGGTAAATTACACCAAATCTGAGGAAAATGACCTATTTTTACTAGTTTTAACTGCACGGAACGTGACGTAAGTGCTTCTACAACTGCACGAATCCATTTAGAAATGCGCATTTTGTGTAGAACTGCACGTTAAAAAAGCCCTGATTCATTCTGATAAATACAGTATGATTACATGAAAAATCTTAATAAACATTAATCTAAACTACTAAGAGAAAAGACAGCCTGCAATACATGGGTGCTAATAGCACTACCGTTTATCCTACAGTGGTTTCGGGAATTGAATTCGGCTCATCTGATCTCCATGCCAGTGTACTATCCAATGCGCAACCATGCTCCCTGGACGGATGCCTACCTGCACCCATTTCAAAGCTGAAGCACAATGCGGTGTTTGGATTAGAGTATAAAACACAATATGAATGATTTTTTTTATAAATGATCAATGCTGCAAATATGTAGATGGATATTAAAATTGAGATTTCAGAGGAAGGGTGAAACCATACCTTTTACAAAGATCACATTCCTACAACGGAAAGAAGAAAATTATATCAAAACACGCAAAAAACACCTCTTCGCATCTCTCTCTCTCTAAGGATAAGAACTTAACGACCATTATACTATATAAGGTGCTAAGCGTCAATACTCGGGAAACTCTATTCAAATCGAAGCATTTCTAACTCCTTGGTAGAAAGTTTATTTCCCTTAAGTCAAGTAAAAGTTAATTTCTTTAAAGTCAATGTATTATTACTCCCTTATGCATTGAACTGAGTAAGTGAGGGGTTCAGGGTATTTAGTAGCGCTCTGGCACGAAGAGCGTACGGACGTGGGATCGCTTGTCCTGCCCTTCCAAAGCTCAACTCACCAGATGGCGATGATTAAATGAACGCCTTACACGTATGCCAAACAGTTAAACTTTAACTCCTTTAATAACTTTACCATTAATTGTAATCAAACTGCGGTTTGTGAGCTTGACATTCGATTCGATTCAAACTTGTTTTTTAAAGAGAGATCAACTTGAGAGTGTCAACAATAATCAAAATCATATTTTAAAAACGTGCCATAAAAACAATTCGAACCTTTAAATAAGTAAAGATTTTCCTGAAAAAGGGTGACATAGAAAGAGATGGGTCACGGTAGACCTGGTCAACCACACTGTTTGATCGGTGACCGGTGATCTGCTTGTTGTAGAACAGCAATCGGTCTTTAACACCCCTTCCCCCTACCCCCTCTGGGTTGTCACTCCAGTATGATAACAGCTAGACTACCGCACCCCAAAATTAACCAAGAATTTTTATGTTGAGTTATTAATGGCATAGACCAACCATAGATGCATTGCAAGGCCTTTCGCCCAACGGTCGTTCAAGATGCGCTAAACGAATGTTGCGCTGTCGGTCCTTCTGCTTTTCGGCTTTCTTACGCTGACCTGTCTTCTTTTTAGGCATTTCTATACTACTAAGTTGTTAATATACTATTTAAAGCAATTACTATATCGACCGGCGATTCGACACGCCATTTACACAAACCGGAAGTTGTCCAAACTACTGAAGAACAGTTCTACCGCCATCTATCAATTGCCGAAAGCGATCATAATCATTATACAAAAATTATTAATGATCGCCTGGATTCTAAATTTATAATAGTCGCATGTGATCAAATAAAAACTAAAGTGCTCCAGGATTTAAGTCATTGACTAATAATATTCTAGTAATGAACAGACTTAACCTGCAATTCACTCATTCATTGAATGGACATATAGAGTGCGTCTCATATAGATTTACTCTGGGGCGCTCCCAGACCAGCCACGTCAAAAGAAATGGTTATAGAGAGATTTATGAAACAACGTTTGGTTGGTCAGATGCAATCAATGCAGCTTTTAAAAAGGTAATTCCATCATCATCATCATCATCATCATCATCATCATCATCATCATCATCATCATCATCATCATCATCATCATCATCATCATCATCATCATCATCATCATCATCATCATCATCATCATCATCATCATCATCAACACCACCACCACCACCATCACCACCACCATTACCATCACCATCACCATCATCATCATCATCATCATCATCATCATCATCATCATCATCATCATCATCAACATCATCATCATCATCATCATCATCACCATCACCATCATCATCATCATCATCATCATCATCATCATCATCATCACCACCACCATCACCACCACCATCACCATCATCATCTGCATCCAGTTGTGCATTGTGTATGGCTTACTTGATTTTCTGCTTTTGAAGTCACACCTTTGTGATTGCTAGCCTACTAGGTCTAACATTTGTTTTACATTATTTTTTCATGTATATTACTACACTTTATTATTACTTGTATGCATTATTTGTCGATGTCCCATTGTGCGTTTGCCAATGGAATAATAAAGGCTATACTTAATTACTTACTTACTGAATATAACATATAAAACTAAGTAGGCCAAGTAAGTAGGTCATGTCTTGAGGCACTCCAAGTTAGCTTCCAAAATGCGTTAAGAGTTCAAACTCGATCTCGGTGACTCACTTTGTTGGTCTTTCGCGGATCACAAAGAACGACCCGACCCAAGAGTAACCAAAGATCTTCGGCCTGGGTATGGAAAGCCGATTTCAAAATTGCCGACGGCATCGAAAGCCAGTTCTTAAAATTTTTAATTAAACTGAATCAACTTAAGATGGCACAAATTTTCGTATTATTCTAATCATCCATTCAACCTGCATGTCTTCTTTAAATCGTACCCATTGCAAATAATTTTTCCTTAGTTGTTTTCGACCAACACACTTACATACCTACGCACATGGTGAATCTACTTTGGCGCACGCTCCTCGAAAGAATGGCGCCATTGGCTAAACGGAAGCAGCGTTGCCATTCCTTGGGTGTTTTCACAAGATCTTGGGTTTTTCGTTCCGAACTTGGGAAATGGGTTTATTTTGGGAACAACATAGGTTTTTTGCTTGGGTTTTTTCGGCGTAAAAAATCGGAACATTTTTGAGAAATTGTTGATATTTTCGGAATTTTTTTGACATTTTCGAGAAATGTTTTGACATTTTTACGATTTGTGCCGTGATGACTAAAGAAAGGTCAAATTTTGGACGAAAAATTGCGAACATTTTTGAAAGATTTGAAATTTTCGGACTGGAAATTCAGAAAATTCTGGACATTTTTGAAAGATTTGCTAAATCTGGGTTTTCTTGGGTTGTTTGGCTCTCCAACTTGGGTTTTTTAATTTTGTAGAGTGGCAACGCTGAACGGAAGCATGTGACTGCATCCAGTGGCTGTGTCCAGCAAAATCGGATCAAGTTGTATGCGAAAGTCGTCGTGTGGCGTTTTAGATTTCGAGGTTCCAGTCGGTTCCAGTCGGTTCCTGTCGGTTCCAGAGGTCCACGGAGAGATGCCGAACATCAAGATTTTCTGCGGAACGTCGCACGTCGAGCTGGCGCAGCGGATCTGCGATCGACTTGGCATCGAACTCGGCAAAGTCATCACAAAGAAATTCAGCAACCAGGAGACTTGGTTCGTTGTCGATAATCCCCATGCTCACGCTTCTTCTTGCACCTTAAATGGCGTGGCGCCCATTCAAACGGGCAGAGGTGGTGATGACGCATCTCCCCAGGCCAATTCATTGAAAAATTAGTGGCGTAGTGAACATATGGTCGCTATTAAAACCACTGTTTTAAATTTTTCTTTCGTGCATTGGATTTTACCCTTTTATCGACGTACTTGATTTCCGATAGTTTTTCATGGTATGACCTCTCCCAGGAGAGATAGTGCAGTGTTCTATAGTTTTACAGATTCCCAGTTGCTTGCGTGCAGCTAATAACATAATCATTAACGCAGTTTTTTGAAGTTGCAGCAGTTGTTTGGCAATATTGCAGTTGAAATTTTCGACTGCTAATTAACGATGTTATTTTATTTATTGAAACAATCGCGACCGGTTACATTTATGCAATTTAAACAATTCACGAGAACGTAAATTACAGGAGACATGAATCTTAACTACTAACAGAACAGACACCCTGCAATACTGTTTGGTTTACTTCTATAATTGTTCATGTGGTGGTTTCAGGAAATAAGATAGATTGATAGGTTCCATCATACAAGCGTACAGAAATGATGGACTACTTGACCTGCAAACATATCTTCCTGCTAAACAGACTATCCGTGCCTTAGATTTACATTTCGGTGCGACCTTGCGCAAGTTTCACTTTTGTTTAATGGTATTAGTAATGAAATTAGAACTGTGGTTGATTAGATATGATATTATGAAGAAATTATGATCTTGCTCTCTTCCAGAACCATCAATATTGCTGTAGAATAAGACAGGCTGGAACGGACAAACTGAGGAGCTCAAATCACGTGTCTCTCTTTTTCTCTCTCTCGTTCTGTCTCTCTTTCTATCTCTCACAGCTTCTTCATCTTGGTTTCTCTCTCAGGAGCGATTCCTGTTGGTGGATCCAAAAGTTTGTGAGCTGAATTGTGGCAGTCAGGCATATATGGGCATGTTGAAGGGTGCTATGAACCTGAACAAAAGCCAAGGAAAATTGTGCATTATATTGGCCATTTTGAGTATCCAGTGAGCACTGTTTCAAAGGCATGGAGCCTTAGGTGTTGCATAAACATTATATATTTTGTAAAAAAAGTAATTTTCTATTGTAGCGTTGAGATTGGTGAGTCTGTTCGAGGCGAAGATGTCTTCATCGTTCAGAGCGGATGTGGTGAGATCAACGACATGATCATGGAACTGTTGATCATGATCAACGCTTGTAAGATCGCATCAGCATCCAGAGTAACGGCCGTCATTCCATGCTTCCCGTACGCCAGGCAGGACAAGAAGGATAAGGTCGGTTCTTATAGTTTTCAGTTGGAGTTAGATCCATAAGTACTGCAACTTCCATTTCTTTATTGCACTGACACACCTGCGATGAGGTTTAGGGTTGAAATGTTTAATTTGTTAAATTGATCTTTCTGAGCACTCCGTCTGTGCTCCCAACCAATTCAGCTAAATTATGAGTACATTGATTGCTCTCTATGCATCCTCTTAGACCCTCTGATCGGTTTGAGCTCTTTGTTCCCTGCAACAGAACAAACGTGTCTCAAACCAGATCATTTGCCTGCATCTGTCCCTTTTTATGGAATTAACTCACCATCCGTTCGCTGTGTCATTCTCTGTTGGAAGTCTTTCCTGATCATTCTCTCGCCTTATGACCTGCATTTTTTCTCGGGTTGCACACACTGGGAGCGCTTCTAAAAGGCTCTTGCTGCGTGAAACGCTTTATAAATGGTCATTTACAATACAATACTATGGAAGGATATATGCATCAATCAATCAATCAATTCGTTTTTTGGAATTACTAAGATGACATGCGACAACTTAAACAGCCATGGCCAGATCTTGTATTCATTTATGCCGAGTACTTACATGACCACTCCTATTTAAATTCCTTCTCAGAGGCTATTAATAAAGTCTTCAGACCCTTGCGTAAGGTGTGTGCAGTGTCAATAGCTAAAAGCATGCAGACACTAAGACAATTGAGTTGCTAAGACTTCATATATAAGACAATTGAGTTACTTAGAATTCATATAAGACAATCGAGTTACTAAGACTTCATTCTTGTGGATTCGTTTCACAGAGTCGGGCGCCGATCTCCGCGAAGCTGATTGCTAACATGTTGTCTACGGCTGGAGCTGATCACATCATCACAATGGATCTACACGCCTCACAGATCCAGGTAATTATTACAATCAATTAAATCATTGTTTACTTTTGTACAACATCCCTTTAAGATATCTACTCAGTGGCCCTACCAACTCAGCTGGAGGAGTTGAACCCCCAAATGGCAGTCCAGTATGCTATTCATACATTGGTATGGCGATGTTGTCAGGGTCTCGCCCCAATTTACCTCAGAGAGCTATGCAGCCTTACATTGGGTATCTAAGGACGTCGTCAGCTACGCTCTGCTGATAAGGGAGTCCTCTTAGTTCCTTTTGCTCGTACTACTACCACGAAGAATCGAGCCTTTTCTGTGGTTGGACCAGTGGTCTGAAATGGCCTTCCTTTTGAGTGAATGAATGAATGAATGAATGAATTATTGCTTACTCTAACATCATTTATTTATTTATTTGAGAAATTGTATGTAGCGCCTCTTCACTGTAGGCTACTCAGAAGCGCTCCCAACCACAGCATTTTCAAATATAACTGTCCTAAGATGAGAGAGGGGTGCCTGAGAAGGTGGAGTTACAGAAAGCGAGTGGAGCATCAATGGAAGGCCATTCCTGGTCGTTAGAACTGCCACCGATTTATTTTGATCTTATTTGTTCATTACACTGATGTTATGAATTTGCCAGTGTTTTCCATTCACGGAAGAAACATTGCGTACTGACTAAAAAAACTGTGGGCATTCATGCATGTATTTATGCGTGCATGCATGCATGAGTGCGTTATTGACTGCATATTGTACATTTCGTTTTGTAGGGTTTCTTCGATATCCCTGTGGACAACTTGTACGCCGAGCCAGCCGTGTTGAAATGGATAAAGGAGAACATTCCAGAATGGCGAAATAGTATCATCGTTTCGCCTGATGCCGGTGGAGCCAAGCGGTAGGTGACTGTCCACCTATCATGCATACATTGGCAGACGTATTGTATATTGTATTGTATATAAGCATTTATAAAGCGCCTCTTACAGACTAGCTATTCAGAGGTGCTCTCAGCGTGACAGCCCCGAGTGAATAAAAAAGACTTCATGTAGCAAAGAGTATGGGTCAATTGATTTAGAATGCTTGCCTTGTATTCAAAAGAGTAGAGATTCAATTCTCCGCCATTGGTACAGTTGCTGTGTATGATTGTGGACTTTGCAGTGCCATCAATTGAAGTGTGGTCATTGGATATTAGTACTTACTAAATGCATAAAAATTATTTTAGTCTTGAATAAATTATCAAACAAAGCATGAAGGTAAGCACGCAATAATATATGAATTATATCCGGAGTTTTCTATTCCGAATGTTGGCAACCTTACTTGGCGCTTAAAGTTGCTGTGTCCTTACGAAGATGATCAGCATTACCCTCCTTCTTTCTCAAGCCTTAGGACTGGCACTGCTAGGATATGAACCGCGGCAGAGTTCTTGGACCTGGGCGTATCAGTTAAAGAAATGTCGCAGTTCCTTAAATTAGCTGTTCATGGCAACATCAAACTTACTGGACTTTGTTTACATCTTGTGTAGAGTGACGTCGATTGCGGACAAGTTGAACGTTGATTTTGCTCTCATCCACAAGGAACGGAAGAAGGCGAACGAAGTGGCTTCCATGGTTCTCGTTGGAGACACGAGAAACAAAGTGGCCATACTCGTCGACGACATGGCGGACACGTGTGGAACGATATGTCACGCGGCGGAAAAGTAAGGGCACTTTCTCTTTGTTATCGGCTTATATACCATTTATGTAACTCAGAATTTGTCGCCAATGTGGTTTAGTGGTTATTGAATGCTGACAACCTAGTCTTATTAAGTGCTATGATTATCATTTTAAGAATTTATATAGGTTTTGATTGTTGATAATGAAATTGACGTGAACCTTTGATTTGTTTCAGCGTTGCACCAGAACTCAAAACGTACATTTCTAAGATTATAATATTGTTGATGATTTAGAACTATGCTTGAACTTTGTACTTTTAAGTTGATCCTTCCACTGTATGATTGATGTACTTGAGTTTATTTTTGTCGCATATTATTCGTTTTTTCATATTTAGACTTCTTGAGGCCGGTGCGTTGAAAATCTACTCCATTTGCACGCACGGAATCTTATCTGGACCGGCGTTGGCCAACATCAACAAATCATCTTTTGAATGCGTTGTTGTCACGAACACAATTCCACAGGAAAACAACATGAAAATCAGCAACAAAATACAAGTAACTTGCTAAATAGCTCTGACATTCGCTCATTTCTTCAGTTTTGCTGTAGCGCTACATTTAGGTTGTATTTTTTTGCACCCAAGGTACAAATGATCCCTCAGGCTTTAAAAACAATAAATAGTAAAAGCTTTTTTTATAGGTTCTTGTCTCCAACGTGATAGTGTGCTGGTTTGGAACAGATTAAAATTCTATTTACTTAACACCACAGCACATCTTAATCTGGTTGTTATTATTATTGTTATTATTGCTGAATTTGTTTCATGCAGGTCACAAATAGTTTTGAGATAACTACACCCACCTTCAGATTAAGATGTGCTGTGGTGTGATGTAAATAGAATTTTAATATTCGACATCTGTTCCAAACTGGCAAAGTATTTCCTGTTGTGAGAATGTTTTGTGGTAGGGAACTCATTTTTCAATTTCAGTTGCCCAAGGTCACTTTACTCTCCTTTGGAATCTCAAAACTGTTTTATTTAAGTCAGGGGCACAACTGAGTAGCCTACCTTGTAAAGGTGCTATATAAAACTTCCTAATAATAAAGTAAAATAAATACTTTGTAGGAATGTGAATCTCATGGTTGTAAAAAACGTTTTTTTTATTCTATCCCATAAAGCGTGGTTTTTTTTATTTTGCATCGTTTTTTATTTTTTAGGTTACTGTTATTTATTTACTGTCTATTATTGTTTTCTTTAATTTCATTTTTTGTCTGATATTCCATACGCTTTCATCGTACTCTCAAGGATTCAGCTAATTATAATGTCATTATGTAATTGTTTAAGTCATCATTTGAGAAATACATGTACTAAATGAATTTTGCAAGAGTTATTTTGATATAAAATTCTTGAACCTATAATTAATATACGTAACAATTTTAAGTACACAATTTAGTGTACAATATACATTATACAATTCAGTTCACATCTATGGTCTTTGCTTCTGATTAGATAACAATTTTAATTGCATTACCTGGTATGTCGATCAGCATGAACTTATATAAACTTATGTTTACAATTTAAATTTGGAAAAAATTCAATACCTTTAATTTTTCGGAATTTCCTATCAAACCAAAGTTATAGGAAAAAAAATAACTGTGGTAGATTAATGTTACTTATACCAATTGATTGATTTTGGCCTAATAATAAAGTTGTGTTATTTGCAGATTAAGATAAAATTGCATAAGCAAGGTTTTTAAGCTTAAAATGAAGTTTCAGATGTAAAAAAGGCTAATTATTTTCCGCTTTTATCGTTTTTGTTTTGTTTTTCGAAAAAAGACTTTGTTTTTTATTTTATTTTCGTCGTTTTTTTACATCTATGGCGAATTTTCTACATGCCCCTTCAGCACTTCATGTCATGTAATCTTTTCTATAAATTTATATATCACGTGGCCTGCTGTAAAAGGTGTGTAAATGACTACAATTTCCATAATTTCGCTCTATTTCTCTATCTTTCAGGTCATCGACATTTCCATGATCTTGGCTGAAGCCATCCGTCGCACGCACAACGGAGAGTCGATCTCGTATTTATTCGGCAACGTTCCACTTTAGTCGACGTAGAAAGAGAAAGATGAGAGAATTATGAAAAGTGAAAACTCTTCTTCTGTGTGTGCCGTGTGTCTATTGCCGACGACATTCAGACGCAGATGTCTTGGTCTCAATGTTTACGTTTCTTTGAACTGGTTTCCTTATTCGTAGCTTTGTGAATGCGTTTGTTCGAATGACATGTTCTCGCACAACAACCCTTGCGACGCACCGTCGAAAAAGGAAAATCTTTTACTGCCATTTATTTGGGAAATTGTCGGAACAGGTTTCGATAAAAAAGTGACTCTGCGGTCCGCATTTTTCGTGACTGGTGCCCAGCAAGGGCGGATCCAGGGGGGGGTGCCAAAATGGCCATGGCCCCCTATTTAGAAATTTCTTTATTTTTTAACCAGCTATTCTGGCCCAAAAAGTTGAAGTGGCCCCCACTTAGTAGCTCCGTATGTCCGTCCATGTCCATCCCGCAGTTTTTTTGGGCGGAGGGTGGATGGAAAAGGTATCTTTTTGGGAAATTCGAGGCTGATGACTAAAAAAAGGTCATCGGTTTTTTTGACGACCAAGACGAAATTTTTTCCGTTTCCTGAACCAAGACCCTAAGTTTTGGCCCCCACCGTCGAAAATTTCTGTATCCTCCCTTGGTGCCCAGGGTGACTGGTTTTATGCAGTGCTAAATTTTCGTATGAGAAAAGACTCGTTTTTCCATTTGCAAACGTGGTATCGGTTCTATGATTGTACTGCAAATGGTTAATTACAGGTAGCTTGGTATTAAAACCATGCTGGTGGTATCTAAATATTGTTTGTCATTGGCACTTGGTTGTTTTTAAACTAACTATTTGGCAGAACCATGTTATCCTTGGCTGCTGTGACGGATTGGAGATGGTTTGTGTAGATGATGTTGAATTTAGGAAGACTATGCGGCAGTATGCGCACAATGGAGAGATTTTTCATAATATTAGAACACCTGGTAATGTATTAAATTTGTCGTTCAGGCTGTTCTAGGAGTGCGGAGATGTGTTGGAACATTTAGGTTCATTCTTGATTCTCACAGAATTGAATATTTTGGTGATGTGTCATTTAAATTGAACAACAAACAATGTAAATTTTTCTGATGAAATTCGTGGGAGGAGGAATGTCTTTTGCGGCAGAGAAGCTGATGAGGAAAAATATTAAATTGAGGTTTTTTAACCTGTACATTTGATGGAGTGCAGGAAGTCATCAATATTTTACCTCCTTTTCATTTGGTCCTTGCTCAAGATACATTTGCTCGTTTCCAATGATTTTCTGACTCATTTTCCAATAGTTCAGCGTGTTTGCCGTTTTGCTTTACATTTCGTCACTTGACTTGCTAGGTTTAAGCTCTTGTCTATTAAGTCTTGTCTTTTTAATTCGATATCAAATTATTCATATTTTTAGAAATCAAAAGTGTGTATGGTTTATTGGTTGAAAGTTAAATTCTGTCATGGGCTTTACCTAGTCCGCTCCACTCATGTGGACTTGATTTATATTCTGCAGCCTGTACAAGTGTACTTCTATTTAGCTGGTTAATAAAATTTTGGGGGAAGGGGCTGTCATGGCTCAGAGTTATATCGATTAGGTGATTATCTCTGTTTGGCCGAGTAAGAATAATTGGACGAACTATTCGATCAAATACGAACGCAAATAATGTACAAAATAATATGTCTACCAACAACATTCAAAATTTCAGATATTGTAAACAAAGGTTTCATTTAAGTAAATTTAATGCATAAGCTTAAGGTAAACATTTAGCTACATGTAACTTTTGACTCCTTTTGCCAGTCTGTGTATACTTGCTATAGCAGTCACATGTGCAGGAACAGAGTTAGTGATCACTGTTCATATTCGAATTGGCCTGCTGCTATTTGTCCAAATATCTATTTGGCCGCTAAGCGAATATGGAGCAAATGTTTGGTATATCTTTAAATAAATGTAATAAAAACATGCAAATAACTGGATTGCTTTGGCCAAAACTTTAGCTTTTGCCTTCATTCGCCCTACGCTTTTGACTCGGTTCTCTTCATTGACACGTTCTTTGTTAATTATTAACTGTTACCCAAAGCCCATCTTTTTGTTGTTGTCTCAAAATTGCTTTCTTTTCTCTGGTTCTTTCGCACTCGAAGCACCTCTGATCGCGATCAGTGTGCACTGAGAGAGGCACTTTATGAATTTATAGATGCAATGCAAAACTTGCTTTTAACGACATTCAGAATAGCATGGCGTAGAAGATAGTCGAGGTGTAGAAGATAGTCATGGATGCATGAAACAGTATGGTCGTAGAAATTGATAGCATTTTATTAAGTAGACGGGTTCTGAGCAGATCTCAATTTTAGACGGATGTCTGCTCCGTAATATAACAATACTTACAGTTGCGGTGCTTTAAAACGGAGGTGAATCTCAATGAAATTAAATTCTAATTGCCTTTTCAAAATTATCAGTTTGATAAGAACTTCGTTAGTGTTTTTTCTCGGCGTAAATGCAGTGGATTAGCCGCAGTCTGTATTTGAAAGCCTGACAATAAATTTGATTTGAATGCTCCAAAATGTGAATTGTCTGTTGAGAACGTGCGGGAATTTTTCAATTGCTAGGAGCCGCAGTTTGGCTACAGACCAGGGTTTAATTTTGTTAATGTGAGTTTAGGTACAGAAGAGTTTGATGTTGGGTGGAATTATTAAAAAGACAATACTGTTTAAATATAATCATTTACAACCCAGCAAGTATTAAAATATATTAATGATGAAATTGTAAATTTAACATAACGTGTTGATTTTTATTTGGTTGGCAGCAAAGTTCTTTGTCTCACTGTTAAATGTTGTAGCAGAAATTTGAGTTACGCTTGTTATTTTTTTTTATTAAAAACAAGTTGGCCTTCTTCTTGCCAATGCATATAAGACTGGGTTTTGTTCAGACCCTATTCCTGTCATACTTTTTTATATCAGGGATGACAAATATTTTTAATGGTTGGCCAGTTAGAATATTTTCCCAAAAAAGGGGTGGGTAAGAATCGGGGATAAGGCCTGGTGAGCAAGTCCCCAGAAATTGTCCGCAAAAATCCACCAACTGATTGCATGTCTTTTGTCGTTTCTATGAAAAAAAATTGACAAAAATAATCTTTTCAGTATCTTAAAGATGTGCAACACCCAACTGACATGCTGAACCAGAGCAGCAATCCTATATTCAATGCACTGCCAGTTAGGAAGCCAGTTTTATTAGGAAGCCAGTGTTATTAGCCTTAATTATGTTGATAATAGATGTAATAGTGATAATAGCTTTGTATCTGGACATTTTCTCAGCAATTCGGTGACAATGCACGAAGCCAAGGATCTGTTTGTTGTTCGTTTATACTTGAAGTTCTCAACGTCGTGTTGTTTGGCACCAAAGCACCGTCAAGAAAATAATAATGTCTTAAGACTTTATTGGTTTTAAATCCGATTTCATTTCGTCTTTGTTTGGATTTTGTGGAAGTTTTGTCGAACGAGTAAACACTTTGCGTTCTCTCCTTAACCCTTTGAACCCGACGGGCCGGTTTTCCGGCCCGTTATCCATAGAGTTACAGGAGCTCAGTGTTCAAAGGGTTAATGGAAATTGTGGACAGGGCAACTGATTGATTGATTGATTGATTGGTTGGTTGGTTGGTTGATTGATTGATTGGTTGATTGATTGATTGATTGATTGATTGATTAAGGTGTTCGGCTTATAGAACTGAAAGATGGGTTCAATCCCACAATGGTTACCATTATTATACTAAATGGTTACCATATACTGAATGGTTACCATTATTATACTGAATGGTTACCATATACGGAATGGTCGCCATATACGTTGGGCACGGTGGTGTATTGGCGGCGGCGTTGCCTTGAAGCCAGAAGGTTCAAATCCACCTCAAGTCGCCGTGTAGGGACCTTGGGCAAGTCCTTCACTCGCAATTGCTCAGCGCTTTGGTGTGAAACTCCGATGCAGTGTCCGCTCTGCAGTCGGAAGTGTCTCTGAGTAGAGTGCTTGAAGGGGCGCTTTAACAAGTGCACAAACAAAAAATGCTGAACGGGCGCCATAATATTATACGGACCTCGGGGCAAGTCCTTCACTCGCAATTACTCAGTGTCCGCAGTTAATGCATTGATATCAGATAGTAACTGCCTACAAAATTAATAATAATTTATAATGATGCAGAGTTTGGATAAAACTAAATTCTTGAATTTTGATGTACGATTGCCTTTGACTGAACACAGTGTAATTGAATTAGTAATTTGGTAGAGGAGTGTGGTATTACGAATTAGTAAAATGTTCATCGTCGAAACTGTTTTGGTTTTCATTATAGGGCAGCTATCGATGCACATTGCTGGTACTGTGTTACAGTGTTTGCATGATACATGTGTCTTGATTTTAACATGATGCAGTGCTTGTGACATGTGTCAGACATGTGTCTTGATTCTAACATGGTACAAAGTGTGTTAGTTACAATGATAATAAGTTTATGAATTAGTGCATCTGTGTTTATTCGTTTATTCTTTTGAGTTGAATCAGGTTCCTTGGATATCGCTATCATAGTTTTACGTTGGTGTGGAGCTCTCCATGACAGCTGTGCAGAAGAATCAGTATTGTTAGTTTAATAATTATTTTTACTATTTTTTACTATTTATTTATAATTATTACTAGAGCTGGTATTGAATTGATTAATCTCAAAAATTCAACTTTGATTAATCAATTAAATGGGATTATTTTTCAATTTGGGACTTTTCACGTAGAGTGTAAAAATTGTTCAGTATGAAGTTAATGAGCCAGTTACAATAAGAAACTTTAAATCATTTCATGCTAATGTGCATGAGTCAAAATGGAAAAGTAGACATTTGTTTCTACTTTCTATCTTCAAACGAATTAATTGTTCCAAATTCCAATTCAGAGTGTGAAAATTTTCAGATTGACGTTATCATTGATGTTTAGCAGCCACCTTGTTTACGGAGCCATTTGACATAAATGATAAAAAAATATATCGAACAAGCCAAAATTGATTGATCAAGATTTCTAGCGATATTTTTAAAATTGATAATTAATCCAAAAAATTATTAGGATGATTGTCTTAAAAGTTATTACTGTCATTTACTTTTATGGTACTATTGTTTTCTTAATATTACTACTACTACGGTACTGCAGTCTGCCGCTACTATTACTATTATTATTTTCTTATTATTGTTATTATTATTCATTATAATAATGATCATTATCTTATCTATGATAATAATAGTTTCATCATATTCTTTGTTATTACTTTTATTTTTATTTCTTGAAACAATATTGCTGCATCAGTCATTCCACGCCCCTGCAGCGAAATCTATTTTCTACCCGTCGACGTAATAATTATTCGTACTGTCGGCTCCCGGCCAGACCGAGAGATTGGATGGTCCACAACAGACCCTATCTTTATCCCTTTTCTCCCCTACTACCTGCGCTATCGCGGGAGGACGAAGCCATCTGTTGTGGACCATCAATCAGATTCACCTCTGGCTGCTGGGCCAACTGGTCTAGGGTCTACATGGATGATGATGTGATGTTTGCCACTGCCCTAGAGGCCTAGACCATACGACCGTCTGCAGCCTCAGACATGACCCGCACAGGTGTTGCGCTGTCAGTCAGTTAGTTAGGCTGCTTCCCGCAGCGTCTGACCCTGGACTATGGCTTTGGTTTATGGAACTACCGTTGGCGGAAGAGGTTTTCAGGGTTGCCAGATGTCGAAATTGTTTTGGGCGCGAAATCACGCCACAAAGTAGCCCACTAGTCGCGATCGATGCGCAGCTAAATTTTACTGAAGACTTGAGCATTTTTTATTATGCACATTAAAACGTACTTTATTGATGTCGTTAACATTGTATAGGCAATTGTATTTTTATGTCTCCATTTCCTTAACGCCCATTCAAGGCTTGAATGGGCGGAGTTTATCAGGGGCTAGGGGGGCTAAGCCCCCCAAGAAGACTCAAATTCATTTTTTTACCATGTAAATTGTATCTTTTCCCGGATTTAGCCCCCCAAGAAGGCCTTAGCCCCTCCAAGAACGGAAACCAAACCCCGCCCATGATTCAAGCTCTCTACTGAGAGGCACTCCCGACTACAGCGCTGAAACTATCGGAGTTTCACGCCGAAGCGCCCGAAGAATTGCGAGTGAACGACTTGCTCAAGGTCCACACGCGGCGGCTTGAGGTGGATTCGAACCTGCAACCATTCGGCTGTAAGGCAACGAACATACCCACTACATCCCGCGCCCAAAAAATGATGAAACCATCGACGCAAAAGCTTAAGAAGTTAAACTGTCTAGTTCTTACGTAGACCGGTTCCTATGCCACAGCGCATGGATTCATTGTTAAGTTAGTAACACGACATTTGAATTGTAACTAGTAAAGGCAAACTAGTAGCCCACAAATTATAGGAATTCACAATGTCGCCCACGCGACCGCTGGATAACTCGAAAGTAGCCCAAATAGTGCGAAGTTTCAGGACAAAATTTTGTCGCGAGCGCTTTGAAAAGTAGCCCAACTCGAGGTTTCGCGACAGCATGGCAACTCTACCCTGGACTTGGACTTGTTTTATGGATCAACCGCTCGCAGAAAAGGTTCCTCTAAAACAAGGATTGCACTCGGTGAAAGTTTTACTAGGCGCTTCCACGGCCAGGGAGAGAACGCTTCAGACATGAGGAGTGGTCTTTGGCTCGTATAAACAGCGTTACGGATACAGTGGCGGCGCCAGGATTTAAGTTTGGGGGGGTGGCTGAATCCTCGCGGAGTTCCATTTTCATTCGCCAAAATTTCTGACGACCTTTTTTAGTCCTATGGTCGAAATCTCATGGATGTAGGCTATTTCATTTTTAGGGGCTCATCGTGGAAATATTTAACTTTTACATGTAAAAAACGGGATGGCCATTTTTTGGGCGGGGGCTTAGCCCCGGGTGGCCTTTGGAGGGTGGGAGGGAGGCTTAGCCCCCTAACCCCTCTGGCGCCGCTCTGTACGGATATAGGCTTACTGAATCGAAATGATTAGAGGAAGAAACGTGCGAAACTTGGCGAAAAATTGTTCCTCGGCGAATCTTGCTGAAGGCGACAATCGTAATCGCAAACTTTGGATTTCTTAATAATACCATTACAACTGAACACTGGACACCACAATCTTGCAAGCCCATAATTTATTTATTTATTGTGGCCTATACACGTGTGCATTTTTAGGAAGAAATTTCAAATGAGTATTATTTAGGTGCGCTACAAACGCAGTGTTATCTGACTGCTAAGCCTAATCATTCGCCTGATAAAATAATTATGTAGGCTATGTGTCAAATTCTATGGTTTCAGCTGCCATTGGACATTCCTACCATAGCATAACTTATTTTTGGATCTGCAAGACATTTAAACTTTGATTGATAATAATACTATGATCCCAGTAGGCCTAGCAAGTTTACTAGTAGGCTAGGCCTACATTGTAAACAAATTAATAGATTTTTAAATGAGATTGACGGGCTTCTAGCTTTCGGCGGAATCGCCTGCATGATTTTCGAAGTATTTGAGGAAGGTTCTATATTCAACCCGCGAAATGTGGAATTTCGGAAAATTTTGAAGCTAATTCGGGATGATCATCATGATCTGTGAATTTACTTTAAAGAAATTATGCTAGTGCCTCTAACAAGACAGTAGCTGATATCTAGTTTATATTGCCATTGTTTGGCTCGGAGCTCCTCTGAGTAGGTTTCTTGAAGTAGTGCCATGCAAAGTTTTGAAATGAATGAATGAATAGATCTGTAACAACGCCCATTGGAAAGACACACGAAATGGACATTCCGGAAAAAATTCGGGGCGCTACAGACTGTTACTTCAACATCTTTTGTAAATGACAATCATGATATCATCATCGGCTCAGCATATAATATAATTAGTAGCCTAAAATTTTAATATCATGCCAATCAATGCCTTTAACTCTGGTTCTCCTTTACGTTCTTCATTCAGCGTAGGCCTACCGGAAAATATATTTCATAAACTTATGACGTAGGCATCGTTTAGAAGCGCCATCGGCTGTTACAATGCGTACTCGACCCAGGTGCAATAGAAATTTCTAACTACAATGTATAAACTTATAATAATAAAGTGTATGTAGACCTACATGTAGGCCTAGGTACTTCTTATTATGGAAGAGGTCTAAAAACGCAACCTCTACCTGCAAAGCATATAAATCCATAAGACGGAATAAGCCTACACGGTGCGTATATATATATATATATTTATATATATTGGATAATGGATATATATATATATATATATATATATATATATATCTTGGATAATGGATATGGACGTGATCGGAACGGTATAGGTGGTCGACAGTATACACGGAAGATCAAACGGGCGGAAAGCGTACAGGATGCCGCGTTACATGTGGCTCTGTGTAAACAATGGATCTGCGGAGATAGAATCCTGCTGCTGCTGCATCAGGATGTCAAAGCTAAGATCTTGAAGCGGAGTGGAACTTAAGCGAACGCGCATTCCTCGACAGATTGAATGGGGGCAGTGGGTTCGATGCCTACTGCAGCCCCCCTCTACTACATGCAGTGCGTTCATATAGACATAGGCCTGCACAGCTGTGTGTGAAAAGCTATTGTAGGCTTATTCGGTTGAGCTCTAAAGTCTATGGAGTTCTGGATTATACAGATAGAATTACTGATGCGGTGTTTTGTTTGAACATTTGCAACGTGGGAGTGATAGAGCGACTAGTTAGTAGACTACATGTAGGCTACGTACATGTATATAGGGCATACAGGCGTTACCAAACTGCGTTTCTACTCGGACTCTGGTAGGTGTACATACACTACACAGACAGTTCATGTTTTATAACGTCTAGTGCAAGGTTCTAACATTGTGTCTGAAGGAAATCAATATTAACGTCGCCCTCCTCGTTTACCGAGTTTCTAGACTGGCTCCTTCCGACCATTCTAGTGGCGGAGTTATTAGACGACTAGGTGGCTACTGCTTAACGATGCGGTGTCACTACGATTAATTATAAATAACGTCACACTCCTTCTTTTCTGAGACTTTGAACTGGCACTAAACGCCTATTAAGCAGTGAATAAGTAGTTATCGGTAGACCAGCACGTGTGTGTGGGCAGTTAATGTTTAATGGCGCTCTGAATAGCGGCGCCCTCCTCCTGCACCCAGACTTTGGACTGGCGACACGAGGATACGCCAGTGATCGACTTTACATTTTGACCAGTTACAAACAGACTGAATGAGATCTGCGTTTGTCAACATGGTTTCAGAAATGTCCTATTGCAGTTGGGGGGGGGGGGGGAGGAGGGGGAAGGGGATATGTAGGCCTACACAAAACATGCAGTTCTAAATGGATTTGTGCAGTTGTAGAAGCACTTGTGTTCGGTTAGAATTAGTAAAAAAAAGTCATTGTCGTCCGATTGGGAGAAAGTTACGATGGAGGATGGGAAGAGAAAGAACAGGTTGTGCAGTTGTAAAAATTCCTTTCAAAAGCCCTGCAATATTGAAGTAGTATGTTGTTCCTTTGATTTGTTGTCCTAACTTCCTGCTTTTAGACGTAGGGAAGGTATTCCGATGCAGCTATTTATCATGGGTTCACCACCCTATGTTTGCGAGATCCTCAAGTCATCGCACTTTAGGTTATCT
This sequence comes from Lumbricus terrestris, assembly GCA_949752735.1. Classification (NCBI taxonomy): domain Eukaryota; kingdom Metazoa; phylum Annelida; class Clitellata; order Crassiclitellata; family Lumbricidae; genus Lumbricus; species Lumbricus terrestris. Next base: position 39,044,926 of record OX457051.1, read on the forward strand.
CACTGTAAACTTATAAGATTCGTCAATTTGATCTGTGGAATTAGTCCCATGTATCTAGAGGGGTTATTCCCTTCGGATGAGCCATTTGCTCATGGGCGGAGTATGGTTTCCATTCTTGGGGGGGGGGCTACAAAAGAATTTGAGAAGAACTTGCAAGGTTTTTTGGGGCTGAGACTCGGTCCAGAACGAGCGGCGCCGACAAATATTTTCCAGGACAAAAAAGTTTAGGACCTTTTTTAGTCCTCGGGCTGAAATCTCGCCGAAAAATAAAAAATTGTTCGGACAAAAAATTTGATGACCTTTTTTTGCTCCCTTGTTATGTGTATTGACAACTATAGTAGGCCTATACCACGAAGGTTACACTTATGCATTGTGTTTCATTATTGTGAATTCAAGTTGCTTTTTTCTTGGATTTAGTAGACTAATTGATTGATTGATTGATTTATTTAGATCGATGGTTCTGCTGCAAATCGCGAATAGAGCTTATGTTCGTTAAAACCGACAGCAAGGAACAGTAGGCCTATAATTATAGGCCCTATAGCCTGTATGTAAGAACGCACACGACGACTATAATAGAACTCGTCTCACGGTCAAGACAAGAAAGAACCAGGTCGTTTCCATGGTTACAAGACGGAACCAGGCCGTTTCCATGGTTGCAACAGTCGACCCGAGTGAAATTGGAAATTGATTATGTACGGCGCAGGTGAGTTCTGTCCCGTGATTCAATAATCGCAGTTCGTGTGATCTCGTTTCCACTCATTACACGAATCAGATGATATGCTTACGTTTCGTCAATCTTATTATCCTTGTATCGATTCGGAGGGGCTCGAATTAGGTGCGCTATAAAAATTGCCATTCACCTAGCTCAATATCTTTCTTTAAATAATTACGAGTTTTATGTTTGCATGTGCACTTGTTAGCCCCTTCAATTTACTACTCAGAGGCGCTCCCGACTGCAGCGTCGACAATGCATCGGAGTTTCACGCCGAAGAATTAGCAATTGCGAGTGAAGGACTTGCCCAAGGTCCCTACGAGGCGATTTGAGGTGGATTCGAATCTGTAACCCTCCGGTTGCAAGGCAACGAACATACCCGCTGCACAAATGCGCCCCGCAATGCAGAAAATGCGATAAAAGCTTATGGGCTTCTTGGGTAGATGATAATTTTATTCTAGTCTACACACTTTTTCGTGGGCAGCTGTACCTCCCGTATGTCCACTGATTACAGCCCTTTAACCGCCACCTAAATAATGTTTTCCTCAGAAATCGATCATAATTAACCTCTACAGAGATGTAAACAGAGATAATATTCTCTTTATTGAAACAATCCGCCTGACCTGAGCAAGCGGTTACAATGTACAGTTATGCAGTTTAAACAATTCGCAAGAACGGAGATCACAGAATACACAAATCTTAACTACATGCATGTATACTAACTGAACAGACAACCTGAAATACATGGCGCTAATAGCAGCCTACAGGGCAAATCCGTCCAACGGGTGCTCGAACTCGCTACCTCTCGCACTCTACGCCATCGTATTTTGCATTACTCTACCGGACCCCGGCATTTCGCTCGCCGTACTAGTCAGCTTGTAATCACAATCTATTTAGCATCGTTTCATTACAGAGCAAATGGGGACGACTATTCTGTACACTTTCGTAAAGAGAATATTAAAAAAATGGATGGTTCATAATTATTATTACGTGACTGGGCAAGGATAGAAGAACCAACAGAGTGATGAACTGGATATTCACGAGGCAACGAAGAGGTAAGTGGACGAACATGGAAGAATATTGCCCGGAGACCATCGGAGAAGGTTTGAGGTGCTTTGAAGATGTCATGGTACAAAGCCGAACGTTGGCGATGGGCAAAATCAAAATGAATAAGCTGCAGTAATCATCTATATTATTCAGACTCGAACGGGAAGGGCTAAGTAGGCTTACTCAGTAAGTAGGCTACTTCACTGTATATTCCCCGCCTCACCCATTCGTGATTACTCAAGCGCCAGCGTTATCAGACAAGAAGTAGCCTACAAACAGTGGAAATACGAGTATACAGGGAGAGATATAATTATTTGCCTCGGATGATATAAATACACAGCGCATAATATTATCCCGAGGCTTATCATCTTTGCACACAGTCCGGCTGAGCTGCTGCAGAAGCGACCTTTTCATCGGACGTTTATTAGTGTTGAGTTATCTCTGCCAAGCACCTGCGTAGATTTATCAGCGAGATATGATTTCTCGGCGGCAAAGAATAACAATCAATGCTCTTGCAACACTACGCAACTGCATTATATTCACTGTGCCGGATAGACTGAACTGCACACACTACACACTTTGACCTGAAGTACACTACACAAAATCATCACACTACACCGCGAAATGACGCACTGCGCTATAAACGCCACACTACGGTATGGACATTATTCTACATTACTGCAGGTCGCACAATACCTCGGTTGCACTAGCTTAGGTGCTAGACGTATTTGAAGCCATACGCGCGATAGCTGACCACGCGCAGTCTGATACATCCGTTGCCTCTATATTCACAATAACAAAACTAAAACTACTAATTACTGTTAACCTGTTACTGCTGCTGATGCTTCTCCTACTACTACTACTACTACTACTACTACTACTACTACTACTACTACTACTACTACTACTACTGCTACTGCTACAGCTACTGCTACTGCTACTACTACTGCTGCTGCTGCTGCTGCTGCTACTGCTGCTGCTGCTGCTACTACTACTACTACTACTACTACTACTACTACTACTACTACTACTACTACTACTACTACTACTACTACTACTACTACTACTACTACTACTACTACTACTACTACTACTACTACTACTACTACTACCACTACTACCACTACTACCACTACTACCACTACTACCACTACTACTACTACTACTACTACTACTACTACTACTACTACTACTACTACTACTACTACTACTACTACTACTACTACTACTACTACTACTACTACTACTACTACTACTACTACTACTACTACTACTACTACTACTACTACTACTACTACTACTACTACTACTACTACTACTACTACTACTACTACTACTACTACTACTACAACTAGTAGTCTACTACTGCCACCAGTCATAGTATTGTGGTATTTGCAGCGGCTGCGTAGTTGCTGCGGTAGTGGGTAGTGGCTGCCTTTATTTACCAGTGTCTTTACTTGAGCTGTATGTATTAATAGCCATAATGTAATATTGCAATATTGATATTTTTATCGTAGAGGCAACAGAACGGAAGCCGCTACTGGTTCTGGGGATGATGATGATGTGGGTCATCTATCCAGAGTCACTCGAACCGTGGTAGACTGAAGTGTTTTCTTGTCACTATAGAAGACAGTGAGATGCATGTGCGCAAATACATGTACGCATATCGTGTACCCGGTACATGTATACATGTATATCCCTATTTCTATCAGCATGCTCGTGTGTAGAACATAAGGAATTCATTTTCTAATTTGGGCCATATATTGGTGCGCGGTAAGATTTTTACAGTTTGCAGACATGATAGAAGACTTTCTGTTGCTGTTTATAATTATAACTATAGTATATTCTAAAGTTTGAACCTTTTCTGTTCTGTTTCGCAAACGCCAATTAGGCCTAGAATTAGAAAACAACTTCAAGATGTCCAAACATTGTGTTGTTATCTTGTTGGCCCAACCACTTCCGTTGGAGATGCGCGCAGCGTCCCTTCACTATAGAAATAAAGCTAATAATACTCTAGTACAAGTTGCTGAAATCTTGTTTATATTGCCTTGGCTCGGCTAGAAGCGCTGCTGAGTAGGTTGCTTGAAGGGGTGCTATACAATGTTTTTTAAATGATTGAATTAATGATTATTGCCATCAACACAATTATATATCGTCGTTCGGTCCGCAGTTCTACATGTAGTTCCAAAGTTTATGATCTTTTTTTAATTTTTATTGTTTGCCAGTCGCTCCCTGGAACGTGTCATGGCCTCGTTTGTACAATATTAATAAATCGTCGAATCCACGTGGGCCTTGTAAGGTTCCCATATGCTTCTCATGAGATTGTTTATTGGTAGGCTATACTCTCTGACGCGGCAGATGCTGCAGCTACTACGTGACGATGAGCACATAATATTTGTACTCGTCATGTTTTTCGTAGAATTGGATAACAACCCGTGCGGTGGAGACGCATGTTCCTACGACCCACCCGGACGATCACCGCAAGGCTCGACGGGCACCTGCCTGCCTCCTCCGTGTTTAACTCTCTACGTCAGTCTTAACCGCTGCTGCACTTCTCCAGGGGCTTTGAAGTTCCACCTTCGCCGCTGTAGACTCCTCGTACCATTCGCTGTAGTCCCGTACCAACCTGGACGTTGATGAAACGGCTGGCTTTGTCGGCGGGCTAGAAAACGGACGCGGACGAACACGAGGAAGAAGGGCACGGGGTGGAGGAAGAAGAAAAGGAGGAGGAAGAAGAAAAGGAGGAGGGAGAAGGAGGCCGTTCCGCCGAAGTTGCTAACAAGTTCCGCATCTTTACGTGGATATTACGCTGTGTAGACCGACGTCTGTCTCTGTCATCGCGTCGTTTCAAGACCAGGTTCCAGATATTCGCTTCTTCTGGTATATGAGATGATTTCCTGGACTGGTGAACTTCGTTTGCTGATTCTGAGAACCACGACTGGATATATACACTTGCAATGGATGTCGCTCCTTGCCATTCTTGCTCGCTGACTCATGCAGATTGTTCTCTTTGTACTTTATTACCGTGAATTCTGCTACTTATCACAGATCATTCTTCAGATATTTCCCCAATGCTGAGACGCCTCCCCGTATAATGCTCATCCTTGTTAATACCATTTGTATACGAACTCCATTTGCTGAGATTGTTTCCCAATAAACACACATTCGCCTCGTAAAAAGCAACGTAAAAGCTGCTCCCGCTGACAGGTGTTGTACCACACCTGCTAACTCAAAATTTCTCCTTCATCTTGGACTGATTCGAATCGTTGTCTGGGACCTGAATGGCACGACAACCTTGCAGAATAAAAGTGAAATAAAACTAAATTCATGCACGGAAAGGAAGCTATACGGTAAAAACGTGTTCGTACTTATCGTAGCAGTCAGCAATATAAAAAAATGCGGAGTACAACGTCAGAACCAAGTGAAGTTGACGTCACAGGAAGTCGCCTGCTGATGCGAACTACTTTTCGGGGCACCTACCGTTGGACTGAACCGTCAAGAACTTCCCCACCCGTGACCGCGGCCGTTCACGGTAGAACGCAGAACAGCAACCCTTACGCCAACTACTCACCGATGATCGGACTACGCTGGGAGTATTCGCCGATGGTTGGAATTAAGATTGCTGCGGCCCTCGGTGGGTTCTTCCTGCTTTTCGCCGCCTACAGCACCCTGAAGGGCGTCCTCAGGTGCTCGAGGAGGGACACGGAGGATTTCTTGGAGGACGCGTCTTCGGAGGGAGAGGGCGACGGGAAAAAGTCGGAGGAGGAACTGGAGGTGGTCGAATCGAGACTGGATTGGGATGTGGTCTCTGCTTCGAAGCGTGGTGTGGACGATGGTGTGCAGGGCGCGTCTCCTGAGATGCGATCAACGCCGCATCCGCTGTCTCAGTATCTTGGGAGGCTGCACTGCTCCGTGGATATTCCTGAATGCGGCGAGGAAGGGAACTGTGAAAGATCGGACGCAAGGACGTTCACCTAACGGTCGCAGACGACTGGTCTTTTAAAAGCAATACGGGTTAACTAATGGTCATTGTTTAACTGATCATTTGTTATTGATTGTCTCTTGGGATGGTTTATACGATTACGGATTATTATTCACTAAACCTATTAGCCTCCGTAATGAACTTCTTTGTCTTTCTTTTCCCTTTTCCGCAAGCGTTTGAAAACCATTCTCTTTGATTGTGGTTTGGTGTCAGGTCGGGAGCACCTCTGAGTTCTCTTGAAGGGGCGCTATATAAATGTACGATTACAATTACAATTACAACTCGTTTGTCCTCATCTGTCATTGTTTAATTCTTCACCGACAAATATACAGTAAATGGTATGAGAAATCCTATGCCCTCGGTTGGTAACGAGTCAAGGGCAATTCGTTTCCGCGGAGTTTTCTAGCTGAGAGTGCCTCTGAGTGGTCATTTTTGAACAGGCTATTCTTAACCCTCAGGCTACCAAGCTTTTTTTGTAACACTGACTACCAAGGGGGGGGGGGTGGTTACCACCCCCCCCTGGATTTTGGGTTTGGTTTGAGATATCATAACTTGTAATACACCATTCGATTCAGCATTCTTTTCTGCACAAAATGGTATATTTAAGTTTAGAAAATATGAAGGCACCTCGAAATTTTGAATTTTTTACCATGGGTACCCGTCGATTCCACAAAATGTATGCTTACGCATAGGGAATATATTAGATTCTGTGTGTTTTATACATGATTTATATATAAAAAGTAGTTTACATATAATAAAGTCCAATATTCAACTATAAAAACTAGTAATAAGTTTGTTTTATGTTAAATCAAAACAAAAAAACATGTTATAGATGCTGAAAAACGTTTACGCAGACTTATCGGTTCGCGTTGCAAAAAAAACCCAACATTTTTATACATTTTAATTTATTTTGAGCACTTCCGGTCATCAAATTTTAAATTATTTAGTATTAAAAAATAGCCCTAAATGCCCTCTACAGAATGGCATAATTTATTTCTATTAAAAAATAAATTATGGATAAGTTATAATAGAAAAAACATGACAATTTTATGAAAATAAAACACCTTTATATATATTTTAATTTATTTTGAGCACTTCCGGTTGGCAAAAGACAACTCAATGAGCATGGAAATGTAGCCCCACATTCCCTCTATAGAATGGTATAATTTGTGTCTCTTAATATTAAGGGGCGGAAAAGTTACAGACGATATTCTAGGGGGGGGGGTGGTATCCACCCCCCCCCCTGGTGCCTTTGGTATATCGGGTGTAACTTTTGAACGGTAGGGGGCATCATAAAAAGTTTTATCTCAAAATGTGTCCCAATGAACCCTCTACAGCTACCAATTTTTTCAAAATTTTATTCCAGACGGAACGAGAAAAATTTGCGAAAAACCTAGGGGGGGGGTGGCAACCACCCCCCCTTGGTAGCCCGAGGGTTAATACTGCGATCATTGCGATGATAGTGATAGGATTGCTATTATTATTGTTATTATTGTCATTGCTACTGTTACTGTTATTATTATTATTATTACTATTATTATGATCATCATCATCATCATCATCATCATCATCATCATCATCATCATCATCATCATCATCATCATCATCATCACCACCACCACCACCACCACCACCACCACCACCACCACCACCACCACCACCACCACCACCACCATTATTATTATTATTATTATTTTATTTTTTTTTGCCCTGAGGTATTTAGGATCCCTCAGGGACTTCATTACTAACTATTGGTTAAAAACTAGTCCAGAATGACCCTACTCTTCGTTATATTATATTTATTATTATTATCATTATTGTTATTATTATTATTTTCATTATTATTAACGTTGTTGTTATTATTATTATTATTATTATTATTATTATTATTTATTGAACCAACTTCTTTTATTGCAAAACAGACAATTGAAGTTCCTATAATTCTGGTTCTTGGTCATCGTCCCCATAACGACAACCGATGACCCTGAGCAATTGTGGGTGAATGAATGAGTTGGAGTCAGTGCAATATTCGCGTCCTAACCAATCGGATACCGTGTTCCACAGTCGTGCCATCGATATAATTACTTTCATATAATTATGAAAATAATCTTAGACTTTTCTCCTAATTCATCTCTATGCTTTTCAACACAACCCACCGCAACCGTCGGAAATGAATGCTTCTCTGCAGTGTGAGGATTGTGGAAAAATAACTGGGGGGTTGGCCTATGTTAAACTTGGAATTGGGGCGTGAAAAACAGAGTTTACTATGGGGCACTAAGAAAGACTGGGGGGGTTGAAACCCCCCAACCCCCCCGGCAATTCTCACCCTGCTTCTCTGCTTGGTCTTGAATTCTCGAGCAACTATGGATGAAGTCATCTGGATAAGTGTGACCATTAGATATCGTATCGTATCGTATCTGACCATTTGTAAAGCGCTTCTTGCAGCAAGAGCCTTTCAGAAGCGCTCCCAGTGCGTGCAACTCCGAGAGAAAAGGCAGGTCTTTAGACAAGAGAAAGATGACGAAAGACTACCAGAGAGGATGGCAGAGCGAACGGATGGGAGAAGACCATTCCATAGGGAGGGACCTATGCAGGCAAATGATCTGGATTGAAAGCAGATAACAGTGAACCTCCTAAGTTATACACTATTTTACAATAATGTATAATCAGCAGAATTGGCAACAGAAACACCCAACCCTAGGTCTTATACAGTGCTAAAAGTGTGGAAAAATAAGTGCCTGGACGCCCCTTACCTTCCAAAAGAAGTGCCTGGACGCCCCATATCTTTCCAGTCAGTGCTGGCCAATAAGTGGCAGGACGGCGTTCAGATTTTAAAATAAGTGCATGGACGCCGTCCATGACCGTCCAGGCACACTTTAAGCCCTGGTCTTATACTCCTTCAAAGAAGTGTTAAAGTCATAAAATAGGTTTACTTTTATTTATCATTTCTCGCATTTGCTATAGGCTAGCACCACTTTAAATGGGTTAGGCCTACATTTTAAACATAAAAGGAAAAAGTTAAAAAAACACATGCCTATACTTTAGCTTCTTTGAACGAAGTACAAACGTCGTATTTAGACAAACAAAGATGCAAAAAATGATTTTGCAATGGAAATATCCAGTTTACAAAAGAAAAAAAACATGACAATCATGTTTGAAACACTTCACAGAATTAGTATGGATAGTAGGCCTACACATGGAAAACTGCTACGAAAGAAGTATTCTCGTTGTCAGCTGACTGGAAAAAGGACCACGACGAAGAAGTAGAGAAAGGATAAAGCGATTATGAGGACGCCGGAGACACAGACAGTCGCGTCTAATTCTGTAGGAGGGGCAAAAACACAATGGTCACAGTAAAATCTTTTAGCAGCGTCTGAAAATGCGAAGCAGGAAATCAAGAACAGAACGGTTTCATAGTGGTTTCTATGCGTAGAATGTCTCGGTTTCTCGTCGTGTTTCATTGTTAGGCCGATCATTGGTGCTGCAGTTCGAAGAAATTTGCTAATGACCTAAAAAAAGTAGGCCTAGACGCCTAAAATCTTAAAATAGGAGTCAATTTTCAAGTGGACATTTTCTCTCTCCTGTCCCTACGTGCGATCGCCTCATGGAGGGGAAGGAGAAGGATTTCGTTCCTTCTCTTTTGTTGTTTAATAAACAACATCTTTCTTTCGTGCGCAAAAAGTATGGCGGCCACATCGTTTGGTCGTAAGAGTCTGAAAGATAACGGATTTCTTCATTTGCCTCGTTGACCACCTCTGCCGTGAGGATATTTGTGTCGCTTTCCACGTAATCTGGGTCTTGGCGTTTGCTGCGTTGGGCAAGGGCTTTGGGTGAATGGCCCCATGACACCGGGTGGTGTAGGAAATACTTCGTAGCCATGATAGTCAGGCTGTTGTTGGGGTTGATTCGGCATAGCAGAGGGTAGCGGAAAAAAACGTGGAGGTGGTTCCATGAAATTTGGGCTGGGAAATTGCAACAAATGTGCCGGATACACGGGTATAAAGACGGGCTGTTGATGGGCCAAAGGAGGGATTGTGCAACCTGGAACAAAGTTCGAACAGTCACCATGGGGCATTCGTGGATCTTCGGCGCTGATGTGGATAGCGATAGGTCCCGACCAAGTAAAGCCAAGTGCAAAGAAGGCAGGTTTGTTCCAGTAGCCTTTTGAAGGAATATTTGCGGCTGCAATTTCCACTCGATTATCAATATCTAGTGATGGTTGTCCGACATCGAAGCCTACGTGGTGGCCTTCGTTCACAATGATGCCTTCAAACCATTCTAGGCTGGTTTTGTCGGTCGGCTTCTCGAGCCAGATCCGTTCAATGCCGTTCTCTACACCGATGTAGAAAAGTATCCTTGTCGATTTTGGGTGCTGACGTTTTTCTTGCCCCAGTTGAGGTTTCTTGGAGTGTGAATTTGCTTCTTTCCATTTTCTCAGGACAGTTCTGAGTCCTTCGATGTCCAGAGAGTCTTGTGATCTGGCAGGTGTGGGCCAGTTCAAAATTGCATACCACAGGTATGTCTCCATTAGAGTTGAAGTTATCTTAGTTGTCTTGCTCAGAGTAAGCAGCTCACTGCTTTGGTTCCTCAAATCCAAAAGAGGATCGGATACTCCACTACCTGCGTTTGGTTGTAGCATGCGCAAGGCAATGCCGGTTCCTAAGCAGCTCAAAAGATCTCTGATGTTCCGAAAAGGTGTTCTTATGTTTTCGTCAGCCAGGCGATTGATATCCTCAAGTTTTTGCAAGTCTCTCCGGCTCCAGTGTTCCCGATTCCTGGTTAACTTATCACCTTCTAATCTTACTATTCGTCGTCTGCGGAAAAAAACACCTTGTTCCGCCGAGAGATTTTGTGGCGTGTCATTAGAGTCTTCGCCAAAATAGTTTCTAATTCCTTCCATTGTTTTTGCAATTTGTTCTTCATGCTTTTGCACTTTGTTCTCGTAATCATACAAGTTGGGTGCTTGCTGAAGATAAAATCTGTCGCTCTCGAGTCCTTCCAGAGTTTCATTGGCTAGACTTTCCAGGCGTTTTATAAACTTGACAGATTTTTTGTCCCATGTCATCAAACATTGAGGAATACATCCTGGATAAAGTAAGAATTCGTGGAGTTCCTTAACATGTAACCCAGGTATGTGAGTAAGTAACTCGATGTAGCGCAGAATGATGCTGCCCTGACCCAGTAGTCCTCCGGCACTTTCGCTGCCATCGGCGTCAAGAACCTTTTGCTCTTGGATGAATTTTTCCAGGCCACATTTCATTACATCCAAATTCTCTTCCGCCTCCTGAGCCGTAACTGGTGTCTGGTCACGGAGTCTTTGGTTCAGCTGATCTCTGAAAACATGACCATACGTGCTCCAAAGCACAGATTCATTTGGACGCTCCTTCGTCATAGTTTCGGCCCATTCTTCCGCTGACTTCCAATCCTTGATATGGATGTAGAACCGAGCCAGGTGCTGCGCAACGAAAACGTTCTGATTCAGATAAAATACCCTCTTCAAGATCTCGACTGCTTTTTCATTGTCTTGCTTTGGATCACTGAGAATGCCTTGAATCAAAGGCGAAAAGTCATTTTGATATTCACCATCCATTCTTCGAATGCGCTTGATTGACACGCTGTAGACAATTTTAAGCAACTCTTTAGAACACGTGTCTTTGTAAAAGAACATCTCGGAATTAAGTAGTTCCAACATGACTTCTGAAGCTGGAACTTTGGATGGTACGAGTTGTTTGTAAACTTCAGATGAAATCAGGTTGTGAATAATTTTAATTCCTTTTGTCCGCAAACCATTTCCGGCTCGATTGTCCTCGTTGAGCAAAACTTTTAGGTAGTCGCTAATTCGGTTTGTCCACAATAAGTTTGACGGCATCCAGGCTGGAGACCCATCAAAGCATCGGGCGTTGCTCATGAAGCAGTCAAAGCAAGAGGCAGGAATGTATTGGCAATCTGGGTCGTACATTCCAAGGAAAGCAACATATTTCAAAACGCTTTGTTCCTTGGGGTCTGTAACAAGGCTGACGAGCCTTGGAACCGTGCTCGTTATGTATACCTTGCTGAAATTCGCACGTAGAATGTTAAATGAGATCAAGACTCGTGGATCAAGACTTTCATCTTCGGAACATTTCTTCTCCATTTCTTCATATTTCTCTTTGAACCACGTAAGTTCCCTTGGACTGAGACTGTGTTCAATGTTGTGCCTACGGTGACATATCTTTGGGGACTTTCGGGACTCAGACGAACATCGTATACAGACGAGCAGCACAAAGGGGACAGGAGGTGGATCTTCGGTCTCTTTCGACAGATTTCTTGCTTCGTTTTCTAAAGATGCCTTCAGATTACGAACTTTCGCCTCGTCAATATTATCAAGCAGCAGAAGAACCGATTTTGGTCTGGATGGCTCCCCTTCCCTAAACAGTCGGTTGACCTGGCCGCTTGTATCGCTGGTGATAGTTTTCACAACTGCGCATCTGTGCTGTCCTTTCAAATCCCATAGGACATTTTTTGCTATAGTTGTACCGCCAGATCCAGGCTGGTGGTAGATGGCAATGACACTGACTCGTTCGCCTGTTTCATTTGCCAAACCGCACAGTGCGGTGTTAGTCGAGTCTACTACTGTTCTTAAGATGTCTCTTCTGAGAACGTGGCTCTCAAACCAGAAGTTCCACCAATCAACTTCGTCTCCCTGGTAGAAGCGCTTCTGCTTGTCTCTGCTCAGAGTGCGGAGTCTATCGGGTTTCTTTTCCAGGAAAATTTCCGAATTTGATAGATGATTTGCACTCAATATTTCTAGATCTCCGAGGTCGTTCAGAAGTCTCTTGGACAGTTCGATTGCCCCGCCAGTCGAGGTTGGTATTATCATCTGCCCAGCGGAGATGTTTCCAAGCTTCTGAATAATTGTCTGATTGACGTGCAGCCAAGGCATTCCGATGACGCAGTGTTGATCAAATTCCTGCTCATCCTTGACGATGTGCTGTATGTTAACGAGATAGTCTTTGAAGCGGTGAGCTATCTCTTGCGTTTCACAGATGAGCATCCAGGTATCGGGAAACTTGAGGCAGAACTCTTCAGAGGCGCTGAGCATGATTTCGTAGTTGTTTGAGAACAGCAGGAATACGACGACGGCGTATTCTGGACGAACTTCTTCATGGTAGTATTCCACTGCCTTCTGGAAATCCGGCCTACGATTATGTTTCCACTCGCGCACGTCCATCACTCTCTTCGATGTTGGTTGATGTCCATTGCAGAAGATCCACGGCTGTAGAGTGGAATCATCGTAGCACTCGGTTAGGTATTCCTTCGTCGTGCTCACCGTCGGTCGATCTTTGCTGCCTTCATCGGTGGATTGTACGATCAGCACTCGGATAGGCGCCACTGGCTCCCTTTCATGGTTGCAATATAGGGACTTCGGTAGTGAGGCATCATCAAAGTCGAAAACGACTTTTCTTTCGATGGATTTCAGAAATTGCACATTATTCTCGAGGTCATCGGAATCTGCCTGTTCGGTGGGCATGGGGCTAGTGACAAAAATCGGGAAAGCATCATTGTTGAGACACAACAGACGTTCTAACTTTTCACTAAGTTGTGAGAGTTGCTGTGCCTCTTTGAGACTCGATTTGCTTTCTTCCTGATTCTTTCTAAGTGCTGCCAGTTTTTCTTTATTTTCCATGAACTTCGCCAGATCCGGGCCATAGATAGGCTGTGGTTTCCCACCAATAAAGCTGAATACTTTTAGCTCTCCATACTGAGGTTCCTTGGATTTAGAATTATGTTTGGGTATCTTGGCAAAGAAGGCTTCGTCAGTGCAATATGCATAGGACGAGATGACATCCACCTCTACGACATACAACCTTTCAGAATCAGACTGGTCAGGCAAGGAACTGGGTGAAGTAACCTCCACCAGTCTGATCGGCTGAACACATTTCCTCACAGCATCCAGCTGGTCTCGACAAAAGCAGCTGTCAATCATATCTTTCAAAATCGCTTCAAAGTCAAAACGGTCTGCTTGAACGCCAATGATTGTTCCATCTCGGTCCACTCCGATGTGACATGTCCCATTAACCCGTTCGTTAAGGCATGCACAGATGAATGGGACAACTCCTGAAGAAAAGAAACCTCTGACGTCTAATGTAGCATCTTTTTGATTACCTACGAACCAATGTCTTGCTTCGAGCAGCTTGTCGGGTTTGGGTAAGTTCAAGCTTAATTTCGCGTTCTTGGTGTACTTAAATGAAGCCTTTGCTCTGCAGCCAAACCTTTGGTAAGCCTCTGATTTGACCCCTCCATCACGAGCAATGCTTACGAACTCACTGGCAACTCCCGATGCCTCTTTCGACTCGTCAGCGAGACGTTCCGCCAGTTTGGTCAATTCGTTGTCTCTGAGTTTGATTAGCTTTACTCGATCACCAAATACAAGTTGAGGACCAAACTCAACAATGTCTTCTCTTCTTAGGGTGGCCAAGATGTCACCCGAGATCTTTTGTTCCTTGAAGCAACTGATGACTTCCTGATCCATATCCAGTCTTTTCAACCAACGGCAAACCTCGTCCACTGACCATTCCTCCATCTCCCTGCATGCAATGGCTTCTGCTGTTTCTAAAACAGATTTACAGACAGATTCAGTGCAAGCCAAACACCTGTGTATAATAGACCTATTGCAATATATATGTATGGCGTATGGACCATAGGGTAGCCCTGGATCAAGAGCTTGTTCTTTAGTGGATTAAATTTGACATTTTAATTAAACAATTTCTACAACACCGGTAATAGCAAGCCACTTCAAGGATTCTTAACACGTACTGTCAAAATAATGTCATTCATGAGTCGATCTTTAGGCGGAAATGCGCTAATGTCAGGCGAGTTCACAGTGTAATAAAACTTCAGACCAGACCGGCTGTTAGTGTCATCACTTCTAGCAACACTCGCACTCTGCCACGTATTTATCACCATATTTTTATATATATATATATATATATATATATATATATATATATATATATATATATTAGGGTGACAATGTCAACCACACCAAAAAATAATTTTTCGAATTTTTAAAGTCTCACCCCTCAAAAGTGTTCTCAATAACATCAGTATTACTGGTGAAAAGATTTAGGGAAATTTGAAAACGTTTAGAGGTGGTCCAAGGACCTTGAACTTTCAGTAGATAGGGCCTAGGCCTACAAACAACGCTGAATATGAAATGTGCTAAATATTTTTATTCTCTACCAATTAATTTCTAGTGTTTATTTCAATGTCCTCTGTTATCACTCATGACATGCACAGGGTACAGTTATTATTTAATTAAAAACCAATAAGTTAGTTTGAAAATTTTGCAAGAAAGTCGTGGGCAGTTAGTCCTGTTAAATCGACTTTGCGCCTGTCGAAAAGAAGTTAAGAAGATCCAATGTCATTTTGAATGCATGTTTCACTGCAGCATTTGACAGGACTAAAATTAGTAGCATATACATGATGCGGCAAACATCATAACGGCAAAACGACAAGCAATGGCCTGTGATCCTGCTGAAATTGTTATCAATCAGGATTCCATTAGACATTCTCGGCTCCATCATCATAGGACTATAATTGTCAAAGAAATTCGTGCATCATTAGGTCTTGAAGCTCTACGTAAAGTTCATTGTGATTACAGGTTGTTGAAGGCTTTTACGTCGAAGGAACGTTGCCCTGCTGTGCTGGCACCAGATACAGGAACAATGAAAATCTTAGGGGTCCCTTTACTGCCTAATGGATATATATTATGTCGGCAGAGGACTCTATCCTCCCTTAAACATCAGAGGTCAACCCCTCTCGTTTCCCACACCCGGACTATCCTTCTTCTCCCGAGTCGGCCTTCCCCTTATTAATTAACTAATTAATTAATTAATCAATCAATTAATTAATTGATTCATTCATTCTTTCACTAACTGATTGATTGATTCATTGAGTCATTCTTTCACAAATTGATTGATTCATTCGTTCATTCTTTCACTAATTGATTGATTGATTGATTCATTTATTCATTAGTTCATTCTATGGACTCAGATAGCGCCCTTTCAAGAAAACATACTAAGGAGTGCTCCTAGCCCAGCAACGGCAAAAGAAAAGACTCGCTGAAACAAAGATTAATTGGCCAGTTGCTTGTTACTGTTTAACGACACTGCCATATCAAAGACGATTAGTTTCGTCCTCCTCCTTTATTCAGGCTTGGGACCGGCACTAATAGAGTGCAACCAGTTGCTCGATTGGTCAAATTAATAAACACAGCTTTCAAGAGAGCTCATTCCCGATGAACGGCTCTACATGTACAACCGAGATTACTCGGTGCTGCATGCCAGCCAAGGGGATGTAGGAGTTGCCCCTTCATAGATGGTTGTAGGTCTATACAGTTTGAGGACTAGAGGCGAATGAGTGCAAATGACCGAGGTGTGATCTAATCAACTGTGTAGGAGCTAAGCATTAATTTTAGGCCTTACCTTGGCAATCTTCATTTTCGCCTTCGTCCGGAATTTCGGTACTCCATATTGCCTCTGCCAGGTGTGGTTGACAGCTGGACTCCTTAAGTTTTTCGACGAACAGTAGGTTCATATCATCAGACTTGTAGGACATGATTTTAAGAAAACGTCTTGCTCTGTCCAGCGTCGTCGCTTCATATTCGATTCGTTCGACATCATCGGCTGTCAACGCTCCCTTTCCAAATAGGTGGTCGATGAGTGGAGAAACCTGAAGGTCCGTGACCAACAGCTCCTGATTCAGGCGAATCCTCTCGCGAATTCTCGTTGGAATACGAACGGCCATTCTAACATGGATCTTGAATTGGCCTATAGGCCTACACGTGAAGTGGTCTAAACTGCGAAACGTTGCCCAGTCTGTCGCCCTAAAAATATTAATATCAAGAAGTAAGTTTAATTGCAATCGCAATCTCGAGATATCTACAGCGCCCACAATTATAGCCAAGTCAAGGTAACTAGCATAATCACAGGCGCTTAATCAAAACAAAATCGATAGGCAACTGGTCAATATTACAGGCCTATAAGCTAGGAGAGTCAGACAGACAGAACAGATTTAATTATTTTACAAGACTACTGCTTTTCATACAGCAGTAATGCATTAAATTTTAATAAAGCATGCGTCGAATTAATAATTATTATAACAAGAAGAAAATCCGGGTGCATTATGCCAAACTGAGTTTTTGCCCTACTTAGGCATAAGTTCCCCGCATTATAGTGGGAATGGTCTCATAACTATAAATGTGTGCTGAAGCGAACCATATCGGAAGTAGGTTATTCTGAATTCATTTGCTGAGCGACTATTATAGCAGACACTGCATGTCTTCAGCAGGTCCAATAATAGGCCTATAGAAACTAGACCAAGACTCATACAAAAAGCAAAAGAATATATTATGCGATGAAGTAGGCCTAGTTCGGAGACAGGTCACCTGTTGGCAATCCTCCAAACGGCGGTTCCAAATTCTGATCACCAGTAACACTGGTATGGAATACATGTCGGTTGACGAAAAGAAATCTTCCTAAATAGAAGTCGGATTGTTTAAAATAATTTTAGCTTAGATAGAAGAGGAATTATTGAAAAAACATTATTGAAATTGGAACTGGATCGATGAAATATAGGCCTAGGTATAACTGTTATTTAAATAGAAATTGTGTTTATAAAAAGCAGCTGTTGCTCAAATATAAGCTGAATTGATTAGGCTGAAAGAATTCTTGCCTAAATGAAAACTGGATCGATGAAAAGGATTCAGGGCAAACTAGAAGTCGGTTAGTCGGATCGATTTAAAACAATAATGATGCAACGAGTGATTCATGTAGGCTACGACACTAAAATAGGCCTACACGTATTTTGAATATAGGACAGGATTGCCGAATTTGGGACCGCCGTTCGGAGGATTACCCACCTTTTGAGGTTCATAAAATTATGCAGGCGTCCATGAGATAGGCTTAATTAGCGGAACTGCGGAAGTGATTAGGTCGACTAGTCTGCTTAATTGTCACGTCGTAATTTACTATCACTACTCTCTTTGCTCCTACCAAGAGATACTGCATCAATTTCACGATTACATTACTAAAACACATCGGCTTTGTGATGGAAGCCATTTTGTTTCCTGCTATGGGTGGGATTTGGCGTAAAATATCGCAAATAAACCAAATGCTTAATTTTCCCCCTCTTGCATTCAAATTGAAGCTTAAACGTAAAGTAAAACAAACATATAATTTTTACTTTGTTACAATTAGACATAGCCTACTAGGCTGCATGTGAAACAAGAAAACGTCCAAAAATTATTAGCCTACCGGGTTTTCAGCCAAGCAATTTTTCCCGTAAAAATCCGTCGAAATCAGCTTTGTAACTCTTTGGTAACCTAGAATAGATATCGTAACGCCAATTCCCATGATATCGGCAACGGGCGTTTATCGTTACCTTTAAAACTATTCATTTTAAATGCATTCTACTTCTTATCCCAATAATAATGTTCACACGCAAGAAATTTCCCGTGTAAGATGGAACTATTTTCTGACGAGAAATTCGTCGGAAAGTTCCGAAAGCACAGCGTAGTCCTAAATAGTTTCGTTTTCGATATTCATACGTGATGTTCAGTAGACTTTCCTTGACATCTGAACGCTTTTGGTCGAAAACGGAATAGTCCATGCACTGTCCAGAACTCTGGATATGGATTCACAAGTAGAAGATAATATTATGCAACCTAGTTCTATTAGACGTGCAGTCAAAATTCATTGGTAGGGCTTTCCATTGATGGACCCAGTGTTGCCACTGAGGTTTCTGAAATAAACCCAGATTTGCTTCCGAAAAAAACCCAGAAAAAACCAGACTATTCATATAAGCTATTTTAGACCTCCTTTGTTCAAATAAAGTTGGTTTTTTGCTTGTTCGCATGAGGATTAACAAAATGTTCGTCAAAAGAGTCGAATAAAATGTAACTACAACTTTAAAAATATCAATTGTCAAAGTTGTCAGAGACTCGGGATCCATTTGACAATAAGCTTAATCGATATATTCGTGTGCGCATGCGCAGCAGATCGAGTCTACCAGAATTGCAAGCACACAACACAAGTGGCTTAAGCCTTAAGTTTACAAAGTTTTAAAGTTCTCCAAGGTTTCCAGCCAAATTTCTTAATACACCAACAATCCAATGTTTCAACCACCTAGATTCCTAGAACATTGATACTCTGCAACAACTTGACTATTATACCACTAGAAGATTAACCTGACCTACAGTGTATAACTGTATATGCATGACTAACCAGGCACGTCATTTGGGGGGGGGGCAGGGGGGGCATTTGCCCCCCCTGAATTTTGCCGATTGTTCATTTTACATGTGACATATTTTGCAACGCCACACGTTGTTCAAAATACCAAAATACCTATGTCTTCACGGCCTGTGTAATTTTGTACGTGAGGGCAGCTTCGATCTGCACACTAGCACAGCATATAAAGCCCCAGATATCGGATAGAGGGAAGACCCTGTCCCAGGTCAGTAGGGTCACCAGATGTGTGGGTCCTGCATGTGAGCCGCACAGTGCACACTGCCACCCAGTTACAGCCAGCCATGATTATCCCCTCCAGCCTTACAAGCGTTAGGCCGATATGCACCCCCATTCCGTCTGACATGGAGCTGGAGCGGTTTCGCCTTTCCTCAGCCTACCAACACCACGGACCACTAGGGCACCTGGGCAAGTAGCCCGCAGAGGAAGAACAAGCGGGAAATTCTGAAAGGCAGTAGAAAGACGGATTACAAGGGGATGACTGCAGCAGTTGAGGGGGGAGGTTAATGAGTATGTGTGTTACCAATGGCGGTTGGCATAGCTGACAATTGGAGTTTCTTGAGAACTGGAGAGTGAATAAAATCGGACCAAAGGACATGAAAGTCCAGCCCAAAACCGATGATCTACCATAAAGGCTAAAGCACTCACGGTAGGCCTAATATTATGTGACATCTAATTGAACTGAAATTTACAGAAACTGATTGGATTTATAGTGCAATGTTTGGACAGATTTACTTCTTATACATGAAGTCCTGGATATTAATAATTTCTTTGAGTATTATCTTTTCCAGGTTGAGATAATCACCCATCATACTTTCAAATTACGTTTTCAGACAAATCCATATATCTGATATCAGTGTTTTGGCTTAAACAACCGAAGGTCCAACAAGCCATTGACCAACACTTGAATAATCCCCATAGTTACTAATAGTCATTAGTCCAATGATAATTATTGCAGGCCTAGTGCATGCAGCATGAGCATGCAATAGGCTATTGCTTTGTGAATTGTTATTAATGACATATTAAAGCAGGGTTTAATCTGGATTTCCCCTGGGAGGGGATGTGCCGTTGCCTGCAAGAAATTTGTTTGAATTTCCACAGTGCAATGGTACAATTTTAGGCTGGGATCTGAAAAAATTGCTCTACTACCGGTATTTGAGTGCTGATAAAAGTGGTCTAAGACTCCAATAAATATAGGCCTACTTAAAATAATAACAATTTCTTGTTGAGCTTACACATTGTAATCATAGCATTTTAAGATATTATCTTGACAAAATCACTCTATTATTTCAGTGCTGATTAAAAAGAGTGGTTTAATATTTCAATATTAAAATGTAATAAAATGTAATAATAATTGCAATAATAATTTCTGTATGTATCAAGTTATAATAGGCAACTCAGTTCGTTTGCTACTGAACTTTTTATGATGAATAACAGCATATCGGAGTATAACATGTAAGCTTACTTTATTGTACTGGCTTAACCTTGATGTTCAAGACGGTCCTTAATTGCTGACCAGGACAAAGTTAGCAGAAATTGTCAAGTAAGCAAGATGTGCAAAACTACCAAAATTGGGAAGCATATGTAGCAATGATGTTATTTTACTAGGTACTTTAAGAAACAAAACATTTTGAAATTTGACAGATTGAAATTTTAAGGATAACACTTGAGAGTGGAGAGAAGACATTTAGTTGTAAAAACATAGTATTTTTACAAATATTAACGGTGTATTATATTCTATTTTATGATAATGCCATATATTACCATAGAAAATAATATAATTATAATTACATAAAATCTAGTAATATCATGGTAGATAAGAGTCTATGTAAGACAACTCGTTGCAATACAAAAATGTAAGCAGGAACAATGGCCATTATCATTCATTTTGTCAAATATTTCTGTGGGGATGGCCATTTATGTCATTTTAGTTGTACAAAAATGTTTGTGCAAATATTACGCTTTCAATTTGATGGTATCATATAATCATAATGAATAATGGCACTATTATAATCATATAATGGTAAATGATATCATGGTATACAAGTGCAAAGCACTTAGTCTATTTAAAGTAGGCTTGTATAAGTTGTATATATAGGCATTTAAAATATATCAATCACTGAATAAAATATAGTAAGAAATAAATAAGAGCAAGAATAAAACATCTCATTTAGCTGCAGTTTTTGCAAATGTTGGCCCAAGACAGAACTTAAGAAGCTTGTGGAGTTTTGACCCGCAAAATTTTTTTGCCCCCCCCCCCCTGAAAAAAACTGAAATGACCCCCTGTGACTAACATCCATGTCACACACTTGTCACACAGCAAACTATTTTGACTGCAGGCTGTGATGATTGAAGATAATGCCTTTTATAGATGTAATACGGCTTGTAGTAATATGGCTTAACAAGGAAAGAGACCTGACCTATTTTGAAATGTCAAAATGGTTTATTTCTGTGCAGAACTATTCTTCAAGTTATAAATTATTTGTGATTTGACAACATGAGATCTTGATTGTGGAGATTAAAATTAAAATTAGTGGAAAAATTATGTAACACAATCATTTTACATTGAATTTCACAGAAAATTCATGTGTTGTAAGTGCAAAATGTCAACTCACCAAAATAAACCCAGATTTTGCCCCAAAAAACCCAGAAACCCAGAGGAAGGCAAAAAAAAACAGATCTAGTGGAAAAAACCCAGCTGTGGCATCACTGGATGGACCGAATCACGCGGGAGAATTAATTCTCAGGGATCGATTCTTGCATACATGGGCGCACGCAGAAATTTTTGCAGGAGGGGCAAAACACGATGGTCACGGCTAAACTTCTTTGTAGGCTATCATGAGGTTGAAAAATGCAAAGCAGTAGGCTAAATTAGGATCATGCATGAGTATTTTTCATGGAGTTTTTTGTGTTTCACGTTTTTATAATTTTTACAGGGTCTGTGAATTGTTCCTTTAGTGTGAAAAATTGAATCAAAAGCAATAATCAAAAAGTAGGTTCCTAAATGCTGGGGCTGTAAGTTCCCTTGCCCACTGGAAAACTGACACATTTTCATCCGGCTATTCATTCGTGCTTCATCTAGTTAGGCCTAGGCTAGGCCACTTCTATAGGCCCTTTTCAAATTGTAGCCTATAATTTCTTAACTTCTAAAGCACTACTCGAAAGTCAATCGCAGGCGTGACCTTATTCATCGAGTCAAATGGTGGTTAGAAGAAGGTCCGAGTCAGAGGGGTGGAGGGGTAGAGTAGCCTAGCTGTTAAGGTGCCATTTAAGAGTAGACCTAGAAGGTGGAGGATCCGAAGATCAGATGATTAGCGGTAGGCCTACCGTATGACTTCCTTTGAATATAGACGAGACATCAGTTTTAGGTGGAACCCAGTGGTCATGGTTAGGCCTACATGTTTTAGTAAGAGCTTGAAAATTGCAAGGTATAAAATTGAAAGCATGTTTATTTTAGACCTGCAAAGGTTTCTAGGCGTAGATTTCTTAGTTTCACTCTTCCATCTTTAGTAAAATTAATTATCTAATACAAAGAAAATTGTTAAAAACCAAAAAGTAGTAGCTTAACAAATAAATGTCAATTTTCCAGGACGGGGGAAAGTGCTCCCTCTTGCCCCCTCTTGCGGGTGTCCATGCTTGCATCTGGCGCACTTGACTTATTTGACTTAGGCCTACTTGACTTATGACTTATGCGATTTTCTCGCACGCCACAGCCGCTCTTTTATGGAAATTGTCCACGGTCCACTTCTCTCTGTCATGCGCTTTGTGTGCAGGGCCTAGTTTCTTGCTCAGGCCAACCCAGCTCCCGACAGTCTCCTCCAGTATCATGTTGACTCGTCGAGCCAGCGTATATCCCCCTTTTCCTTTTTACGCGACGGGGCAGCAGACTGGTGCACATATCCACCGCATGCTTCATATTTAAATTTCATGATCGAATGGTGTGAATAGGTCTCTCTCTCTTCCGTGGTTCAGATTTAGCCTGGAATAAGTCCTCTTGCCCAGATGACATGCAGTGGAAGTAACCTACCGTACTGAATCTCCTCCCCGCATGAATGTGGGTGTTACAGCACCAGAGGCCCGCAGTTTTAATTATGCGTGTGGTGAACCGGTGGGTTGTCAGAGGATGGCCCTTGGCAGGTAATCATAGCAACCGGACCCGCTAACCTTCTTGCGACCGTGCGTACATCTGACCGTTCCATGGAAAAAACACCTCTACAGTAGGCCTAGTAGGTCTACAACTTTAACGGGCTCGACTAGCCAGAGCCACTGAAGCAGCCTGGTCTATATAATATACTTGTCTTGGAAATATAGCCAGGTACCGGTATTTCGCCTTTCAATAAATGCGCACTACCTCACTTCAATGTTATTCGTGTTAAATTCATTAGTACATTCATTCCGTATTTTTTTTAAAAATGAGTTGAATTGGGGAAAAATGCTTCAGGAAGTCAGAAGAAGCAAATGCAACGAAATTCATCTTACAGTTCTTAAGTTCCGTCCAGAGCAGTATAACAAGCTGGAAAATAGGTGATCTGAGAATAAGGCCTGTAGAAATTGTCTTGGCAGGAAAGGGCGGCCCGATAGCATCAGCCAGAGGTGAACGAATCTCATGTTCGATTATGGGCAAGCATCAGGCAGACGACACTAATGCCACCCCCTTCTAAAGGAGTCTAGATGAGAGGTTCTTTGTGGTTGAAGCAATCCTTATGCGTTGTGTGTGGTGCGCTATAATTGTCTAGACTAAGCGTCTTGTGTGCCGCACTGTCAAGACTGTAACTCTCCAGTGCATATAAGCAAACGTGGCTTCCCATCTTGTGAGATGTTTCTTCTTTTTTAAAAGCAACATTTGTCTGAAAATTCAACTTTCGTCCGAGAATCAAACGCTGAGGGCAAAAAAGCATTTGTTATCGTAACAACAAGCATTCAGAAAAAGACCTGACCGTTGCAGCTGTTGGTATTAGGTTCTACTGCATGGTTAGTATAAAAGCAGTTTGTTCACGTTTCGAATAAAATATAAAACCTGCTAATATAAATGCCGTGCGCATGTGGCGACTTGAAACAACGTCTTATTCGACTGCAAAACTCTATTCATTCTATAAATTGTAAAGCATCGTTTATTTGCTCAAATATCATATTCTAGAAAACTGAATATATAAGATAAAGCATTAAACTCGAATCAATTCCGCTGCTGCCGCGCGTTGTTCCAGATTTAACAATGGTGCTTCTTATGCTTGTGATGGCAATGATGTTTATGATGGCCATGACCTGGCTTTCGGTGGTGATGTGGCCGCCCTGCACATGGGTTAGCAGGCGCTGCAGGCTGACAAGGGGCAACAGGCTGACAAGGGGCAACAGGTTGAGGAGGATCAACGGGTAGGCCTATATCAGGTTGACCAGGGACAACAGGTTCTTGAGGGTCAGGAATACCTGGGTCTTCCAGCACCACATCGAAGGCCACAGGACCAGACCAGGTAAAGCCAATTCGGAAGAACACCGATGTCTCCCATCTGCTTCTGTGCTGGACATCATCCAGTAATATCTCGATGAGATGTTCGTTGACGATGTAGGTAATCGTCTGACCCTCGTGGGTGACGACTCCTCTCAGCCAGACAGGACAGACAATGTTCCGGTCAATAAAGATTCTGCTGATATTATTGTTACCGGCGCCAATTGAGAAAAGAACACGACTTGTGTAGCTGCGCGAGACGCAACCTTGATTTCCATTCATCTTGTTGACGATTTTTCTCCATCTCTCTAGAATCGTCTTCAGCTGGAGTGCGGTTTCCGTGTCTGTCGGAGACGTACTGGTGGGCCAGTTGAGTAGGCAAAAGAAGAAGTAAGCCTCAATTTGTATCTGGTCGCTCTCAAAAGTTTCTCCGGTCGAGATAAGATCGTGGCTCATTTGCTTCAGTTGCACATAGAGGTCGTATCCCAAATTATCGGTTCGGTTTCCGCTCGAAAAAAATATGAGAATAGTAACTGTTGTTCTGATAAAGATGGTTATGTCACTCAGATTTCGGTTCGGCATCTTAAGGTTTTGCTCGGCCAGGAACTTGATCTGCTCCAGCGTGGCAATGCTTCCACGACGGCAGTGCTCCAAGCTCTGCACCAGATTACAACCTTTGAGTATGAATATCTGGTGTCTCCTGTAAAGTGTACCTGCTTCAGGGGAGAGACTGAGACCCAACTGACTTGAATCGTCCACAAAGTAGTTTCTGAATCCTTCGATCAGTTTTATGACCAGCTCTCGATTCTTCTTGATTCGCGGCTGCTGGATTGAAAAGTAATACGTGGACCAGTTGGTTTCTTCATAGTAGCTTTCAAGCTCCTCTGAAATATGCACAGCCCGAGTCACGAGGTTTCTGACATAAACAATCGATTCATATTTCAAAGATGTGAGCCAACTTGGCACGTAGCTACAATCGAGAAAGAATCGGCGCAATTCATTCTCCTGATATCCTGTAACACGTTTAAAGTTCTCGATGAAAGTAAGAATGACATCTCCTTCGCAGATCAGTCCACTGAGGTCCTTGCCGACAGTCACTTCCTTCTGGAGCATTTCGACTGCCCGGCGCAATAGTCCGAGGCTGGACTCCACAACTTCGACAGTTACTGGCTGCTGCCTCTCCTGAAATCTGTGGAACAATTGCTCCTTGTAGACCAGACCACAGGTGTTCCAAACTCCCCCCTGTGTTGGGTATTTTTCTGTAAGATTCACGATCAACTCTTCTGCATAACTCCAATCCTTCCTAAACACGTAGAAGTGAGCAAGCTGCTGTGCGACGAGGTGGCTATGGTCCAGCTCCAAGGCTCTCTTGAAGATATTTATCACGTTGGTTCCGTCTTGGCAAGGATCCTCCATTTCGCTCGCAATCAACGGGGAAAACTCGTGCTTGTACAGACCATCTATTTGTCGGAAGCGACAGGTCAGCAGACTGGTGACAGTTTTCAGCAGCTGTTTGGTAGCGACGTCTTTGAATCGAAACATATCCGAATGCAAAAGCTCCAACATGACATCGGTTGGTGTTTCGTGCTCAGAAGTAATTTCCCGGAAGATGTGATCGGCAAGCAAGCTATGAGTGACTCGAATTTTCCTCATTGGAAATCCAGTTCCGGTGTTCGATCCGCAAGAGATAAGGATGACTTTCAGGGATTCACTGATCCGGTTGAGCCAGGATGATTCGAACTGTTGGTGGTCATTCATAAGTTGATCGAAGCAAGAGGCTGGAATGCAGTGGAAATCAGGATCATATGCTCCAAGAAATGAGACGTATTTCAGGAGAAGGCGCTCCTTGTGACTTGTAACATTCTTCAAGACGTTCGATGCTTTGCTCTCAACGAAAGAAGAGTTGAAGTTTCTCGAAATATGTTGAAGGAAGTGAGCAGACGTGGATCTAAGCGTCGCTTACTCTGCCACTCAGCCTTTAACTGCTCGTATCTAGATCGAAACCACTGAAGTTCCAAAGCACTCAGACTATGACCGATTTCAAATCTCCTTTCACATTCACTTGTGGTGCTTGACGGTGGCTCAGAGGAGCAGCGCATGCAGACAAGTAACACGAATGGAACAGTCGGTGGATTCTCAATATCCTTTCCCAGATTGCGGGCCTCCAACTCCAAATCTGCCTTGAGATTTTCAATCTGGAGCTCGTCGTAGTTGTCCACTAAAACAAGAACCGGTTTTGGATTGCACGGTTCGTTGTAGGTAAGCAGACGAGTGAGATGGTTGGGCGTATCTTTTGTTAGATTTCTAATCATTGCACACCTGTACTGACCCTTGAGCTCCCACAGAACGTGTTTGGCTAGGGTTGTGGCGCCGGATCCAGGCAGATGGTGGATGGTCACAATGCCAATTCTGCTTCCTGTTTCGTTAAGTTGCTGGGCAAAGAGACTTTGTATACACGAGACGATCTTCGGCTGAATGTCCCTCGTCAGAATTTGATTCTGAAAATAGAAATTCCACCAGTCGACCTCTGATCCATGGTAGAATCGATGCTCCACGTTTAACCTAAGCTCATCCAGCTTCTTGGCGTCGTTGCTTAAGACACACGCAGCGTTTGCAAGATGAGTCGAACCCAGGATCTGAAGGTCCTTCATCTCATTCATTGCCTTCCTGCTCACAAAGACTTTCGAAGCTGCTGATGTTGGCAACTCCATTTGTTCGCATCCGTTGCAATCGCTAACCAGTTTTGTGAACACCTCACCGACCTCGAACCAAGACATCCCGACAATTATAGAACGTCGCTCAAACTCATCATCACTCATGACAACCTTCGGCGTCTTAACTAGATGTTCTCTGAACTTCGACGCAAGCTTCTGGCTCTCACTAATCACCAACCACTTAAATCTCAGACAGATATCCTCGGCTGCCGAGAGCATAGCGTCGCAGTTATCCGAAAATAGCAGAAACACGACGATGTTATGTTCTCTTGGAAAGGCGTCGTTAAACAGCCCCACCGCCTTTGAAAACGCTGGTCCTCGTATGGCTTTCCATTCAGAATGATCAAGAACTGGTTCACTTGTTCTTTCACATCCGTTGCAGAAAATCCAAGGCTGAGAGCAAACGTCCAGCAGTTCACAGATGTCGTTCTTACCGGAGTTGAAGTACTCTATGTTTAAAACGTTTGATGTCGCTCCACTCTGTTCCTCGTGGGTGATAAAAACCGAATTTGGGATTGAAGCGTTGTCGAAATCGAAAACAGTCTTCCTCGTGATCGAAGAAAGGAACCGGGCATTTCCAGTTGAGTCTTCAAGACCTGAATTAGGACTCAAAACGAATATCGGGTAAACATCACCGACAAGGAAACCTTCACCCCCACAGAGCAGTCTGGTAAGTTTGCCGCATGGGTCGTGGAAGTGAGCCATTTGTTTTGCTTCCTGGATGAAAAGTTGCTCCATATGACGTCTCTTTAGTGATATCTCTGCCTTGTTTTCCATGAAGCTTTTCAGATTCTCACAGGAACATCTAATCACGATTTCTTCATCAAAGCGATAAACTGTTGTCATCTCGTATTCTCTTCGCTCGCAGCCTCTCAAATCGCGACGAATCGCCCTTGCAAAGAACGCCTCGTCAGTGCACAGCCTGTACACAGGAAGGACATCCACCTCGACCACGTACAGCTTATCTCCAAGACTTCTGCTCTTCACTTCCACTAATCTGACCGGTCTCACGCAGCCTCTGACGATCTCCAGCTGGTCGCTACTGAAGCAAGTCTCAATGACGGTACCCAGAATTTGTTGGAACTCACTCCCATCCGCTGGGGTTCTGTGTATCATTCCACCCTTATCAGCACCAAAGTGACAAGTTCCATTTGCTCTCTCGTTTAGACAAGCACATATAAATGGAATAATCTCGACGGAAAACTGGTGTAGCATCTCCTGATTGTCCACGTCCTGAAGGCTGAAGAAGACGTGACGCGGTTCGATGAGGTTGTCCGTGGACATGAATTCCTTTGGAAAGCAGGAATACTGACCGTACGCTGTTGCCGATTCACTCCGCCGGCCGAAGTTTGGGAAATTCTCCGCGACATATATGCTACCCACATCGCCAGTATTCTCTTCACCTGAGTTTGACTTCTCTAACTCTTGCTTCAGCTCCTTGTCTCGGTGTCTGATGATTTTGCTTCGGTCACCGAACTTGGCCGCTGGGCAGAAACCTTCGATGTCGGTCATAGTGACTGTGCTGAGAACGTCACCCGAGATCTTCTCTGATCTAAAGGTCTTGATGATGTCGTCGTCCTGTTGAATGGACTTCAACCAACTGCAGACGTCGTCCACTGAACAGTCGTCCAGTCGCTTCGATGTTCTCGTCGAGTTATAGTCGGCTGAACGTTCAACAGTTTTAGAGGTTTCAGTTTCAAGGTTTTCTAAATTGAACAGACAGACAAACAGGCAGGCAGGCAGACAGACAGACAAGCAGGCAGACAGACAGACAGACAAATAGACAAACAGACAGACAGACATACGTACAGACAGACAGCCAGACAGA
This sequence comes from Lumbricus terrestris, assembly GCA_949752735.1. NCBI lineage: Eukaryota > Metazoa > Annelida > Clitellata > Crassiclitellata > Lumbricidae > Lumbricus > Lumbricus terrestris. The sequence goes on from OX457051.1 coordinate 39,073,938, forward strand.
CAGACAAACGGACGGACAGACAGACAGATGGACGGACAGAGAGACAGACGGACCGACGGACGGACGGACAGACAGGGACAGGAACACGGACAGGGACAGGTACAGCCAGAGGAAATAGAGAGAAAGAGACAGATAGTTGAATTCATTCCTTGAAATAATGGCAACGTTACGATATAGGAAGAGCAGAAGACTAGCATGGACAGTCATTGGACAATGGACACGCGATGACTCAGTTTGCATTCGCAAGATGGCGCTGGACGTTATGGACTCCTTGCATTTCTGCCATACAGTTAATTTGTTATGGTTACAGTTAACACTGTTATAATTCTGCACTTCTAAAGGCTTGTAATCATCCGTTCTTGCAGACTTCATAATAATGTAAAGTGAAGCGTTCGGGATCCATCTTCGTCCACGAGATGTTTGCTGCGTTGTCTTTCAGAAATGCAGACACAACTACTGTCTGCCTGCCTGACTCTCCGGACTTGACCCACTGCCTATCGAGTTTGTTTTGATTGAGCGCCTGTGAATAAGCTGGTTCCCGCGACTTGGCTTTTGGGGGCGCTGTAGAAGTCTCGAGATTACGATTACGTTGCGCAAGCGATTGATACTTGGACATCAGAGTGTGGCAATAACTAAATATAATACCGCTGTTGTTGCTATTTCTGGTGCAGCTGCAACAACAGCAACAACAGCAACATTGACAACAGCAACCACCACCACCTAAACCACCACCACCGCCGCCGCCAGCGCCAGCGCCACCCGCCGCCTCTTAACAATGTTCATTCTTGTCGTCGAATTCAATTTTCAAACGGACCTTGTTGACTTCGTCCAACGTGCCTGAGACGCGGCCACGGTTTGAAAGACTTCGACATAATCGTCTTTCTCTTTTGGTACGTCACGCCTTCAGCTGTGCTATCTATTTTCAGTCTATATTATTATCCACTCGATGTTCATTGGATCTCTAGTCCAAACAGTGAATTCTTTGTGAGATTATGAGACGACCCATTGAGCGCATGTGGCTGAGAGTGAGTTCTTATTGGAACCAGAAGAATGCACGCAATTAAATCAGGCTAACAGCTTACTTATGTAACGTGGAGCCTAAATTTAAGATCTCACAGATGATTTTATTATGGTGTTATAGGGACATTTTCTGCTGAATATTTCTATGCAGTCCTATAGAAAGTTTCTATGGTCCCGTAGTAACGCAAGCATAATTTTATTCATTTAAAAAATACTTAATGGTCTGAATAAACTAAAAATATTCCCACCTATATTGGCCTAATTTGCGGACGACATCTTTAATTAATAAACTATTTTAGACACCAACTTTTCTTAGTGCGATAACGTACTTAAATCCACTGTTACACTGGAGTATCAATGAAGAAAATTAACGATGGAAGCCAAAAGGAGGGTGATAGATGGTCTAAATAAATTTATGTGGTTGAATGAAGGTTAAACAATTTTACACGATTCTGCTTGCAAGTTTTCACAAGGGAATCTTTTAAATTACCGTTTTTGTTTTTGGTAATAATAGTAGTAATAATAATAATAATAATAATAATAATAATAATAATAATAATAATAATAATAAGTAACAATAAATAACAATAATAGCAGGCAGGAATCAATAATAATCATAATATTTTCTAACAATAACAAATGCAAATAATAATATTATTATTGATAAAATAGTATCGCCATTGTAATCCAGCGGTTCAACGCCATTGCCTTTCAATGTACCGTTGCTCCACCTGATCTTGACGAGTTCTAGGCGTTCCAGAATGCAGTTTTGAAGTATCCAGATAATTTTTTGAAATCTCGAGGGATTCGAGGTAGGTTACCTCGAGTATAAAATCAAAGAAATAATGATAAAAATTACAATTTTAACAACCACATCAAAAACAATTAATTATTATTAGTATTATCATTGACATTATTGTTAATTTATTAAATCATTGATTTGTTCAAGTATTCATATTGCACCTCATCAGGAAGACGTTTTAACCGACAGGTGCTCCCGACTCCAGCAAGGCCAAAACGAACAGTTTTTAAGTGCTTATAGAATGTGTCTGATATTGATCCAGGGCACAGACGTAACTCAAGAGGAAGGCCATTCCGTACCACCTGGCCACCCGCAAAAAAGTACGGCTCTGCATGATGGAGGTATGAGCAGATTGGATTGAAAGCAACGTGGACAATTTTTAGGATGGGTCGAAGCGTATATGAAAATTTTGACCGCTCTGGTTGTTATTGCATGCCGCGCTCACCGAGAATGATCTACTGTAATCAACCGCCGTTTCTCAAGATATTATAGCCACGATTGAGACTGTTTTTAAGGTGTGTAAATACGGTGCACTCAAATCGCCTTACGTTTCGTCAACTCCTAAAAGTCACTCAAGACACTTGAGATATATTCACATTTATAGTGGTAGCGCCAGTCCATAGACTGGGGAAAAGAGGAGGGTGTCCCCAATTGTCTTTGTTATGATTCAGAGTCGTTATAAGCGCCAACCCATCAAAAATCGCCGACATGAATGATAAACTCCGGTTGAAGTAAAGACGTAAAAATTATTGTCAACGATTGTAATGGATATGGAAGACATAGCATGGAGGGCATAACATGGCATTATCCTACGTTTATGCGACGTATTTAACATAGATGGTGAAGCTGTGCCTTAATTCCATATCCAGTGCTATCGTTGACAACTGACAAGCGGACTTCATCGATATGGATAGATCATAGATATAAAATGTCGAAATTGCAGCGCATTACGTTTCTAACACAGATCTATCTGAACAACCTATCTACAGCAGGCGACGATCTTACCACATTCATTCATTCATTCATTCATTCATTCATTCATTCATTCATTCATTCATTCATTCATTCATTCATTCATTCATTCATTCATTCATTCATTCATTCATTCATTCATTCATTCATTCATTCATTAGTTCATTCATTCATTCATTCATTCATTCATTCGTTCGTTCATTCATTCATTCATTCATTCATTCATTCATTCATTCATTCATTCATTCATTCATTCATTCATTCATTCATTCATTCATTCATTCATTCATTCATTCATTCATTCATTCATTCATTCATTCATTCATTCATTCATTCATTCATTCATTAGTTCATTCATTCATTCATTCATTCATTCATTCATTCATTCATTCATTCGTTCGTTCGTTCGTTCGTTCATTAAGTCATTAAGTCATTCATTATTTCGTTCGTTCGTTAATTGATTCGCTCATTCATTCATACAACAATTGATGTAGCGCTCCTTCAAGAAATAAACTCAAGTTCAATCAGGGCGACACAAGCAGGTCCTAAGGAGTCTCCAAAAGAACAATGAGTATACAGGCTAAACTCTATGTGTCAGGCGTTTCTCCAACTGGATGCTATTCTAGACAGAAGGACCCACATCTGAGAAAGCAATTATGCATGCAGACAAGCGTCGCTTACTAATTTTTTTTTAGATGCTAGCATACTTACGTACAATGTGCTGCTAGTTAATATACCTACCAAGGATCGAAGTGTCTGACATACTAAGGGCATCTTGTTATGGTGTCAACTTTAGACTTTGCTTTGAAATATCATATTAAAGTTTTAAAAAGTAGGCTACCCACAGCTAAGAAGACAATAAACACGAAGCGAAAATGCAAAATATATACGGTGTGGAACAATGTTTTTAAAGGTGTCTAAACCGAAATTAGCGCGATTCTATGGCTGCTATCGGCAACGTTGCGACAATGCTCATTTTATTAAACGAAAACGAATAATTCAGGCAGTAGCGTATACAATTATAATCCGCTTGGTTAAAGCATATTTTATACAAAGAATTGCATATTATATATATATATATATATATATATATAATTTTTATATATATAGAGCTTATGACAACAAAATTACAACAAATGTTTTGACATGTTACAGCTTCATCCTATATTCTGTTGCCACTATAATATTATATGTTGTCGCTTAGATTTCATATTAGGTGCGGATTATCCGATATAGGAGCGCACAAAGTGCCTCTGTTTAAAATTACATGTATGTATGTATGAATTATTCTTTTATTTCCAAAAGGCAACACGCACGCTGTAGGTGCACACTAAAAATTGACATTATGGATTCTTGGCGTGCGCTTGGTTGAGATTGTTAAACAGTTCAACAACGTATTGTGACAGCAAAAGTAGCTGTCTAAAAAAATAGTTTATATGACTCCGAGGATATTTAGGGACGTCTTTAACTTAGATAATTTGTTCGAATCCAACGGTTTCATGACATTCCCTGGCACAAGTGGCCGCTAACGTCTAAAGACGAATTTATCACTCTGTCTGCGTTAAAACATAGGACAACACAGATGAAATTGGCGATTAAGCTAAATCAGAATGGCAACATTAAGTTGTTGAAACATAATAATTATTTCCTTTACTTTTAACTTGACTTTACAGCTTCGATGGATGGGCTTACGAGAACATCTAAACGAATTCCTGGTCTGCCTCAATTAAAATAAAATAAAATAATTTCGGTTTGAAGGTGTCTAATAGTTAAAGCTGTGTTTCTACGTTTTTTTTAAAAACCATACTAAGAGGGCCATTCTTGAGTAAGAACGGATCCTACTAGATACTTAACCACTCAGTTCTATGGCTCTGCGAAATTCTTAATTATATCCTAACTGTTCAAAATAATTAGACACCTCTTTAAAAAGAAATATCCTTATTACAATAGCAGCGGAAAGCACAGTAATGAACAATAAAATCACCCCGAGAGTTCTAAACTCTAAGAGCTGCAATATTATTATTATTCTAAATAAAAATTAGTTATGTTTGTCGACGACTACGGCCTCGGCTGCCACACTGTCGTTAAGCTATAGGCACAGTGACAATGTACAATTAAGCTCCCTCCGCCACTCTGTCATCGCCAGTCCCAAGCCTGAATAAAGGAGACGCGACGCAAATGGTATTTGCTATGACAGTAACTACAGCTGAATACAGTTGAAATTGGATCCTGGGTTAGTGATCTTCATTTCGACACGAGGCCGTAAAAAACTAATCAACTTGCGACCGGTAGATTCACCTGTCAATTAATTCATCTCTATCGTCTTCGTCTTAGTTAACTAATCTGCTGGAAAGTAAATGTTGCGAGAGTCACTGTGGCCGAATGGTTAGAGCGATTGGCCTGTAGCGCGATGAGTACCGGTTCGATCCCCATCCAAGGCGGTTATTGTGTAGGGAGTCATACTATACTCATAAATTGACACAAAGCAGTGTAATTTGCAAGACGTAATGAGCTGATGCCCACAAGTTATTACAACATAGATTGCAACTAAACTGTGTCGAATTAAAACTGCGGGCAGCCATGCAACGCGTCATTACGTCCCAATACTTTACTAACGGCAATTGCTGAATGTAATTAAAAACTATTATTTGTGATTTACAGTGACGTTACTTTTTATTGCAGGCATTCATAATAATAATATAATAATATTAACTGGCGATCGATCCCAGCAGCGAATTAATTGAATGGTATTATTTATATAAGAATAAATTTACGAAATTGTGGTGTTTAGTGCAAAGTCTCAATAATTATTTTATCAGTCATTCTTAACGCAGTCAAGGTGCTAAAAGTATAGGGCCTATAGGCTTATAATAATTATTATAGGCCCATACTATATTACAACATAATATAATATAACAAAATATAGTAAAGCATAGGATAATATAACAGCGGCTATATTACACTATTATAGTATAATGTGACCGCTGTTATAAATATGCCAGTTTAAATTTAACGCCGCTGTATGATTAAAAAGATAATTAAGGCAAGTAAGTAAGTAAGTGCATTATTTATTAGACTGCAAGTAAACGCACAGTGCTTAACAGAAGAAATAAATAACAGAAACATTAATAATAACCAGTAAATGATATCAAATGCATAAAAGCTAGCAATGTAGGCATATTTTCAACATCTTAATTCTTCAGATCTCGTCCATTGCTAATAAACGAATACACATAGGTCATTATCATTACATTACCTTAGGCTATATTGATGCCAAGCCATTCAACATTCTCAGAAAAAAAACTTCATTTGTCGAAGGAATCAACTCTAGATATTAGACCTATTATGTGAGATCATGTGGCCAGGGTCGAGTATTGTATGGAGTGACGTACTTATGGGGAGGGAAGAGCGTTCGTTTGGTAACCCATACAAGGCCTATGTGAGGAAACTCCTGGTGAAGAATTCAAGCCGCTTCGCGTGTGCCTGAATTCAAGCGTCGTTTTAATCCTGACATATTTATCTAATACAGATGAAAACATAAAAGTTCCAGCCGTGCAGCAATGGCGCCATAATGACGTCATTTGAATCCTATTTTAAATTTTCTTTGTTTTCCTGCCATGGCAGTTTCTACCAGTGATGCCACAGCTGGGTTTTTTCCACTAGATCTGGGTTTTTTGGCCTTCGTCTGGGTTTCTGGTTTTTTTGGGCAAGATCTGGGTTTATTTTGGTGAGTTGACATTTTGTACTTACAACACATGAATATTCTGTGAAATTCAATGTAAAATGGTTGCGATACATAATTTTTCCACTAATTTTAAATTTAAACTCCACAATCAAGATCTCATGTTGTCAATTCACAAATAATTTATAACCTGAAGAATAGTTCTGCACAGAAATAAACCATTTTGACATTTCAAAATAGATCAGGTCACTCGTCTCTTTCCTTGTAAAGCCTCAATAACATGCATATACAGTAACTGTTATACACTGTAGGTCAGGTCAATCCTATAGTGGTATAATAGCCAAGTTGTTGCAGAGTATTAATGTTCTAGACTAGGTGTTTAAAACGTTGGATTGTTGGTGTATTAAGAAAATTTGGCTGGAGACCTCGGACAACTTTAAAACTTTGTAAATTTAAGCCACGTGTGTTATGTCTTAGGCTACAATTCTGGTAGACTCAACCTGCTGCGCATGCACACACGAATATATCGATTGAGCTTATTGTCAGTATGGATCCCGAGTCTCTGACAACTTTGACAATCGATACTTTTAAAGTTGTAATTACATTTTATTCGACTCTTTTTACGATTTTTTTAAAATCCTCATGCGAATAAGCGAAAAACCAACTTAATTTGAACAAAGGGGGTCTAAAATAGCTTATATGAAGTGTCTGGGTTTTTCTGGGTTTTTTTCGGAAGAAAATCTGGGTTTATTTCAGAAACCTCAGTGGCAACACTGGTTTCTACCACTGACCGCGCGATGCACAGACGATCCAGTTATATCAATATCTCTAAGAAGTTTGTTTAAAACTCCCAACGCTCAATCCTCGTCCGCAACTGTCCTAATAAACTTCTTTGCACTTTTCTGTCTTTTTTTGGTCGGAACAATGTAATAACAACTTTGTAATTTTCCTCTGAGTACTTATTTCTAGAGTGATGTTTTAAAATTGAGATTTGTACAGCGTTATCATGACGTCATTTTTCACTGTGAACCTTTCATAACTTACCGATTTGTTGATAAACATGTCAGGAATAAAACGGTGTTTGAATTTTGAAAATCAATGAATATTTCGGTTCCTTTACCCAGACATAGTTTACTATAATAGGGCGATGAACATCACGAACTCCTAACAGTTACTTTCACTTTTTTAAAGGATATTATATACATAGTGCATTGACTAAACAGTTTAAAGGTGTCGAACCGCTTCTCATTTAATTACAATATTATTGGCGGCATCGTAGTGTTAAAAGTTATCTTACGCTGATTAACCTACAGAAAATTAAACCGTGTTTAAGCGATATAATCAGAGATTGGTTGGTTAAGGGTAGGCTAAAGAAATGCAAAAAATGAGTAACGTATCGAGGATCGATGGTACCTAGAGATAAAAGATCTGTAGATCTTATCGCGTTAGTGCAAATCGTCTATATAAATCCTATGACTGACGACTATGAGTAATGTTTCTCATGTTTTCAGTCCATAACAAACTCGGCCATCCCCACGTTAGACTCTATTCATGTGGACCACCGACTAGCGGAACCCAGATTCCTTAGGGTCAGGTCTTTTTGATCCCTTGTAGATAGTTTGTTTTAAACTGTACATGAGTTTTTTCAATGTCAATACTGTAACTTGGTTCCAATAAAATTTATGGTTATGGTTAAGTTGTAACTTGTAAGCTACTATTTTCACAGCCGTCAAAAAGTAGGCGTTTGCAGTTTAACGTCACTGTGTGGTAACACAGATCATTAGCGACGCCCTCCTCCTTTATCCAGGCTTGGGACTGGCACTGGCAGAGTGCAACCAGTGGTGGAATTAAGCCGTCAAAACTTATAATCAACTATTACATCACAAAGTCGACTAGACAAGACTTTTTGTTTTCGGATCATGCAGCGTATTAATATCCGTCCATGTACACAAAGATGATTCAGAAACCTGAGCGTAATGTAATACATAGCCAAATAAAAATAGTTTTAAAGGTGTCCAATCTCAACCGGTTGATTTATTGAATTCGTCCACTTATCGAAGTCTTGTGGCTGAAGAAAAGGTAGGCCATCAGAGATACAAATTTGAAATATAAATTGTGTGCTCTACTTGGGTCAGTGTCTGTCTAAAGCATGAATAAAGGAGGAGGACAAAGCTGCAATCTCTGTTAAGGCACATTGTGATATTTCGTCTTTCGCCTTTCGTCCATCCATCACGTCATCAGTAAACTTTGCCATTGCTATTCGGCCTCTTTAGAACAAACTTCTGCCAGCACTGCGACAAACACCTCAACCATAAAACGAGTTCACCAAAACTTCGTTTCTCTCGCTATCTCCACACGGGACTTTCACTTGAAACAGAGAAATTGCTTAATTCTTCCACACCCGTCATTCCACATCATTTTAACATTAAATATCATCCACATAGCCGTTTGCCTAACTCTTCCATTTGACTTTCCGCATCTTAGCCATCCCCATGTCTATCGAATTTGTTTGATTGAGCGCCTAGTGATTAAGCTGGTTTCCCGGCTTAGCTTTTGTGGGCTTTATTTCCGAGGATTTTTTTTACTGTTTTCAGTTTTACGATTTAAATCACTGATCTTCTGCTACCACCGTCCAATTGAAGTCTGGTCAGAAATAAGCCTGCAGTTAAACCAAAAAATTAATACATTTACGTCAGCATTATCTCGGTTTCTGTGCTTATTACGTGTTCTGCCATATTTTCTCTTCATTCGTTCAGCACCCAGGTTGTTTCAGTTTAGACACCTTAAAATCATTTATTATACGGATATATAAAATTTTATACATCAACTTCCACAATACAGCGGTTTCGAGACCTTATAAATTATATCTTGTTTCTAATTCTTTGATTCAATTCACAATTTTTGGGTTCAGTTTCTTCTTCTTGATGATTTCCATGCTCAATGAGTTGTCTTTTGACAACCGGAAGTGCTCGAAATAAATTAAAAGGTATATAAAATATATATAAAGGCGATTTTTTCATAACATTTTCATGTTTTTTCTATTACAACCTATCCATAATTTACTTTTTAATATAAATAAATTACGCCATTCTGTAGAGGGCATTTAGGGCTATTTTCTAATACTAAGTAATTTGTCTTTTTTGATGACCGGAAGTGCTCAAAATAAATTAAATGTGTGAAAATGTTAACTTGTAAGTTATGCCTATTATAACTGGAGAGAACTGATCAAAACAATTAGACACCCGTTTTAAGTGTAAGAAATGTGTATAACTGTAAAATGACCCAGATGGGCGCAATAAGTGAGAGCGCCCGTAACTGTTGCAGGTATTCCGCAATTAAATTCGAGTGGTAAAGTGGTCGCGTGAGAGCATAATTATGTATACTGCCTCATGTTGGGTATCCAAGGATGTCGTTCGCTACGTTCTGGTGAAAAGGGATCCTCGTACTCGTACTGCAATCATGAAGAATCGAGTCTTCTCTGTGGTCTCCACAGTGGTCTGAAACGATAGTCGGAATTTGGTAAAACTAAAGGGTTAAAACATGAATGAAGACCTTTTTACTGGCGATTTTGGATCTGTTTGGATCGACACGCATTGTAAAGACGTTTCGTGGTGTTTACGAAGATGTTGTGTAATGTTGAGGTCTTTATAGTAGCGTCCTAGCTTACCGCGAAGTATGACAAGGGGCCACATCAGGGCTCTACTGGTAAATTTAGAGGAGAGTACACGCTGCCGAAAAAATCGATTTTTTTCAAACATTTTGTTACGACCTTATTTTCTTTCTTTTTTAGTAATCGCCAGCTTTTATTATCTCTTTTGACTCGTACTACGTTCACGGCAATGCAAAACCACTGATCTTCTATTATTTTTGTGATTGCCATTTCCTTTAATTTCTCTTTCATTTTCCTCAATTTATTCTTTGTGACGTGAGTATACGCTGTGTATCCGTAGTGTGCCATCGTTTTCGGAGTTAAGTACACGATGCCATTATTGTCAGGAGGTGAGTACGCGTTGTATAGTCGCGTGTTTCCTCGTGTGCAGCCCTTACTTAGTCAATACTTTAAACACCTTTTTCATATGAGGAATCTAGCTTGAAATACGATCGTTTGCCTATGAAAATTAATTATGAAATTCATCCCATCTATTATAATAGTGTCTCAACAACACAAAAGCAAAGCTCTTAATAAGTGCTGTAATATGAGCAAATCGGATCCATCCATCCATGAAAGAAAATTCGTAGAAACGGTAGAATCCAAAATAATGTTTGCTTATGAAAAAATCATGGTCAAAATGTTTCCATAGCCAATGAAAGATTGATAAGCTCTGCTTTAGCGATAGTTCTACCAATTTAGACATTGGCCAAATGCAGACCCAATGTGACGCCAGTGGAAGTTGGTCCGAATGGAGGCATTCCAGATTAATCCCAAATGGAGACGTTCCACGTGAATCAAAATGGAGGATATTCTTGGTGGATCCGCGAGTGAAACCGGTGGATCCGAGGAACTGAAATTTCAGGTTAATCTTAATGGAGGAGTTCCATGTAGTTGGACCCCAAAAAAATCTTTCCAGGCGACTTCAATTGGAGATCATTTCATGTGGAATCCAAAGGGAGGCATTCCCAAGTGTCTCCATAGAAATGCCATCTAGAGTTTGATTCAAAAGGGAGACTATTCAAGGTGTTTGTCTCGGGTTTGTCAATGGCTGCATTATTGCAAAACAATTTCCGGTACTTGTCGGTTAATTCACATGCAGACACCGAAACCCATTATACACAATTTTACGTGCAAAAATTAATTCACCTGTCGGTTACATCGCAAATTTAATAGATTCGCTGTGCGCATTTAACATTGACATTGAAAAGAACTGTTAAAGTTAGGAACATTGACCTTGATCCAGCTTCTATTTCAGATATAAAAACGCCTTCATTCAGCTACTATTTAAGATATAAAAATATCTTAATCCAGCTTCCATTTCTCAAGTGTTTTATCATTAATCCAGTTTCTTTTTAACATGTAAAAATACCTTAATCCACCTTCCATTTATCAAGCGATATTTTCATAAATCCAGCTTCTGTTCAACCAACAGTTATTTTCATCAATCCAGCTTCAATATACCGGTACGCAAAAACATTCATAAACCAGGCTCCAATTTAGGCAAGAACACTTTCATCAACCCAGTTCCAATTTAAGCAAGGACATTTTCGTCAATCCAACGTCTACTATATTTGAAATGGAAGCTAGATTAATGATAAAAACACTTGAGAAATGGAAGCTGCATGAAGGTATTTTTATATGTGAAATGGAAGCTGGATGAAGGTATTTTTATATCTGAAATGGAAGCTGGATGACGGTATTTTTATAAATTCATGGCGCTCCGAAATGTAAACACGTGCTATAAGTTCATCGGATCTCACCATTACATTACGTCACTAAAATATAGTGAGTAAAAATACGGCAGATTCCGCAGGTGAACTAACCGACAAGGTACACAGACGAAAATTCTGCAGGTGAATTAACCGACAAGTACCCAATTTCCTTTGACTTCAATCATGTGCTTTGAAATAAGAAACACGAAATACATGAAATAAGGCTTCGTTAGTCTCTGGATCTACATAATAATTATCCCTTTGAAACGGTGAGTTCAAAGCGAGTATAACCTATACCTGCTAAATTAAGCTTAATATTCGCAAAACAAGTTAATTCAAAACAGGAAAGGTGTCCCTTGTTTGTAATGCACACGATAGGTTAAAACTATTTTGAGAACAATAATTATACACCCGTTTTATTTTTAATACTAATTTTATAAGTACCAACCAATCCATGTTACATAAATCTCATGGATCTTCTACGGCTGATAATTATGGATAAACTTTGCTATGAATTATAGTTTGACAGTTTGAAGCATGTTGAAACCTGGCCATAAATTATATATATATATATATATATATATATATATATATATATATATATAAATTATATTGTTACGTGTGCGCTCGTAGCGTAACGAGCGTTCACTCACATGCTACCCTTGCCTACGACTTACGTGACTTGTCTCAGGTGTAGACCTGGACACGGTCTTTGGGTCTTACACGTGAGAGGGAAAGGTGTTGCGAGTTGACGCCACCAGTCACGTGGGTTAGCACGAGTTATCGTCGAAAGGTTGGACGATAGAGAGTTTAGTCTGAGAATGACTCTTGGTGAGACTGGTCGAGTCGTGATCGCCTCGTTGGTGAACTCGTTTGATGTGGTTCCAGAGACGTCTGCCCTGCTGGTGGGTCCTGACCGTGTTTCCCTTCGTGACGTTCAGCAGCTGTCCTTCAGCTTGTCAGGAGTTCAGTTGCTATTGTAACATGATTGTGTTGCAATATTGTTTGTCGTCTTTGCTTTTGTTAACCTGCTTAAGAATTTCTTTTACTGAAATGTAGAAATGATGAATCAAATTTGTATTAAGAATAGCAATCAAGAAATTTTTTGACATGTCTTGCATAATTATGACAATTACTGCAGAATATTAGTGAATATACCCAAACAAATTGGTTTGCACATAACAACCTTTAACTCCGCCATTAACGAAACTTGTAACCTTATAGTTCATGTTATTAACTGTTAACCATTTTGCTGTTAAATATGAACACTAATGATGATGAACAATAATATTATGTTAAGCCTAAGACAACAAAAAATTACATTGTTATGACAACGTAATATGGTGTAGTTTGGACGCCATGAATTCATTGTTACTGCACTGTTGAAGCTGTAAATTGTCGACAACGGCATTTGATGCCAAACGACGACGTTAAACTTTGGTTAAATAAACAAATCAACCGGATCATCTTGGACACCTTTAAAACTATTTTTATATAACAATATATTACATTACGCTCAGGCTTCTGAGTCTTCTCGATCGACTTGTACTGATAATTATACGCTGCATGATCACAAAAAGTTTTCTAGACTTTATCCATCCTCGGACCTCGTGAGGGTTGGTCGCTTCACAAACACGTTTTCCCCATCTTTCTCTGTTTTTTGTTTCCTTCATCATTCGATCGAAAGGCATCTTAATCCAGTCTCTGATATAATTTGCAATCCAGCTCGTCCTCGGTCTTCTTGTGCGAGTGCTTTTTCATCCGGTCTCAGACTTTATCAGCCGCCGACCCATTCTTTTTTGTTTATGGGGAACTTCTGGTTCCACGGGCTAGCACCTCAACTATTGTAGGCATACTCGATTGCTGGCTCATCCAACTGGAATGGACCTCCGCTGGAGATGTACCTATGTCCTAGAATTAATGCCAGTGCATTAACACGTTGCTGAAGCCTAGGCTGCAATGACGTTTTTGTGCTGATGAGCAAGTTTCTCAGAGGCGGCACTATACAAATTTAGAAAATGAACGAAAGAACGAATGAGCCTCTGGTCGATGTTGCTTAAATTGCTATGATAATTATGATACCATAAAATTAACAATAGTTATGCGACCGATAAGCAAAGATGACTGCTGGGCCCTATTTGAGTCTGTGATTATACATCGTGCAACTGCAAAAGTTGTTATAGTGAAAAAAGAAAATGATTTGATGGTGTATAATTATTACTTTATCTAACGGTAAATATTTCTACACAATAACCATTTTTTTAATTGCAACTTTATACTGCTGTGAATATTGGCGAGAAGGGTGTCTAAATTAATCAAGAACATAATTCAACGTTTTTATTTTTTAGCGACGCCCTGATGTTCCAATAACCTTTGTAGTAGGCTAGTCTATAGACACGGGTAAAACAAAATGTTTTGAGAGGTACACTGGTAGTGGGGGAAGAACTGTGAGCTTACGCCATTCAATGTGGAAGGATCTATAACAGCTAATACTCAGTTCTGAGCTAAAGCAAACCGAACTCTTTGCAAAGTAGGCTTAGTAGTAGCATCATTAGCAGAACCACTACTAGCAGCTGTTGTTATCGTTGTGTAGTTTTGGTAGTAATTGTAGTAGTAGCAGACCATGGTGAATGTGTTCAGAGTCATAGAGTCATAGTCGATGGAAACGTAGTAGTAGAAGTAGTAATTGTAGTAATAGTGGTGTTAGCTATCGTCATAGTTTGTAGTTTTTAGGGTCATCAAAAGGAAATAAATGCCATTGCATGCGCCCTTCTCCTTTCGTCGCATCCTGGCAATTATAGTGGTACACAGGTTTCAGTGCCAAACTTATGATACACAGTGTTCCAACAATCGCGCGAGACAACTTGTGGCTGTTGTGTGGCGCTAAAATGAAATATTAACGTAGAACTCTCACGGTTTAGCTACCCAGCACTATAAACTGAAATATTGATTCTTTAACGACATAATATTTATAAATGATCCTCGATCGTGCTTTCATCATCATTATTATTGCTCATGAATTCGTGGAATGTGGTCCAAAGTGAAGAAATTCACTATTTATAATTTCCAGATCACAGGGCCAGCCACGGAGATAGCACGGCGCTGCCTGATTGCAGTCCGTGAGCGTGGAACAATAAATTCCGCTTGCACTGCTGAGCGGAGAGAGCAGCGGCGGAGCGGAGAGAGCAGCGGCGTTGAACGTGCGTGGTGGAGCACCATGTCTCCTGCAAGTATAATGGGGCCAAACACTCAAAACAGGGCCGGTGACTAATTTACTTAAAGCGCTTAAATACCTCTGTGATATGAAGTCAATTAACTGAGATGCATTCAGTGCGAGTAACAACAATTTAAAGTGTTTCCTGTTGCAATAACTATCCGTAACTGAACTAATAACTATCCAGAGTTTGCCGTTTATCCAGATGTCGTTGTGCCAGTCCCTAGCCAGGAGAACGGAGGAGGGCTACGTCTCGCTTTTTTCGTTGTGACACAGTTTTATTTTGTTCGAAGTCGATGAAGTTGGTAAAGTGTGGCTGATAATGCAACGCACGTTTCAATGGATGAAGCCGTTTAGACACCTTTATCTGTGATTTCAAAAATGCTATAAATAGGTCCGTTTAATTAAAGTCGGGATCCTGTGTGGCCGAGTGGGTTGTAGCCCGCTCGCCGCGCCGGCGAAGCGGGTTCGATTCCCCGGTCGGATCTTTACATACTGCGGGTGGCTCGGTCGCAATATAAACGTGGAGTCGACGCTGAAATCATCTTCGAAATGAAAAAGAGTCGTTAAACCCAAACATTTCAAAGTCGGCACTCGCATGACCATTTACAGCCTCATCACTTTTCTTGCTAAGGAACGATTCTCTTGCACAAATTTTACTCGGGCTGAAGTTGAAACTTATAATAGTTTCATTCTTCGACCGTAGGCCTACTTTAATTTCACTTTTTGTTCGGTCTACAGCATGACATAACAGCAATGTGCTCTAGAATTCTAGAAGCGTACACTCAGTGAACTGTAGGAGAACAGCTGCATTTCTGCTGTAAGCATATTTCGCCAAAGCTATATCTGTCCATCTGCCAGATAAGTAGAAAATTGAAAAATCAAAACACGATGTATGCTGGAGCAGTGTTTTGGACAAGTTGTGTTGCGTTAAAGCATCTTTCATGAGGCTTACTATAAAATTTATGCCTCGCTTAAGTCTTGGAGATGGACACGTAAGCCGTCACATAAAAATCAAGCATCCTCAACCGAAAAGAATATCTCATGTTTATTTTACGATAATTATGGAGGTCCGGGTAGAATATCCGAACCCTAAAGGATAACAGCTGAAAACCGCATTAGAATTCGAACACTCTCTCAACAATAGATGGATATATCTTTTTGACGCATGTCCAAAATGAGTCAAAATCCTCATCTTCACTTTTCACTTTGAGCGTTCCATTAGTCGTGATTTAGCTATTACCTATTTCCAGCGGTTAAATTCAGACGCACTGGAACTTTGGATTTGAGATCTGCCACCCGAATGGCGTGACTATGGACTTTGAAGTTTTAAAAAAAACATACGTTTTTCATACGGTCTCAGACTTTATCGGCCGTTGACCCATTCGTTGTTTTGCTTATGGGAAAATTCTGGTTCCCCGCACAAGCACCTCAGCTAGAGACCATAGACCTTCTCGATTGCTGGCTCATCCAACTGGAAAGGACTTCCGTTGGAGATGTGCCTATGCCCTAGAATTAATGCCAGTGCATTAACACGTTTTTGGACTGATGAGCAAGTTTCTCAAAGTCGGCGCTATACAAATTTAAGAAATGAACGAAAGAACGATTGAGCCGATGGCCAATGTTGCTTAAATAGCTTTGATAATAATTATGATACTATCCCATTAACAATAGTTATGCGACCGATAACCAAAGACGACTGCTGTGTCCTACTTGAAGCGGTGAATATATAACGAGCAACTGTAAAAGTTGTTATAGAGAATAAAGAAAATGATTTGAAGGTGTATAATTATTACTTTATTAGACTGTAAATTTTTCACACAATATCAGGTTTTTAATTGCAATTTTATATTGCTGTGAATATTGGAGCGAAAGGTGTCTAAATTGATCAAGAACATAATTCAACGTTTTTATTTGTTAGCTACGCCCTGAGGTTCCAATAACCTTTGTAGTAGGCTAGTCTATAACCACGGGGAAAATAAATGGTTTGAGGGGCAGAGTATGCACGGGGATGAAGAACCGTGAGCTAGCTTACGCCGTAGAAGTGGACGGCTAGTCAATGTGGAAGGATCTATAACCAGTGGCGGCGCCAGGGGGGGCTGGAGGGGGCTAAGCCCCCCTAAATGCGGCTCAGCCCCCCAAAGCAAAATGCGGAAAATGTCTATAACGGCTAATTTCGTAATAAGAAAACTAGACAATCATCAATGGCATCGAAATCTACTTTGAGAAGGAAGTTAGCGACTTCATTTCTTGGCCTCAGTCTATAAAAACGGGTGACAAGTTTGCACCCTTACCTTTTGACCATACAACGGGACAGGGTTGTCGAAATTGTCGAAGAAACAACATGGCTCTTAGACACCTCGTTTCAGATTGAAACCGTTATATAAGTATTAGACGTATAGAAATATCGAAATTGCCTAGTCCTTCAAAAAGTGGTGCAAAGTTGTATTTTCTCTTGATTTTTCGCATATTTCACAAAAATAATCATCGTCACAAAAGAATGTATAGGGTTTTCTCCCTCCTGCAATCAACTATATAATCATAGCGTAGATGCTTGCGCCAGTGGCGTCGTCAGAGGGCTAGGGGTTATAGCCTCTAAATGCGGCTCAGCCCCCCAAAGCAAAAAAGCAGAAAATATCCATTACGGCTTATTTCGTAATAAGAAAGCTAGACAGTGGTCAATGGCATCGAAATCAACTATATATACAATATCATATATATATATTAAGTTGTATAGGTCATTTAACTCGTTGCATAGCAAATGCTACAAATTTAGTGAACCAGTTTTGTTACATTTAGTAGCTGCCCTCTGTAAACCGCTTCTTATTATGGAATGGAAGCTGTCAGCCCTACCAAAAGTGAGCTGAACTATTTAGAGTACACTTACAGCTCTGCAGTATGTTAAATTTTTAAAGTCTCCCATAGTAGTGTTGCATCTGTACTGCACTTCATGCATGAAAAAAATATTACAGACTGCTGTTTATGCAGAAGATTGCGTTTTATCCAGAAATACCTTTGACACAACAATGTAGTTGTCAGATTTGCGTCATGTTTCTCTTACACACCTCAAATGTGTGCGCTCTTGTTATTTTCGGTATAATAATTGTTATATTCTTGTTGTGAATACCACCACTGTCTGGGAATGTAGGCCTACGTTTGATATAATGGTCAACTAAAAAGTCCTAGTGCTATTAGCATATACATGTGAAACATTTGCGTACAGATAATTATATATATATATAATAATTGTGTGCATATATCTTAGCATGCACAATTTTGTATTAAAGAAACTTAAACTGTTTTCTGTCATTAGTAATATGCAGGCAGATAATTATAATAGTGTCCTGTGAATGCTGTTGGACAACTTTATTGTGATTTATTTTTATTTGTGATTATTTTAATTGAATGGCCACGGTAACGGTCTCTGTTGTCATAGATCCTGGTCAAATCGGATCCATACATTATTGTGATTACTTTTTAGTGTAAAATTTCTGAGTAATAATACTGTGTCGGACACCTCTATTGTGATAACTTGGAACTCGAGTCCGTGTCCATGGCCCACTTTTTACACGATAATGCTGAATTGCACACCATTTTATTGTAAAATTTATGAATATTAATGCTGTGTTGGACACCTTTATTGTGATAACTTGTAATTCGTGTCCGTGTCCATGGTCGAGTTTTTTTTACGATAATACTGAACTACACACCATTTTAGTGTAAGATCTATTAATATTAATTCTGTGTTGGACACCTTTATTGTGATAACTTAAAACTCGAGTCCGTGTCCATGGCCGACTTTTTATACGACAATTCTGAATTACACACCATTTTATTGTAAAAATTAAAAATTTTAATACTGTGCTGGACACCTTTATTGTGACAACTTGGAACTCGAGTCCGTGTCCATGGCCGACTTTTTATACGATAATACTGAATTACACACCATTTTATTGTAAAATATATTAATATTAATACTGTGTTGGACACCTTTATTGTGATAACTTGGAACTCGAGTCCGTGTCCATGGTCGACTTTTTATTCGATGATACTGAATTGCACACCATTTTATTCTAAAATTTCTTAATATTAATGCTGTGTTGGACACCTTTTTTGTGACAACTTGGATCACCAGTCTGCGTCTATGGTTGACATTTTATACGATTATACTGAAATGCACACCATTGTATTGTGGAATTTCTGAATATTAATACGCTGTTGTACACCTTTGTTGTGATTTATTTTTATTTGTGATTATTTCAATTGAATGTCCAGGGTAACGGCCACTGTTGACATAGACCCTGGTCAAATCGGATCCATTCATTATTGTGATTACTTTTTTATTGTAAAATTTCTGAGTAATAATACTGTGTTGGACACCTTTATTGTTATAACTTGGATCTCGAGTCTGTGTCCATGGTCGACTTTTTAAACGATGATTCTGAATTGCACACCATTGTATTGTGGAATTTCTGAATATTAATTCGGTGTTGGACACCTCATATTGTGATAACTTAGAAATCTAGTCAACGTGGTTTTTGAGTGCTTGCATATCGGTATGTCAAAGAAAATAGGTACTTTACATTACCTCACTGTCTGCACCACATAGTTACTCGGGCTGCTGTGTGCACACGTACTGTATATACTGTCTCGCTCTTGCTCAGCTCGGTCACCAACTTAACTCAGATGACTGAAATTTCGGGGTATGGATGGATGGATCCGATTTGACCAGGGACAACAGAGGCCGTTACCCTGGACAGAAATTTGCTCGGCATATTACAGCACTTATGAGCAAGATTCTTCAATCTTTCGGGGTATGGTACAGCGCGGGCACGGCATAGACTTTACGCGGACGCGTTTGAGGACCTCCCATTCTCTTTTGCCACCTTAGTTGGACACCTTTGTTTATGATAATTCGGAACTTAATCTAGGATTGCGGCCGTAAACTCCAAAACAGAAACTGGTTCAGTACTTTGCTCTTAAGTGCTGTAATATGCCGAGCATATTTTGCGATTGCAATATGACCGCCCTGGGAAGAAAATGTTCTAGTTGCGTCACTGGGAGGGAGGAAGGCTTGGGGCTTCAGCCCCCCCAAACCTGAAATCCTGGCGCCGCCACTGTCTATAACAGCATATTCTCAGTTCTGAGCTAAAGCAAACCGGACTCTTTGCAAAGTAGGCTTAGTAGTAACATTATTAGCAGAACCACTACTAGCAGTGGACCTGGCAGCTGTTGTTATCGTTGTATAGTTTTGGTAGAGATTGTAGTAGTAGCAGACCATGGTGAATGTGTTCAGAGTCATAGAGTCATAGTCGATGGAAACGTAGTGTTAGAAGTAGTAATTGTAGTAATAGTGGTGTTAGCTATCGTCATAGTTTGTAGTTTTTAGGGTCATCAAAAGGAAATAAATACTATTGATTGCGCCCTTCTCCTTTCGTCACAAACCTGGCAATAGTGGTACACCGGTTTCAGAGCTTAAACTTATGCTACACAGTGTTCCAACAATCGCGCGAGACAACTTGTGGCTGTTGTGTGGCGCTAAAAGGAAATATTAACGTAGAACTCTCACGGTTTAGCTACACATCACTATTATAAACAGAAATATTGATTCTTTAACGACATAATATTTATAAATGATCCTCGATCGTGCTTTCATCATCATTATTATTGCTCATGAATTCGTGGAATGTGGTCCAAAGTGAATAAATTAACTATTTATAATTTCCTGTATCACGATTTAAAGGTGTCGGAGCAGAACCTCGCATTTTGACAAAACATTTCAGCGCATGTGCTATAAAAAGTATGTATGCGTTATTTATTTATTTACTAAAAATGTTATATAGCGCGCCTTCAAGGATATATCTACTCTGGAGCGCTCCCAGTTCAACCTCGGTCGAATAAGACAGTCTTAAGAAGTGAAAGAAATGAAGCAGAAAAATCAATAGGTATGACGAACGATGACAGGATCACAGGCCACAGGTCCAGCCACGGAGAAAGCACGGCGCTGCCTGATTGCAGTCCGTGAGCGTGGAACAATAAATTCCGCTTGCACAGCTGAGCGGAGAGAGCAGCGGCGGAGCGGAGAGAGCAGCGGCGTTGAACGTGCGTGGTGGAGCACCATATCTCCTGCAAGTATAATGGGGCCAAACCCTCAAAACAGGGCCGGTGACTAATTTACTTAAAGCGCTTAAATTACCTGTGTGACTTGAAGTCAATTAACTGAGATGCATGTATGTCGCGCCATTCAGTGCGAGTAAATTTTTTAAAATTGTTTCTAGTTGCAATAACTATCCAGAGTTCGCCGTTTCTCCTGTTGTCCTTGTGCTAGTCCCCAGCTAGGAGAACGGAGGAGGGTTACGTCTGGCTTTCTTCGTTGTGACACGGTTTTGTTTTGTTCGAAGTCAACGAAGTTGTCAAGACGTGGCTGATGATGCAACGCACATTTCAATGGATGAAGCCCTATAGACACCTTTATCTTTGACTTTAGTAATGCTATAAGTATGTCCGCTTAATTAAAGTCGGGATTGGAAGGAACGGTAGTATCATCCCTTTCCTAGCGACGGAACGATTCTTATGCACCAATTTTGCTCGCGCTGGAGTTGAACATTATATTACAGTTTCGTTATTTGAACGTAGGCTACCTGTAGGCCTACTCTAATTTCACTTCTTGTTCAGTCTAAAACATAATACTACAACCACATGCTCTAGAATTCTAGAAGCGTACACCCAGTGCACTGTCAGAGAACAGTTGCATTTCTGCTGTAAGCATATTTCGCCAACAGCTATCTGTCCATCTGCCAGATGTGCAGAAAAATTGAGAAACCAAAATACGCCTTTTGCTGGAGCAGTGTTTTGGACAAGCTGTGTCGCGTTAAACCTCAGGCTACCAAGTTTTTTTGTAACACGGACTACCAAAGGGGGGGGGGGGGTGGTTACCACCCCTGGATTTTGGGTTTGGTTTGAGATATCATAACTTGTAATACAACATTCGATTCAACATTCATTTCTGCACAAAATGATATATTTTGGTTTATAAAATATGAATGCACCTGGAAATTATGAATTTTTTACCATGGGTACCCATCGATTCCACAAAACGTATACTTACGCATAAGCAAAATATTAGATTCTGTGTGTTTTAAACATGATCTATATATAAAAATAGTTTACATATAACAAAGTCCATTGTTCAACTATAAAAACTAGTAATAAGTCTGTTTTATGTTCAAGCAAAACAAAAAAAATGTTGTAGCTGCTGAAAAAGGTTTACGCAGACATAGCGGCATGCGTTGGAAAAACCCCAACATTTTCACACATTTTTATTTATTTTGAGCACTTCCGGTCATCAAAAGACAAATTACTTAGTATTGGAAAATAGCCCTAAATGCCCTCTACAAAATGGCGTAATTTATTTATATTAAAAAGTAAATTATGGATAGGTTGTAATAGAAAAAACATGAATATTTTATGAAAAAAACGCTTTTACATACATTTTATATACCTTTTAATTTATTTCGAGCACTTCCGGTTGTCAAAAGACAACTCATTGAGCATGGAAATCATCAAGAAGAAGAAACTGAACCCAAAAATTGTGAATTGAATCAAAGAACTGGAAACAAGATATAATTTATAAGGTCCCGAAACCGCTGTATTGTGGAAGTTGATGTATAAAATTTTATATATCCGTGTAATAATTGATTTTAAGGTGTCTAAACTGAAACAACCTGGGTGCTGAACGAATGAAGAGAAAATATGGCAGAACACGTAATAAGCACTGAAACTGAGATAATGCTGACGTAAATGTATTAATTTTTTGGTTTAACTGCAGGCTTATTTCTGGCCAGACTTCAATTGGACGGTGGTAGCAGAAGATCAGTAATTTGTAATTTAAATCGTAAAACTGAAAACAGTAAAAAAAAAATCGGAAATAAAGCCCACAAAAGCTAAGCCCGGAAACCAGCTTAATCACTAGGCGCTCAATCAAACAAATTCGATAGAATGGAGGATGGTCAAGATGCGGAGAGTTAGGCACACGGCTACGTGGATGATATTTAATGTTGAAACGACATGGAATGAGGGGTGTTGAAGAATTACGATCGTATCGGTAAAAAAGCAATTTTTCTCTTCCAAGTGAAAGTCCCGTGAGGAGATAGCGAGAGAAACGGAGTTTTGGTGAGCTCGTTTTAAGGGTGAGATGGTTGTCGCTGGCGGAAGTTTTTTTCAAAGAGGCCGAATAGCAAAGGCTATTGATCGAATTGTAAAGTTTAGGGATGAGGTGATGAAGGACGAAGGGCGAAAGTACGAAATATCACAATGCGTCTAAACAGAGAATGCAGCTTTGTCCACCTCATTCATTCAAGCTTTAGACAGACACTGACCCAAGAGCATACAATTGTATCTCAAATATGTATCTCTGATGGCCTACCTTTTCTTCAGCCACAATACATCGCTAAGTGGACGAATTCAATAAATCAACCGGATCAGGTTGGCCACCTTTAAAACTATTTTTATTTAGCAATATATAACATTACGCTCAGGTTTTTGATTCATCTTTGTGTACATGGACGGATATTAATGCGCTGCATGATCCGAAAACAAAACGTCTTGTCGTCTTTAACCATCCTCGGACCTCGCGAGTGTTGGTCGCTTCACAGACAAGTTTTCTCCATATTTCTCTGTCATGCCTACCTCATCATTCGATCGAAAGGCATCTCCATTCAGTCTCTGATATTGGCAATCCATCTCGTCCTCGGTCTTCTTGAGCGAGTGCTTTTTCATCCGGTCGCAGACACTGTCGGCCGTCGAACCCATTCTGTTTTTGCTTACTGGGAAATTCTGGTTCCCCGCGCTAGCACCTCAGCTATTATAATGCTAGAGGCCTTCTCGATTGCTGGCTCATCCAACTGGAATGTACTTCTGTTGAAGATGTACCTATGCCATAGAATTAATGCCAGTTCATCTACACGTTGCTGAAGCCTATGCCGCAATGACTGATGGGATGATGAACAAGTTTCTCAGAGGTGGCGCTATATAAATTTCGAAAGTGGATGAAAGAATGAATGAGTGGATGGTCGATGTTACTTAAATATGTGGGGCGCGGTGGTGTAGTGGTGGCGTCGTCGCCTTGAAGCCGGAAGGTTCGAGGTTCGAATCCACCTCGCCGCGTATACAGGGACCTTGGGCAAGTCCTTCACTCACAATTGTTCAGCGCTTCGGCGTGAAACTCCGATGCAGTGTCCGCTCTGCATTCGGGAGCGCCTCTGAGTAGAGAGAGCTTGAAGGGGCGCTATAACAAGTGCACATACAAACAATCAAACAAACAAATAGCTATGATACATTATCAAAATTAATTATGTTTATGCGCCTGATGACTTCTGATCCTGAATGAAGCAGTGATTGTAAGAAACAACTGTAAAAGATCCCATAACATAGAAAACTAGCTGGGGTACCCGGCGTTGCCCGGAAATTTTAGGATTCGGGCCGTTCCCCGAAAATCCTCCCAACGTCCCTCCCTCCATCTCACCATCCCTCCCACCCTCCTTTCATCCCTCCCACTCTGCCTTCCCCTCCCTATCACCCTCCCTCCCTCCATCCCACCATTCTTCCGACCCTCCCTCCAACCGTCCATCTCACTCTTCCACCCTCCCTCCCTCCTACCATCCCTCCCACCCTCCATGCCTTCCTCCTCCCCCATCCCACCCTTCCATCATCCCCTCTCTCCCACCCTCCCTCCGACCCTCCCACCGTCCCACACTACCTGGCCTTAAACACCTCTAAAACGGTGTCATCCGTTGCTTTTATGCGTATGGGACCAAAAGAAAAGTTCTGTCATAAGCTTTTGAGGAAAATGACCAACAGAGAAAATTATGGTTTTGCCTCCCCCACCCGGGTCCCATGGTTGGAGAGATTCGCCGACCCCCCATTGACCAGTGTCGGGTCGAGCCCGACCCCCTGCGAAGGATTATGGTCGATTGCTTGAAAACTGTGGCCGTGCATAGCTAACAAACAAACAAACAAACAAACAAACATACCGACACCAAAATATATATTAGAAGATAAGAAAATGTTTCGAAGGTTAAGCACCTTCGAATCATTTTCTTATTTTTCTATAATTAATTAAACATTAGCTGATAAAACGGTCAAATAGAACATTAAAGGCGTCTAACAAGATAAAAGCAATTTATTTAAAGAGCATGATCATCATGATCATGATCATGATCGTCATCGTGATCGTTGTCGTCGTCGTCATTGTCTTAGTCTGAAAGCCTCATTGCCGAAGCCGACAAGTTTAGTAGTAGTAGTAGTAGTAGCTGCAATTGTTGCAGTTAACATTACTATGTGAAAACAAGTATCATTAGTGACGACCTCCTCCTTTAATCTAAGCTTGGGACTGGCACTGGCAGAGTGCAGTCAGTGGCGGAATAAACACAACAGTTTAGGAGTACATAGCTTACGACAGCTAATAACAACAGAAGGAAAAATTTGTTGTGCATATTTGCTGTTTATGGATGGATGGATCCGATTTGACCAGGGTCTGTGACAACAGAGGCCGTTACCCTGGACAGAAATTTGCTCGGCATATTACAGCACTTAAGAGCAAGGTACTAGACCGTTAGAACAGAAGCTGTTTATAATATCTGTAATAACTGTTTAATATCTTTTACCACGATTTAAAGGTGTCGGAGCAGAACCTCATCACTTCACTAAGTTCATGAATAGGGATCCAGATTTGACGAGGGCCTATGACAACAATGGTTCAAGAAATTTTGTTGCTTGACCTCTTTTTAATTGAACCTTTATAGTTTCTATAATGCACGAGTGAAAGGTGTCTAAATTGATCAAGTATAATTCAACGTTTTATTTTTAAAAAATCGCAGCATAGTCTATTTAGATTCGCTTCCAGCGTTTAAGTCGCGGGGGAGAATTAATGTCTTAAGAAATAGAAGATGCGGTGAAGAGCTTAGCCTGTAGGTCCGTAGAAGTGGAAGGCCATTCAATGGTGAATGGCCTATAACAGCAAATGAACAGCTCTGAGTCAAGGAAAACCGAACTCTTTGTTATAGTGGTAGCAGCAGCAGTATCATAACTACTACTAGTGGTAGTCATTGTCGTTGTAGTTTTGGTAATGGATGTAGTCGTAGCAGTGGTGGTGGAGGTATTAAAGTTATAGTCGATAGCATCGTATTAGCAGTAGTAATAGCAGTAATGTTGGTGGTGCTGAGGGTCGTAGTTTGTTGTTTTTAGCGAACTCTAAAGGAAATAAATGCCATTGCCTGCGCCCTTCTCCTTTCTTCAGCTTGGGATTTGCACAACCTGACATTAGTGGTAAACTGGTTTCAGCGCCAAACCTAAAATACGCAGTGTGCCAACAATTCGAGCGACAACTTCTAATAATTATTGATTCTTTAACGTCATAATATTTATAAGCGCACCTTCACCATGCTACTCGAGAAGACACTGGCAATTTAAATAAATTAACTATTTATAATTTCTTATATCGCGATTCAAAGGTGTCGGAGCAGAACCTCGCATTTTGACAAAGCAATTCAACCAAGGTGCATTATATGCATGCGCACTTGTTTTATTTATTTATTTACTCAGAAATTTATATAGCGTTCCTTCAAGATTATTTACTCAGGAGCGCTCCCAGTCCAACTTCGCCCGAATAAGACCGTCTTAAGAAGAGAAAAAAATGAAGCAGAAAGGCCAGTAGGTATATTTTGACAAAGGATAACATGGAGCTCGTTCCAGGTTGCAGGGTCAGCCATGAAGAAAGAACGGCGCTGCCTGATTACAGTCCATGAGCGTGGAACAATAAGTTCCGCTTGTGCAACTGAGCGGAGAGAGCAGCGCTGCACGTGCGTGGTGGAGCAGCCGCAGAGCTCCTGCAAGTATAAAGGAGCTAGACGTGAATGGACGTTGACGACAACATAGAAATAGTAAAAAGTAATCATAATTTTTAAAAAAATTGCAAATATGGACCTTTTTACTGGCCATCCCAAATTGACTGGGTTAGATCTTTCACCACAGAATGGAAACGCCATGTAAAGACCTTGGTGGAGCGACTGCATGGCAAAGACTTCTTCTTTTAACGCTGATGTCTTTAGGGCAGCGTTTCCAAATAAACTGGGCGCTGAATCTTATGGTTCGCAAGGTCAGACAAAGAGGTTAGATCATTGTGAGGCGCGGTGGTGTAGTGGGCATGTTCGTCGCATTGCAGTTAAAGGGTTGCAGGTTAGAATCCACCTCAAGTCGCCACGTAGTGATTATGGGCAAGTCATTCACTCGCAATTGCTCAACGCTTCGGCGTGAAACTCCGATGCAGTGTCCGTTCTGTAGTCTGGAGCGCCTCTGAGTAGATAGCTTGAAGGGGCGCTGTAGCAAGTGCGCATGCAAACATAGTGCTGTTTGGATGAGCTCTTCACGCTTCTTTTATCACACTCCGGCTCATGACAGTGGTTGCATGAGAAATACAGCACAGCAATCAGAACTGCTCAAAATAAACCAGTGGCGTAGCCAGGAATTTTTCATGGGGGGGGGGTTTTATGGCCGGAAACCCTGTTTTTTGCTATTTTTCTTACTTAAATGGAAAAATAACCTTTAAAAAATCTTTTTTCCGGAGCCAATGGGGGGGGGGGGTTGACCCCCGAAACCCCCCCTTGCCTACGCCACTGAAATAAACATATTAATTTTAGCTATACCTTTCTAAGTTTATTATTATTCGCAAAGTAGGTTGATATTAGAAAGTGAACTTGTAAGTTATGCCTATTATTATAGCTGGTGAGAACTGATCAAAACAATTAGACACCCGTTTTAAGTGTAAGAAATGTATATAACTATAAAATGACCTAGATGTGCGCATTAAGTGTTAATTTAACTGTTACAGGTATTCGGCAATTAAATTCGAGTGGTAAAGTGGTCGCGTGAGGCAATGCATACTGCCTCATGTTGGATATCCAAAGATGTCGTTCGCTACGTTCTGGTGAAAAGGGTCGTAGTGCAATCATGAAGAATCGAGCCTTCTCTGTGGTCGCCACAGTGGTCTGCAATGATAGTCGGAATTTTGTAAAACTAAAGGGTTAAAACATGAATGAAGACCTTTTTACTGGCGATTTTGGATCTGTTTGGATCGACACGCATTGTAAGGACGTTTCATGGTGTTTACGAAGATGTTTTGTAATGTTGAGGTCTTTATAGTAGCGTCCTAGCTTACCAAGAGGGCTGATCATGGGCCGCATCAGGGCTCTACTAGTAAATTCAGAGGACAGTACTCGCTGCCGAAAAAATCGATTTCTTTTTCAAAATTTTTATGACGACCTTATTTTCATTTATTTTTTATTTTTTATAATCGCCTGCTTTTACTATCTTTTTTGGCACGTAATACGATGCAAAACCAATGATTTCCGCGATATATCTTCAACTATTTTTGTGCTCGTCATTTCATTTCATTTCTCTTTCACTTTCCCCCATTTATTCTTTGTGACGTTAGTGAGTATACGCTGTGTATCCACATGTACCCTCGTTTTCGGAGGCAAGTTCACGATGCCTTATTGTCCAGCGTGAATTCGCGTTGTGTAGTCGAGTATTCCCTCGTGTACTGTAACAGCTCTGACTTATTCAATGCTTTAAACACCTTTTTCATATGAGGAATCTAGATGGAAATAAGATCGTTGGCCTATAAAATGAAATGAATCTCATCTATAATTGTATCTCAACAACAGAACAACAAAGCTATTAAGTGCTGTAATACGCCGAGCAAATTACTGTCAAGGTTAACGGCCTCTGTTGTCATAGACCCTGGTCAAATCGGATCCATCCATCCATAAAAGAAAATTCGTAGAACCAGTAGAATCCAAAATAATGTTTGCTTATGAAAAAATCATGGTCAAAAGGTTTCCATAGCCAAAGAAAGATTGGTGAGCTCTGCTTTAGCGATAGTTCTACAAATTTAGACATTGACAAAATGCAGACCCAAGGTGACGCTTTTGGAAGTTGGTCCGAATGGAGGCATCACAGAATCCAAAATGCATGTGAATCCAAATGGAGGACATTTCTGGTGGATCCGAGTGTGAAACCAGTGGATCCGATGAACGGCAATTCCAGGTTAATCTAAATGGAGTTGGACCCAAAAGGAAATCTTTCCAGGCGGATTCAATTGGAGACCATTCCAGGTTGAATCCAAAGGGAGTCATTCTCAAGTGGCTCCATAGAGCGGCCATCTAGAGTTTGATTCAAAAGAGAGGCTATTCAAGGTGTGTGCTCCAATCACCTTTAAAAAGCGCGTCACTAGATTATCCCTAACCTCTCTTGAAACGTTGCATCAGGCTTTCGTTAATAGTTCGGGTTTGTCAATGGCTGCATTATTATTGCAAAACAATTTCCTTCGACTTCTATCATGTGATTTGATGACATAAGACTTCGTTAAACTCTGGATTCACATAATAATTATCCCTTTGAAACGGTGAGTACTGTTCAAAATGAGTATAACGTATACCTGCTAAGCTTGATATTAACCAAACAAGTTAATTCAAAACAGGAAAGGTGTCCCTTGTTTGTAATGCACACCAAAGTTGAGCCATATTTTGAGAACAATAATTACACACCTGTTTTAATTTTAATACTAATTTTTTAAGTTCCAACCAATCCATGTTACATAAATCTTATGAATCTTCTACGGATGAGAATTATGGATAAACTTTGCTATGAATTATAGTTTGACAGTTTGAAGAATGTTGAAACCTGGCCTTAAATAATATATATATATATATATATATATATATATATATATATATATATATTATAATTATACTGTTACGCGTACGCTCGTAATCGTAATCGTAATCGTAATCGTAAACTCGAAATTTCTAAAGCGCCACTCGAAAGCCAAACGCGGGGCACCAGCTTATTCACGAGCGCTGCGTTGCGTTAGAAGGGTTGTCCGTGAGAATAGTCCGTGGTGGTCCGGGTCGAGTTACCATAGGATCAGGATCAAATGCGTTGTGTTAGAAGGGTTGTCCGTTAGAGTAGTCCGTGGTGGTCCGGGTCGAGTTACCATAGGATCAGAGGGGCGGAACAGCTACTAAGGTGGGTGTCGTCTGGGCCGGGAATTGGAGGGTGGAGGATCAGTTGAGATAGGGTAAGAGATCGTGAAAAGGAGTGTCTTAAGTTTCGATGGATAGAGGAGCCTGAGGAAGGTTGTGGTGTGTGATTAGAAATGATGATGAAGGGACTGAAAAGGATCGGAATTCAGGAGGCAGATCATTCCAAAGGCGTGGTGCTGAGATGGATATGGCTCGGTTGGAGAACTTGAGATGACTTGTGACCGGGGGTCGAGAAAGTGTAAGGCAGGCGGATGATCGGGTAGAACGGGTAGGCTGGATGGTGAAGAGTTCGCGAAGATAACTGGGCTGGGAGCATTGTAAAGAGTTGTAAGTTAAGGAGAGAACTTTGAAGTGGATTCGCTCTGGGGTTTTCAGCCAGTGAAGAGACTTGAGGACAGGGGTGATGTGATGATGTCTGGGTGTTCTGGTGACGGCTCTAGCTAGAGAATTTTGAATGAGTTGGAGGCGCTTAAGTTGTGTGGAATCAAGGTTTAAGAACAGGGAGCTGCAGTAGTCAAGCTTTGAGTGGACGATGGACGTAGCAATTGTGGAAGCAGTTTTGAAATCAAGCATGGGTCGGATGCGTCGGAGGTCCCGGATGTGCATGAAACAGGAGCGCGATAGGCTAGAGATGTGGTTAGAGAAGGAGAGATGCGAGTCGAACATTACACCAAGATTGCGAACAGGAGCATGGGAAGTAAAGGTGAGAGTTGAAGAGTTAGTCGATAGGTGTATTGAAGGGTCAGGGATTTTCTTGATTTGGTCAGGAAGGCCAAGAATAATGAACTCTGTTTTTGATGGGTTGAGGCAGAGGAGGTTTGAGGACATCCATTGAGAGATCAGATTGACCACATTGAGAAGTTGAGCAATGGCGGTGGAGAAAGAGCCTGGGGAGAAGGATATAAAGAGTTGGGTGTCGTCTGCGTAGAGATGGTGGTCAACAGACGAGGATTTTATTAGATGACTTAAAGGAGTGGTGTAGAGGATGAAGAGCAACGGACCCAGGACGGAGCCTTGAGGAACGCCACAAGATAGTGGAAGGGGTTGTGAACAGTGACTGGAGGCTTTGACGGAGAAGGACCTGGAAGACAAATAGGACTGGAACCAGAGTAGAGCGGTGCCAGAGACGCCAAAAGAAGAAGAAAGTCGATTTAGAAGGAGATTGTGATCGATGGTGTCGAATGCAGCGGAGATGTCAAGGAGGCAGAGGCAGGAGACTTGCTGATGACTGACGGCAGAAACCAGTTTATTATACAGAGAAACGAGTAGAGTTTATGTAGAGTGGTGTTTGGTGTAGCGTAACGAGCGTTCACTCACATGCTACCCTTGCCTACGGCTTACGTGACTTGTCTCAGGTGTAGACCTGGACACGGTCCTTGGGTCTTACACGTGAGAGGGAAAGGTGTGGCGAGATGACGCCACCAGTCACGTGGGTTAGCACGAGCTTTCGTCGAAAGGTTGGACGATAGAGAGTTTAGTCTGAGCATGACTTTTGGGGTGACTGGTTCAGTCTTCTCTGCCTCGTTGGTGAGACTGGTTGAGTCTGCTTCGCCTCGTTGGTGGACTCGTTTGATTTGGTTCCAGAGACGTCTGCTCTGGTGGTGGGTCCTGGACCGTTTTCCCCTCCGTGACGTTCAGCAGCTATCGTTCAGCTGGTCCGGAGTTCAGTTCCTATTCGCCGTCGGTTCGGTTCTGATGTGCTGTCATATGTTTGTCGTCTTTGCTTTTGTTAAAGCAAAATTATATCTCATATTAACCTGCTTAAGAATTTCTTTTACTGAAATGTAGAAGTGATGAATCAAATTTGTATTAAGAATAGCAATCAAGAAATTTTTTTGACATGTCTTGTATAATTATGACAATTACTGCAGAATATTAATGAATATACTCAAACAAATTGGTTTGCACATAAAAATGCTTTTATCACTGGACCTTTAACTCCACCATTAACGAAACTTGTAACCTTGTAGTTCATGTTATTAACTGTTAACCATTTTGCTGTTAAATATGAACACTAATGATGATGAACAATAATATTATGTTAAGCCTAAGGCAACGAAAAATGACATTGTTATGACAACGTAATATGGTGTATTTTGGACGCCATGAATTCATTGTTACTGCACTGTATAAGCTGTAAATTGTCGTCAACGGCCTTTGATGTCAAACGACGACGTTAAACTTTCGTTAAATAAATAAATCAACCGGATCATGTTGGACACCTTTAGAACTATTTTTATATGGCTATATATAACATCACGCTCAGGCTTCTGAATCTTCTCGAACGACTTCGACTGATAACACGCTGCATGATCACAAAAATGTCTTGTCTAGACTTTATCCATTCTCGGACCTCGCGAGGGTTGGTCGCTTCACAAACACGTTTCCCCAGCTTTCTCTGTTTTTTGTTTCCTTAATCATTCGATCGATAATATTGGCAATCCAGCTCGTTCTCGGTCTTCTTGTGCGAGTGCTTTTTCATCCGGTCTCAGACCTTATCTGCCGTCGACCCATTCGTTGTTTTGCTTATGGGGAAATTCTGGTTCCCCGCACAAGCACCTCAGCTGTAGGTTATAGTCCTTCTCGATTGCTGGCTCATCCAACTGGAATCGACATTCGTTGGAGATGTACCTGTGCCCTAGAACTAATGCCAGCACTTTAACACGTTGCTAAAACCTAAGTTGCAATGACGTGGTTGGGCTGATGAGCAAGTTTCTCAGAGGCGGCGCTATACAAATTTAGAAAATGAACGAAAGAACGAATGAGTCGATGGTCGATGTTGCTTAAATAGATATGATAATTATGACAGCACCAAATTAACAATAGTTTGGCGACTGATAAGCAAAGATGACTGCTGTGCCCTATTTGAGGCTGTGATTATACATCGAGCAACTGCAAAAGTTGTTATAGAGAAAAACGAAAATGATTTGAAGGTGTCTAATTATTACTTTATTTAGCTCTAAATTTTTCCACATAAGATCTGGTTTTTAATTGCAACTTTATACTGCTGCGAATATTGGCGCGAAAGGTTTCTAAATTAATCAAGAACATAATTCAACGTTTTTATTTGTTATCGACGCCCTGAGGTTTCAAAAACCTTTGTAGTAGTCTATAGCCACGGGGAAAACAAAATGTTTTGAGAGGTACACTGGTAGAGGGGAAGAACGGTGAGTTCACGCCATTCAATGTGGAAGGATCTATAACAGCACATACTCAGCTCTGAGCAGTGCTTAAAGTGTGGAAAAAGAAGTGCCTGGACGCCCATTACTTTTGCAGTAATAAGTGGCCAATAAGTGGCTGGACGGCGTTCAGATTTTAAAATAAGTGCATGGACGCCGTCCATGACCGTCCAGCCACACTTTAAGCCCTGGCTCTGAGCCAAATCAAACCGAACTCTTTGCAAAGTAGGCATAGTAGTAGCAGCAGTAGCAGAACCACTATTAGTATATTAGGCCTAGCAGTTGTTGCTATCGTTGTAGTTTTGGTAGCAATTGTAGTAGTAGCAATGGTGTTGGTATTGAGTCATAGTCGATGGAAACGTAGTAGTAGAAGTAGTAATTGTAGTAATGGTTGTGGTGCTGATCGTCATAGTTTGTTGTTTTTAGCGACATCTAAAAGAAATAAATGCCATTGCCTGCGCCCTTCTCCTTTCTTCAGCTTGGGACTTGCACAACCTGACATTAGTGGTAAACTGGTTTCCAAGAGTACGCAGTGTGCCAATCATTCTAGTGACAATCTTATATATATATATATATATATATATATATATATATTTCAGTAAGCCTGTGTGTTTTTGTTAGCAGCGGCATTTACAGTTTAACGTCACTGTGTGGTAACAAAGACCATTAGCGACGCCCTCCTTCTTTATCCAGGCTTGGGACTGGCACCGGCAGAGTGCAACCAGTGGCGGAGTTTTTTTGTTGGCGATGAACGGCCACAGTTTCTTCGCAGGAGTCGGGCTCGACCCGACACTGGTAAATGGGGAGGAATGGAAGGAGGGTGGGAGGGATGGTGGGATGGAGGGAGGTACGGAGGGGGGATTGGCGGGAGACGCCCCGAAACCTAAAATTCCCGGGCAACGCCATGTACACCAGCTAGTTTGAAATAATTATTCTTTAACATCATAATAATTAGTGTGCCTCGAACATACTGCCTAATGAAGACACTGGCAATTTGAAGAAATTAAATATTTATAATTTCTTATATTAAGATTTAAGGGTGTCGGAGCAGAACCTCGCATTTTGACACGGCAATTCAACGCATGTGCATTATATGTATGCGTGTCCACTTGTTTTATTTATTTATTTATCTACTGAGAATTTGATATAGCGCACCTTCTAGGTATCTACTCTGGAGCGCTCCCAGTCCAACCCCGGTCGAAGAAGAAGAAGAGAAGGAAATGAGGCAGAAAGATCACTAGGTATTTGACGAAGGTTGACAGTGAGCTCATTCCAGGTCGCAGGGCCAACCACGGACAAAGCACGGCGCTGCCTGATTGCAGTCCGTGACCGTGGAACAATAACTTCCGCTTGTGCAGCTGAGCGGAGAGAGCAGCGGCGCTGGACGTGCGTGGTGGAGCAGCAGAGCTCCTGCAAGCATAAAGGAGTTGGACGTGAATGGACGTTGACGACAATACAGAAATAGTGCAACGTATAGTAAAGATACTTCTAACATCCAAGTTTTTATAATTAAATGCAAAATTGCAAATATGAATCTTTTTACTGGCCATCATAAATTTACTGGTTGAGATCTTTCACCACAGAATGGAAACGCCATGAAAGGACCTTGCTGGAACGACTGCATGGCAAAGACTTAATCTTTTAGCGCTGAGGTCTTTAGGGCAGCGTTTCCAATAATAGAGTTGCGCCGAATCTTAGTGTTTCGTAAGGTCAGACAAAGTTCTGCTTATAGGTTGTATCATAGTGTTGTTTGAGTGAGCTCCTTACACTTTTAATCAAACCTCGGGCTCATGACAGAGGTTGCATGAGAAATGCAGCAGTCAGAACTGTTCAAAATAAACATATTGAGCTATACCTTACTGAGTTTAGTATCATTCACAAAGTAGGTTGATATTAGAAAGTTAACTTGTACATGTAAGTTATGCCTACAACTGGTGAGAACTGATCAAAACAATAAGACACCCATTTTAAGTGTAAGAAATGTGTGTAAGTGTAAACAGACCTAGATGCGCTCAACTAAAACAGTTGCAAGCTCGACAATTAAATTCGAGTGGTAATAAAAGTGGTTGCGTGAGAGCAATGCTTACCGTACCGCCTCATGTTGGATATCGAAGGACGTCGCTCGCTACGTTCTGGTGAAAAGGGTCCTTATGCTCGTATACTGCAATCATGAAGAATTCAGACTTCCCTGTGGTCGCCACAGTGGTCTGAAATGATAGCTGGATTTTTGTAAAACTAAATAGTAACACTTGAATGTAGACCTTTTAACTGGTGATCATGAATTGATCTGTCGAGATCTTTTAGCCACTGCTGTCCGCTTGGATTGACACGCATGGTAAGGACGTTTCATGGTGTTTACGAAGATTTTTGAAACGCTGAGGTCTTTATGGTAGCGTCCTAGCTTACCGCAAGGCTGACAAGGGGCTGCATCTGGGCTTTACTGGTAAACTTAGAGATGAGTACACGCTGCCGAAAAAAATGATTTCTTTTTCATAAAATCGATTTTTTTGTCGACAATTTGTGACGACCTTATTTTCATTTATTTCTTATTTTTTTAGTAATCGCCTGCTTTAAAAATCTGTTTTGGCTCGTAATACGTCCACGGCGATGCAAAAACCACTGATTTCCGCGAGAATTTTTTTTATTTATTTCTATTTTTGTACTCGTCATTGCATTTCATTTCTCACTAATTTTTCCCCTTTATTCTTTGTGAGTATACGCTGTGTATGCGTTGTGTATCCTCGTTTTCGGAGGGAAGTGCACGATGCCATTATTGTCAGGAGGTGAGTACGCGCTGTATAGTCGCGTTTTCCCTCGTGTACAGCTCTGACTTATTCAAATCTTTAAACACCTTTTTCATATGAGAAATCTAGCTCTAAATAAGATTGCTGGCCACTGGAAGGAAATATTGCTCCGATCCATAATAATATTTACTTATGAAAAAATCATGGTCAAAAGGTTCCCGTAGCCAAAGAAAGATTGATAAGTTCTGCTTTAGCGATAGTTCTATCAATTTAGACATTAGCAAAATGCAGACCCAACGTGACGCCATTGGAAGTTGGTCCGAATGGAGGCATTCCAAAATAATCCAAAATGGAGACGTTCCATGTGAATCCAAATGGAAGCCATTCCTGGTGGATACGCGTGTGAAACTGGTGGATCCGAGGAACGGCAATTCCAGGTTAATCTAAATGTAGTTGGACCCAAAAGGAAATCTTTCCATGCAGGCGGATTCAATTGGAGTCCATTCCTGGTGGAATCCAAAGGGAGGCATTTCCATGTGGCTCCATAGGGAGGTCATCTAGAGTTTGATTCGAAAGGGAGGATATTCAAGGAGAGTGCTCCAATCACCTTTAAAAAACATGTCACTGCACTATCCCTAAGCTCTCTTGAAATGTTGCATCACGGCTTTCGTTAATTGTGGCCGGGGAGCGTGTCAAATCCTAAATTTCCCGGGCAACGCCTGGTACCCCAGCTAGTAACATATAGATTTTCTGATAAATATGTTAGGAATAAAACGGAGTTTGAATTTAAAAAATCGATGAATATTTGGTTTCTTTTTCCCCCGGACATAGTTTACTAGTATAAGAGGGCGATGAACCAGAGGATAACGAACCATTCACTATTACTTTTGTAAAGGATATTGAATATATAATGTATAAAGTATATAGTTTAAAGGTGTCGAAGCGCCTCTCATTTAATCATAATATTATTGGCGGCATCATAGTGTTGACAGTACTTTTATCTTATGCGGATTAACCTAAAGAAAATTAAATTGTGTTTAAGCTATATCATCAGAGATTGGTTGGTTAAGGGCATACACTAATGAAACTCACAACAAAAAGATTACCGGTAACGATCGATGGTGCCTATACATGTAGATAAGAGATCTATTATAATAGATCTTATCCCGTTAGTACAAATCGTCGATAGAATCCTATGAAATACTATGACTGAGGTCTGAGGACTCTGAGTATAATTACTATTTCTCATGCTTTCTGTCCATAATAAACTCGGCCAGCCCCACGTTAGGCTCTGTTCATGTGGACCACCAAGTAGACAGTAATAGAAAATTAAATAAATTATTATACCCCGCAGTCGATCGAGTTGATCGATCGAGTCGATCGTAACTCGACCAAATCGAGTCGATCGAAAATTCGTCGACTCGATCGACTTGCAAGTCGAGTCGATCGTTGTTTCCTCAACTCGTCTCGACTTAGAAGTATTTTACTAACAATTCCTTGCAGCTAAGTGTCTAAGTGACCCTTCATGATACAATAAAGCAATTTCCAATTAGCACACCATTATTTAGGTTAACTTCTTCGATGCTGGTTCTTTCGTTTTCATGGAACTATAGAATGTGTTTCGTTGTTGCAAAGACCATTAGCGACGCCCTTCTCCTTTATCAAAACCTGGATAAAGGAGGAGGGTGTCGCTAATGGTCTTTGTTACCACACAGTGACGTTAAACTGCAAATGCCGTTGTTGCAGGTGGCCCACTAGCGGAACCCAGGTTCCTTAGGGTCGTGTCTTTTTGATCAATTGTAGATAGTTTGTTTTAATTGTAGCCTACTTGTGTTTTTCAATGTCAATATTTTTTTTATTTCAATTAAATTTGTGGTTATGGTTAAGTTGTAACTTGTAAGCTACCATAGAGAAAACGGTTTCACAGCTTTACGGTGAAAATGGAGCTATACTATTAAGATAAATGTCTAAGCTTAAGAGAATTTTTGCTCTACACTCAGTGCCGACAAGCTCAAAACGTTCGAAGTTATGAACACAATGTCTGATGCGTTGATTTCTCAATCTCATGTGACACCTTTTTGTTCCACTTTGTGGCGTGTTTTAATGAGAGCCGCGGGTGAAGAAGCATTATTCGATTCATGTATACTATCATCGTATACTATCACAGTATTATACTATCATCGTATAAGTCTAATTACCCTAATCGCCCGTTAAGGTTCAAAACCAAAATGTCTACGCTGCTGCCTTACGGAAGTTAAATGCTATAAAATGAAATTCAGTTAGTGTCATGGTTTCATGGTGTAATACTTTGCCATTTCCGCAAGCTTTGTATGTTGATGAGATTTGAGAATAGGTCTAATTTAGGTAATGGGACAAAAGAAAGCACGTAGTCGTCTGCAACTGTGACCAATAATTTTGGCCACGAGACTACAGTAAAAGTCGAGGAAGTCGATCAAGTCAATCGTTTAGCCGAGTCACGTCGATCGTAGCACACGACTCGGTCGACTGCTGGGTATAACTCACTTTGCTGCAAGGAATAGTTAGTAAAATACTTCTAAGTCGAGAGTGGAGTGGGAACTTCCCCAAACACATCTAGATTAAGGATGATGCAGGGTATGCTGTTTGCTTTAAAAACACCCGGAGATGAGATTATATGAGTAAGGTGGTTTCCCATTGCCAGACAGTTATTGGTGAACGACTTGTCCATGATCGCTGCGCAGTGGCTTGAAGTAGATTCTAACCTGCGACGCTTCGGCGACGAGGCATAAAATGTACCGCTACACCACTACACCCCAATTAGAATTTTTGGTCACAATTCTACCGATACAGTGACATAATGGACTACACTGACTACAGTAACCCAACAGCGAGATGTTCTGAAAAACTTATTCAAGAAAGAAACTATAGCATTTTATAGTGCCAGAAATTTACGATTTATAGGTGTCTATTGATGCTAAGATTCAATGCGAAAAGCCTCTCATCGTCATGGTCATCATCATCATCATCATCATCATCATCATCATCATCATCATCATCATCATCATCATCATCATCATCATCATCATCATCATCATCATCATCATCATCATCATCATCATCATCATCATCATCATCATCATCATCATCATCATCATCATCATCATCATCATCATCATCGTCATCGTCATCGTCATCGTCATCTCATCTTCATCGTCATCGTCATCGTCATCGTCATCGTCATCGTCATCGTTGTCGTCGTCATCATCATCGTCATCATCATCATCATCATCATCGTCGTCCTCGTCGTCGCCGTCGCCGTCGCCGTCGCCGTCGTCGTCGTCGTCGCCGTCGCCGTCGTCGTCGTCATTTCACTGCTTTTTTAACATTTAATTTTGCCGTTATGCTGGATGACTTTCATTATCCTTACTCCGGCTTTCTGCGAGGTACTAATAGTATCGCGTATAACTGTTTTAAAGGGGTCTAAAATCATCCATTATAATTACATACGCTTGGGTTTAAGGATTTAACAACATCCTGCTATTTCAATTACATTTGAGGAAGAAGAAGAAGAAGAAGTAGTAGTAGTAGTAGTAGTAGTAGTAGTAGTAGTAGTAGTAGTAGTAGCAGTAGTAGTAGTAGTAGCAGTAGTAGGAGCAGCAGCAGCAGAAGCAGCAGCAGCAGCAGTAGTAGTAGTAGTAGTAGTAGCAGTAGTAGTAGTAGTAGCAGTGGTAGTAGTAGTAGCAGTAGTAGTAGTAGTAGCAGTAGTAGTAGTAGTAGTAGTAGCAGCAGCAGCAGCAGCAGCAGTAGCAGCAGTAGTAGTAGTAGTAGTAGTAGTAGTTGATTTACATACATAATTGAAACAGTAGGGGAGAGCAGACGAGGTGTGTAGTCAGGATAGCAGTCGGGTTATCGTGAAGCTTATACAGTACATTCTGCATTAGACTGTCATGTCTAGTGTTCAGCAGACACTAGGTGTTCACCTAATATGAGAAGTCTAGAATAGGAGTTCTTGTAGCGTGGCAATGTTCGTAGCCATCTCATTGTCATTGAACATTCGTGTGCAATTTAAACTTTGTACTCGTCAAGTGACATTCGTGCAGAGAATGCAGTAAAGACTTTCATAAGGAAGCTCACAGACTTCATATAGAAAGGAGTCTGCAATCTGTCTGATAGACGATTCGAACTATACAATAGTCGAATAGGAACTATCCTATGCATGCATAAAAATTATGTATGTATGTTTATAATGAAATATAATATTATATAGCATAGCATAGCTAATATAATATATTATAATATAATATAATATGATATGATATGATATGATATGATATGATATGATATGATATGATATGATATGATATGATATGATATGATATGATATAATATAATATAATATAATATCATATGATATAATATGATATAATATAATATGTTATGATATGATATGATATAATATAATATGATATGATATGATATGATATGATGTGATGTGATATGATATGATATGATATGATATGATATAATATAATATAATATAATATAATATAATATAATATAATATAATATAATGTAATATAATATAATAAAATATAATATGATATAATATGATATAATAAAATATAATATAATATAATATAATATAATATAATATAATATGATATGATATGATATAATATGATATAATATAATATAATATAATATAATATAATATAATATAATATAATATAATATAATATAATATGATATGATATGATATGATACGATACGATACGATACGATACGATATATAATATAATATAATATAATATAATATAATATAATATAATATAATATAATATAATATAATATGATATGATATGATATGATATGATATGATATGATATGATATGATACGATACGATACGATACGATACGATACGATAGGATATGATATGATATGATTAATATGATATGATATGATTTGATATGATCTGATATGATATGATATGATATGATATGATATGACATGACATGGCATGACATGATATAACATAACATAACATAACATAACATAACATAACATAATATAATATAATATAATATAATATAATATTTATCTATTTATCAATTTCTATAGCGCTCCATCCAAGCTAACCACTCAGAGGCGCTCCCGACTATAGCGCGGACACTGCATCAGAGTTTCACGCAGAAGCCCACCAAACAAATGCGAGTGAAGGACTTGCTCAAGGTTCTTGCGCGGTGACTTCATGGAGAAGAAGAAGATGAAGAGAATGATGCCAGTTACACTGTTACACTGAAGCTAGGGCTTTATATATAGCTAAAACTGACGTGCAGTAATATGCCAAACCCTAGCCCTAACCCTAACCCAAATCTTGAACCATCGGTAAAAACCAAGCTTTATTTCTTGAACCATCGGTAAAAAGCAAGCTTTATTTCAGTTGAAATTCTCAATTGTGGGTGTCTATGAAGCTTCATCCGTTCTCACGGTTTTTGTATTTGCAGCGCACGGATCATCAAGAAGAAGAAACCGAACCCAAAAATTGTGAATTGAATGAAAGAACTAGAGATAAGATATAATTTTTAGAGGCATCGAAAAAAGCAATATTGTGGAAGTGAATGTATTAATGTTTATATATCAGTGTAATAAATGATTTAAAGGTGTCTAAACTGAAACTGTGTAACGAAAGAAGAGAAAATACGACACAACACACAGAAACCGAAATACTGCTGATTTAGATGTATTCATTCTTTTGGTT
The DNA here is from genome assembly GCA_949752735.1 of Lumbricus terrestris. NCBI lineage: Eukaryota > Metazoa > Annelida > Clitellata > Crassiclitellata > Lumbricidae > Lumbricus > Lumbricus terrestris. The sequence continues at coordinate 39,115,754 of OX457051.1, forward strand.
TAACTGCAGGCTTATTACTGGTAAGACTTCAGTTGGACATTGGTGGCAGTTGATGGGTAATTTGGAATTTAATTCGTAAAATTGTAAATAGTAAAAAAAACTCGGAAATAAAGTTTAAAACACTAAGTCGCGGACAACAAGCTAAATCACCAGGCGGCCAATCAAAACAGAATCGATAGACATAGGGAATGGTTAAGATGCGGAGAGTTAGGCGAGGAGTTAGGCAGGCGGTCAAGTGGATTATATTAAGGTTGGAACGACGTAGAATGACGGAAGTGGAAGAATTAGGATCGAATCGGTGAAAAAGCAATTTCTCTGTTTCAAGTGAAAATACCGGGGGGAGATAGCGAGAGGTGGAATTTTGGTGAGCTCTTTTTATGGGTGAGATATTTGTCGCAGTCCTGGCGGAAGTTTGTTCTAAAGAGACGGCAATAGCAATGGCTATTGAGCGAATTGTAAAGTTTATTGATGACGTGATGGAAGGACGAAAGGCGAAAGGACGAAATATCACAATGTGCCTTAACAGAGATTGCAACTTTGCCCTCCTCCTTTATTCATGCTTTAGACTGACACTGTAGAGCATATAAATTATATTCCTAATATGTATCTCTGATGGCCTACCTTTTCTTCAGCCACAAGACTTCGATAATTGGACAAATTCAATAAATCAACCGGATCAAGTTGGACACCTTTAAAACTATTTTTATTTGGCTATATAAGACATTACGCTCAGGCTTCTGAATCTTCTTTACGTACTTGGACGGATAATAATACGCTGTATGATCCCAAAATGTCTTGTCTAGTCTTCAACCATCCTCGGACCTCGCTAGTGTTGGTAGCTTCATAGACACGTTTTCCCCATCTTTCTCTGTTTTTTGTTTCCCTCGTCATTCGATCGAAGGCATCTTCATCCAGACTCTGCTATTGGGAATCCATCTCGTCCTTGGTCTTCTTGTGCGAGTGCTTTTTCATCCGGTCTCATACTTTGTCGGCCTTCGACCCATTCGTTGTTTTGCTTATGGGGAACTTCTGGTTCCCCGCACAAGCACCTGAGCTATAGACCATAGACCCTCTCGATTGCTGGCTCATCCAACTGGAATGGACTTCCGTTGGAGATGAACCTATGCCCTAGAATTAATGCCAGTACATTAACACGTTGCTGAAGTTTAGGCTGCAATGACGTTGTTGGGCTGATGAGCAAGTTTCTCAGGGGCGGCGCTATACAAATTTAGAAGTGGATGAAAGGATGAATGAGTCGATTGATGATCGATGTTGCTTAAATAGCTATGATATACTATCACATTAATAAGATTTATGCGTCCGATGTCTTCTGATCTTGGATGAAGCGGTGATTATAAAAATAAAGTTGTAAAAGTTCCGAAAATATAGAGAAATTAGAAAATGATTCGAAGGTGTATAATTAGTCGATACAACGGTCAAACAGAACAATAAAGGTTTGCTTGTATGCGCACTTGTTATAGCGCCCCTTCCAGCTCTCAACCGCTACTCAGAGGCGCTCCAGACTACAGCGCGGACACTGCATCGGAGTTTCACGCCGAAGCGCTGAGCAATTGCGACTGAAAGACTTGCCCAAGGTCCCTACACGGCGAGGTGGATTCGAACCTCGAACCTTCCGGCTTCAAGACAACGACGCCACCACTACACCACCGCGCCCCACAAAGGTGTCTAACAAGATAAAGGCAGTTTATTTAAAGAGCATGATCATCATGATCGTCATTGTCGTCGTCTTAGTCTGAAAGCCTCATTTCCGAAGCCGACTAGTTTAGTAGTAGTAGTAGCAGTAGTAGTTGTAATTGTTGCGGTTTTACACTACTATGTGAAAACAAATTTAGTTAGTGACGACCTCCTCCTTTAATCTAAACTTGGGACTGGCACTGGCAGAGTGCAGTCAGTGGCGGAATAAACACAACAGTTTAGGAGTCCATAGTTTCACAACAGAGGCAAAAAATTGGTTGTTCGTATTTCAGCACTTCACATAAGTTCATGAATGACGAATCCAGATTTGACGAGTTCCTACCACAAAGAATGTGCTTGGCGTAATTTTATTGATCTTTTATAGCTTTAAGAATACACGAGTGAAAGGTGTCCAAAATGATCAAGTATAATTCGGCGCTTTTATTTAAAAAATACCCACAACATAGTCTATTTAGAATCGCTTTCAGCGTGTAATCCACGGGGAAAATAAATGTCTTGAGATTTAGAAGATGCGGGGAAGAGCCCGGAGATGCGCTTAGCCCGTATAGAAGAGGAAGGCCATTCAATGTGAAATGCCCTATCACATAAAATGAACAGCTCTGAGTCAAGGCAAACCGAATTCGTTTTTATAGTGGTAGTAGCAGCAGTAGTATAACTACTACTAGTGGTAGTCATTGTCGTTGTAGTTTTGGTAATGGATGTAGTCGTAGCCGTGTTAATGGACAGAGGCGGATTCAGGGGCCATTCCGGCCATGCCCCCCATTTAAAAAATGCGTAGGACATGCCCCCCCATTTGGCTCAACAAGCATTAAATCACTGCAGCGGGAGAGAAGTAGGGTACGACGAGACTGTAGAGAGGTCATAGTATTTTATTTTATTTTGCTTGCAGAGATTACGTCGACACAGGTGATTGATGACTAAAAAAGGTCATCAGTTATTTTGACAGGGAAAACTGGTATTTTTTCCAAACATTTCGACCAAACGACTAAACAAGGTCGTCAGCAGATTTTTTCTGGCAAAGATCACCGAAGATGTTGCCCCCATTCGAAAATTTCTGTATCCGCCCCTGGTGGTTGAGGTATTAAGAGTTATTATAGTCCACGGCATCGTTTTGTAGTAGCAATAACAGTAATAGTGGTGGTGCTGATCGTCATAGTTTGTAGTTTTTAGCGACATCTATATATATATAGGAAATAAATGCCATTGCCTGCGCCCTTCCCCTTTCTTCCGCCTGGGACTTGCACAACCTGTCATTATTGGGAAACTGGTTTCAGCGCCAAACCAAAAATACGCAGTGTGCCAACATTTCGAGCGACAACTTCTAATAATTATTGATTCTTTAATATTAGCGACATAATAATTAGTGCACCTCGACCAGACCATAATGCCCATGAAGACACTGTCTATTGAAGAAATTAACTATTTATAATTTCTTATATAGCGATTCAAAGGTGTCGCAGCAGAACCTCGCTTTTGACAAAGCAATTCAACGCATGAGCGTTATGTATGCATGTGCACTTGTTTTTATTTATTTACTGAGAATTTGATATAGCGCTCCTTCAAGATTATTTACTCAGGAGCGTCCCAATTCCAACCACGGTCGAATAAGACAGTCTTCAGAAGAGAAGGAAATGAAGCAGAAAGGTCATTAGGTATATTTTGACGAAGGATAACAGGGAGCTCATTCCAGGTCGCAGGGCCAGCCACGGAGAAAGCGCGGCACTGCCTGACTACAGTCTGTGAGCGGGGGAAAATAAGTCCGCTTGTGCAGCTGAGCGGAGAGAGCAGCGGCGTTGAATGTGCGTGGTGGAGCAGCAGAGCTCCTGCAAGTCTAGAGAAGCTACAGATGAATGGACGTTGACGACAATGCAGAAATAGTAAAAAGTATAGTAAGGATACTTCTAATATCCAATTTTTCATAATTAAATGCAAAATTGCAAATATGGATCTTTTTACTGGCGATCATAAATGGACTGGATAGGATCTTTCACCACAGAATGGAAACGCCATGTAAGGACCTTGCTGGAGCGACTGCATGGCAACGACTTCATCTTTTTACGATCATGAGGTCTTTAGAGCAGCGTTTCCATTTAAGAGTTGCGTTGAACCTTATGGCTTAGTAAGGTCAGACAGAGTTCCGCTAAGAGGTTGTATCATAGTGTTGCTTGGATGAGCTCTTTACGCTTTTAATCAGACTTCGGGCTCATGACAGAGGTTGTGTGAGAAATGCAGCAGCCAGAACTGTTCAAAATAAACATATTAAGATATACCTTTCTAAGTTTTGTATCATTCACAAAGTAGGTTGATATTAGAAAGTTAATTTGCACAATCCCCATGTAAGTTATGCCTACAACTGGTGAGAACCGTTCAAAACAATTAAACACCCGTTTTAAGTTTAAGAAATATTTATAAGTGTAAACAGACCTAGATGTAGGCAACTGGAACTGGATGATCGCACTGCAGGCATTTAGCAATTAAATTCGAGTGGTAAAGTGGTCGCGAAATCAATCAATCAATCAATCAATCAATCAATCAATCAATCAATCAATCAATCAATCAATCAATCAATCAATCAGTCAATCAATCAATCAATCAATCAATCAATCAATCAATCAACCAATCAATCAATCAATCAATCAATCAATCGATCGATCAATAGACCAGGGCTTTACTGGTAACTTTAGAGGTGAGTACACTCTGCCGAAAGAAATCGATTTTTTTGTCAAGAATTTTGTGACGACCTCATGGCGATGCAGAAACAAAAACCAATGATTTCCGTGATATATCTTCTACTTTTTTGTGCTAGTCATTTAATTTAATTTCTCACTCATTTTCCCCCTTCATTCTTTGTGACGTGTGTATATGCTGTGTATCTGTAGTTTACCATCGTTTTCGGAGGTAAGTACACGATGCCATTATTGTCTGGAGGTGAGTACGCGTTGTATAGTCTCGTATTTCCTCGTGTACATCCTTTACTTAGTCAATACTTTAAACACCTTTTTCATATGAGGAATCTAGCTTGAAATAAGATCGTTGGCCTATGAAACAGAAATTAATCCATCTGTAGTTTCTCAACAACAGAACAACAAAGCTCTTAAGTGCTGTAATACGCCGAGCAAATTTCTGTCAGGGTAACGGCCTATGTTGTCATAGACCCTCGTCAAATCGGATCCATCCATCCATGAAAGGAAATTCGTAGAACCAGTAGAATCCAAAATAATGTTTGCTTATGAAAAAATCATGGTCAAAACGTTTCCATAGCCAAAGAAAGATTGGCGAGCTCTGCTTAAGCGATAGTTCTACCAATTTAGACATTGGCAAAATGCAGACCCAAAGTGACGCCATGGTGTTAAGCAAGCATCATTGGTCCGAATGGAGGCATTCCAGAATAATCCAATATGGAGATGTTCCATGTGAATCCAAATGGAGTCCATTCCTGTTGGATCCGAGTGTGAAACCAGTGGATCCGAGGAACGGCAATTTATTAGTCCGGGTTAATCTAAATGTAGTTGGACCCAAAAGGAAATCTTTCCAGGCGGATTCAATTGGAGACCATTCCAGGTGGAATCCAAAGGGAGGCATTCCCAAGTGGCTAGAGAGGTCATATAGAGTTTGATTCAAAAGAGAGGCTATTCAAGGTGAGTGATCCAATCAACTTTAAAAAGCAGGCACTGCATTATCCCTAACCTCTCTTGAAATGTTGCATCACGGCTTTCGTTAATAACTCGGGTTTGTCAATGGCTGCTTTATTATTGCAAAACAATTTCCTTCGACTTTAATCATGTGCTTAATTTGATGACATAAGACTTCGTTAAACTTTGGATCCACATAATAATTATCCCATTGAAACGGTGAGTACTGTTCAAAAGAGTATAACTTTTACCTGTTGACTCAGTGTTGAGCGGCGGAGTTGGTGAGGCTATTCAAGGTATTCGCAAAACAATTTTAAATTAAACAGTTAATTTAAAACAGGAAAGTGGTCCCTCGTTTTTAATGCACACGAAATGTGAGAACTATTTTGAGAACAATTACACACCCGTTTTAATTTTAATACTAATTCTATAAGTACCAACAGATCCATGCTACATAAATCGCACAGATTTCTTTACCCGATGTTATGGATAAACTCTGCTGGACGTATTCTGCGTAAATTGCTCAATATCAGAATGGATAATCGACAACTTTTAGCCTAATTGAAGTTGCGGATTAGACATTCTGTCAAAATGTTGTCGCGCCGTTTGGCGGGAACTGTAAGTCGAACTTATTTTTACGAAAATAACGCAAAACACGTTTGACGGGAAAGAATACAAGAAAACGATATTACAAAACGATTGACATTTAACCAAGTTCTTTGAAATCGGGTGACATTTTGTTGAATATGTCTGTGAAAGAAAAGGCCAAGTCTGGGCTCGCCGTCAGCAATCAATATAGAAAATATTATTGTCAGTGAATTCCCAGCCCCTGCGGGCCCATAAAAATCGCCGGGTCTCTGGGTATTTACCCCTCTGTTCCCCTCTCGTCGGGCCTGTGTATTTCTACATGAATTTTGGAATGAATGAATGAATATTATACGCGACGCAGGACATGGAAATATGCTTTATGGGAGCGTCCACCATAGACACCTTTAAAATGATGTCAAGCACAGGTAAATAAACATGCGCGACAGGAAAAAACTTCGAAAGAAGAAAGCTCTTAAGTGCTGTAATATGCCGAGCAAATTTCTGCCCAGGGTAACGGCCTCTGTTGTCATAGACCCTGGTCAAACCGGATCCACACAAGACCTAATCGATCAGCATTCCCAAAGCATCAGCGTATTTAATTATCAAAGCAGTCGGCCATTTTACAGTAGTATTAAATGATGTATACAAAATCATCTGTTCCTGCCTAACCCCACTGCAATTTTAGACGCCTGCATAAAAAGTGATGACCTCATGAGCCACGTGATCATCAGCAAGCGTTGTCTTTACATCGATGACGTTTATTCTCGTGTTCTCTGACGTCACAGCCATCTGGAAAGACATCCGGTGAAACAACCGGATATACCGGATGCTTCCGTGAAGCAACTTACGCGATGGAGTACCCGCAGATCAGTGTTTAATACCTTCGTCTCTTAGGGGGGGATGTAGAGTTCCCTCAGGCATGATTATTTATCTCTTCAGAAAAGTTTACATAATTACATAGGCCTATTGCAAGAGCTTTCATAATAGGACGTGATATTATTTTTTATTAAATGACTGAAATGTTATTATTTATGACTTACTGTATAATGTTTGTGAATATAGCCTACTATATTTTACAACTAAAAAACAGAGACGACATCCCCAGATGACAAAATGGTAACGCAATTGCTGTTTACATCACTGTATTACATGAATTGTTGTAAAACACCGTGATATTATCTACTGTTGTGTGACTATAATGTTATTACAATGAGTATAGCTTACTGCTAATATTTTTACAACCGTAGCCCAAAAGTAGTGAGGTGAGCAGCTAATTGAAGACACAATAGCAAGTATTATTTGTATATTAATACATACTTCGTTAGTTTCGTCAATTATTTTGCCGCAAGAGACGTGATGAAACTATCGCTGTGAAAATTTAGATGGTACAGCTGATTAGTTCTTTAACAAGAATAGTCCATATGCAAAAGAGCACCGATTTGTTATTACATCATGTTCAAAATGAGCATAACCTATATCTTTCAAGTTTACAAAAAGGCATTAAATCGATGTTTAATATCCGTGACAGCTCAGCTAACATAATGTTTTGTTTTATTCGAAGTCAATGAAGTTGGCAAGATGTGGCTGATAATGCAACGCACGTTTAAATTAGTGGAAGCCGTTTAGACACCTTTATCTGTGACTTCAATAATGCTATAAATATGTCCGCTTAATTAGAGTCGGCGCTGGAAGTAACAGTATAGCTTCATCCCTTTCCTAGCGACGGAACGATTCTTCCCCCCAACGTTGCTCGCGCTGATGTTGAAACTTATAATACAGTTTCATTATTTGAACGTAGGCTTCCGGTAGGCCTACTTTAATTTCACTTTTTGTTCGGTCTACAGCATGACATAACAGCGATGTGCTCTAGAATTCTAGAAGCGTACACTCAGTGAACTGTAAGAGAACATCTGCATTTCTGCTGTAAGCATAATTTCGCCAACAGCTATAACATCTGTCCATCTACAAAATGAGCAGAAAATTGAAAAATCTAAATACGATATGATGCTGGAGCAGTTTTTGGACAAGTTGTGTTGCGTTAAAGCATCTTTCATGAAGCTTACTATAAAATTTCGGACCTTTTTGCTAGTTTCAACTGTACAATAGTGCATATACAACAGCACAAATCCATTTAGAACTGCACATTTTGTGTACAACTGCCCGTTAAAAAAGCACTGATCAGCGACTTAGCATAAAATAAGATTTGCTGGATAAAATCAGAACAATAATTGTTGCCGAGGTAGGGATCCTAATAAAATCAATGTCAAAGCGGTTCATGCCCCGACCTTTCGCAGTACGGCCTTTGCGTGTGTTTATCAACGACGGAATAATGTTCTCCCGCGTGGGCCGCTCTTGCCACACTAACCTGGTGGTCGTGAAGCTGAAAGCGTCAATGCGTATTGCTTCGGGCACACTCCGACCCACCCCGCTGCCGTGGTTTTCGGTCCTAAGCAACATCGCCCCTCGGGTATTGTGAATAAGGCTGCATTATTGCAAAATAATTTCTGCAACTTCAATGGTGCTTTGATGACTCCTTATGTTCTGGGTCGAAATATGAATGCATAAAAGTTACGTATGCATGTTTGTAATGAAATATAATATAATATAGCATAGCATAACATAACACAATATGATATAATATTTATTTATTTATCAATTTCTATAGCGCCCCCTTCAAGCTAACTACTCACAGGCGCTCCCGACTACAGAGCGGACACTGCATCGGAATTTCACGCAGAAGCGCCCAAACAATTGCAAGTGAAAGACTTGCTCAAGGTCCATAAGCGGCGACTTGAGGTGGATTCGAAACTCGAATCTTTCGGCTTCAAGGCAACACGCCACCGCTACACCACCGCACCCCGCGTATAGCATATATAGTATGGTATAATAATTCAATTTAGCCCATTGAAATTGTGAGAACGGATAAAAATGAGCACGATCTTTTATCTGCACCAGTCCTATTACAGACAAACTGGACACAGAAAAAACCTAACGTAGAGTGCGAAGAAGACTTTACAGCAAATCAGATAATTATGGTAGAAACCAAAATGGAAAGGAAACTGAAACTATTCGCATACATCCAAAGAATGAGCGACGATAGAAAGATAAAGAGTATTGTGACGGGAATCATGGAGGGATCGGGGAGAAGGGGAAGACCATGCAGAGAATGGTTGCAAGACATAGAAGAGTGGAGCGGGATGAATACTCAGGAACTGACCCACCGGACACGAGACAGGGAATCATGGAAGAAAGTAGTGAAATACGCAGTGGACACCTACGGACTTTCAGTCCACGAATCATGAAGAAGTAGAAGATGAAGAGAATAATGTCAGTTACACTGAAACTAGGGCTTTATGTATTGCTAAAACTGACGTTCTGTAATATGCCAAAAGAAATTTCTTCAATAGTACTGGCCTCTGTTGTCATGATTAGCCTCGTAAAACCTGGAACAATTAGTCATTCGTACAACATGTTTGAATTAAACGCAAACTTTATTTCAGCTGAAATTCTCAATTGAGGGTGTATATGAAGCTTCATCCGTTTTTTTCAGGGTTTGTATTTGCAGCGCACGGATCATCAAGAAGAAGAAACTGAACCCAGAAACTGTGAATTGAAGGAAAGAACTGGAAATAAGATATATTTTTTAAAGGTACCGATGTTGCAGTATTGCCGAATTGGATGTATTATTTTTTATATATCTGTGCAATAAATGATTTCAAGGTGTCTTAACTGAAACAACTTGGGCGTTGAACGAAAGAAGATAAAATATAACAGAACACTTAAAAAGCAGAGAAACCGAGGTAGATGTTTTAATTCTTTTGGTTTAACTGCAGGCTTATTATTATCAGTTGGACGGTTGTGGCAGTTGATCGGTAATTCGGAATTTAAATTGTAAGATTGAAAACAGTAAAAAAAACTCGTAAATAAAGCCCACAAAGCTAAGTCGCAGAAACCAGCTTAACCACCAGGCACTCAATCAGAACAGAATCGATAGACATTGAGATGGTCAAGATGTGTAGAGTCGGACGAGTTAGACAGACGGCCATGTGGATGATATTTTAGGGTTGAAACGATGTTGAATGACGGAAGTGGAGGAATTAGGATCTGATCGGTGAAAAAGCAATTCTGTTTCAAGTGAAAATTCCTTGAAGAGATAGCGAGAGAAACGGAGTTTTGGTTAACTCGCTTTATGTTTATCGCAGTGTTAGCGGAAGATTGTTCCAAAGAGGCACAGTAGCAATGGCTATTGATCGAATTGTAAAGTGTAGTGATGATGTGATGGAAGGACGATGGAACGAAGGAACGAAATATCACAATGTGCCTTAACAGAGAATGCAGCTTTGTCCTAGTCTTTCATCCATGCTTTAGACTAACACTGTAGAGCATAAAAATTATATTCCAACTATGTATATCTGAGGGCCTACCTTTTCTTCAGCCACAAGACGTCTCTAAGTGGACGAATACAATAAATCAAAGGATCAGGTTGGACACCTTTAAAACTATTTTTTATTTGGATATATAAAACATTACGCTCAGGCTTCCCAATCTTCTTGGTTTACCTGGACTGGTAATAATACGCTGCATTATCCCAAAAGTCTTGTCTAGTCTTTAACCACCAACCCTCGAATCGAGGATGGTTAAAGACAAGTCTTTAACCATCCTTGGACCTTGCGAGAGTTGGTCGATTCATAGATAAGTTTTCTCAATCTTTCTCTTCACCTTTCCTCCTCATCGTTCGATGAAATGCATCTCCATCCAGTATCTGATAATGGAAACCTAGCTCGTCCTCGGTCTTCTTGTGCTTCATCCAGTCGCAGACTTTGTCGGCCGTCGACGCATTCGTTGTTTTGCTTATGGGGAAATTGCTGGCTCATCCAACTGGAATGGACTTCCGTTGGAGATGTAACTATGCCCTAGAATTAATGTCAGTACATTAACACGTTGCTGAAGCCTATACCGCCATGACGTTGTTGGGATGATGAGCAAGTTTCTCAGAGGCGGCGCTATGCAAATTTAGGAAGTAAATGAAAGAAAGAATTAGGTGATGGTCGATGCTGTGTAAATGTCTATGATATTATAATATCACATTAATAGGAGCGAAGATTGCATGTTTAGTGCACGCCCCTTACCCTACCATGGCAGCGTATACAGTATAATAATTATGTGATTTTTTATAGGTTAACCTCCGAGGGTTAATAATGTTTATGTCCCCTATGAATTTTTATTCCGGAAGAAGCAGTGATTATAAAAAGCAACTGTAAAAGTTCCGGTAATATAGAGAAAAAAAGGAAATGATTCGAAGGTGTATAACGGTAAAAAATAGAACAATAAAGTCGCCTAACAAGATAAAAGCTGTTTATTTAAACAGCATGATAATGATCGTCATCATGATCATGATCGTCGTCGTCGTCGTCGTCGTCGTCGTCGTCGTCGTCTTCCTAGCCTGAAAGCCTCATTGCAGAAGCCGACAAGTTTAGTAGTAGTAGCAGCTGCAATTGTTGCAGTTTAACACTACTATGTGAAAACTAATATCGTCGTAGACCTCCTCCTTTAATCTAGACATTTGGACTGGCACTGGCAGAGTGCAGTCAGTGGCGGAATAACCACGACAGTTTATAAGTACATAGTTTACGACAGCTATTAATTACAGAAGCAAAAATTTGTTGTGCATATTTCATCACTTCACTAAGTTCATGAATTATAGGGATCCAGATTTGACGAGGGCCTATGACAACAATGGTTTATGAAAAAATTTGCTTAGCATATTTTAATTGAACTTTTAGTGTTTCTATAATACACGAGTGAAAGGTGTCTAAATCGATCAAGTATAATTCAACGTTTTATTTTTTTAAACCCGCAGCATAGTCTATTTAGATTCAGCGTTTAAGTCGCGGGGGAGAATTAATGTCTTAAGAAATAGAAGATACGGGAAGAGCTTAGCCCGTAGGTCCGTAGAAGTGGAAGGCCATTCAATGTAAAATGGCTTATAACAGCAAATGAACAGCTCTGAGTCAATGTAAACCGAACTCTTTGTTAAAGTGGTAGCAGCTGCAGTGTCATAACTACTACTACTAGTAGTAGTCATTGTCGTTGCAGTTTTGGTAGTAGTTGTAATAGTATCATTGGTGGTGGACAGGGGCGGACCCAGGGGATGCCAATACAGAAGTAGTAATAGCAGTAATGGTGGTGGTGGTGCTGATTGTCATAGTTTATAGTTTTTAGCTACATTTAAAGGAAATAAATGCCATTGCCTGGGTCCTTCTCCGTTGTTTAGCTTGGGACTTCTGGCACAACCTGACTTCTGGTTTCTGCGCCAAACGCAGTGTGCCAGCAATTGGCGCGACAACTTGAAACATTGATTCTTTAACGACGTAATATTTATAAGAGCGTCTTGATCAGGCTGCGTCTGAAAACATTGACAATTTTAAGAAAGTAAATATTTATAATTTCTTTTATCACGATTTAAAGGTGTCGGAGCAGAACCTCGCATTCTGACAAAGCAATTCAACGCATGTGCATTATGTATGCATGTCCACTTATTTATTTATTTATTTACTAAGAATTTGATATAGCGCTCCTTCAAGGTTTATCTACCCAGGAGCGCTCCCAGTCCAACCCCGGTCGAATTAGACAGTCTTAAGAAGAGAAAGAAATGAAGCAGAACTGCCAATAGGTATTTGACGAAGGATAACAGGAAGCTCATTCCAGGTCGCAGGGCCAGGCACCGAGAAAGCACGACGCTGCCTGATTACAGTCCGTGAGCGTCGAGCAATATGTTCCGCTTGTGCAGCTGAGCGGACGGAGCAGCGGCGTTGAACGTGCGTGGTGCAGAGCTCCTGCAAGCATAAACTAGTTAGACGTGGAGGGACGTTGACGACAATACAGAAATAGTACAAGCTATTGTAAAGAAAAACTTCTAACATCCAATTGTTTATAATTAAATGTAAAATTGCACATGTGGATCTTTTTATTGTCCATCATAAATTGACTGGGTGAAATCTTTCACCACAGAATGGAAAGCCAATGTAAGGACCTTGGTGGAGCGAATACATGGCAACGACTTCATATTTTAACGCTCATGAGGTCTTTAGGGCAGCGTTTCCAATTAAGATTTGCGCTGAATTTTATGGTTTCGTAAGGTCAGACAAAGTTTCGCTAAGAGAAGTTAATGTAATGTAATGTAATGTAATGTAATGTAATTAGGAATTTATATAGCGCCGCTCACAACCAAGGCCATTCAGTAGCGCTCCCAGTGCGATAACCCCTAGAGAAAAAATAGGTCTTAAGAAGAGAGAGAGATGTAGATAACGATCCTGAAAGTAGAGTCCCACGCAGAGTGGATGGAAGAGAATTCCACAAGGAGGGCCCAATGATGGTGAAGGAACGAGTTTGAGCAATAGTGGTCCTAGCTCGTGGAACAAACAAGTCAGCCCTGTCCAGAGAACGGAGAGGTCGATGAGAAGATGCTGATAGAGGAGAACGAATGAGATCACTGAGATACATCGGTGCAAGACCCAGTTTGGATTTCAGTACCAGAGAAAGGACCGTATATTGTATGCGGGCAGAGAGAGGAAGCCAGTGTAGTTGGTTAATCATAAACGATGATATATGGGAGTACTTAGGAAGGCGCGCAATTAATCGAGCAGCAGCATTAAGGACAGATTGAATGGGAGATAGGCGGACCTTTGGAAGACCAATAAGAAGAGAGTTACAGTAATCAATTCTGGAACAGACAAAAGCATGGACTATTGATGTCATGGTTGAAAGGGAGACAGATCTGCGAATGGACCTGAGACGACGGAGGTGAAAGTAAGAGGAGCGCGTAAGGTTGGTTACATGTGTTGAGAATGTCAGCGAGCAGTCAAGAGTGACACCTAGGTCACGAACAGAAGTTGAAAATGTAAATTGAGGAAAGGTCTGAGATAGAAGCAAAAAGTCGATTTTTTTAATTTGCTGGGGAGTGCCAAGCCAGATGAGTTGAGTTTTGTTGGAATTGAGTGAAAGGCGATTTGAAGACATCCACAGGTGCAAATCATGAGAAAGTGCCTCAATACGGCGAACTAGTATGAGTTGAGTAGAGGGAGAACCATGAACATAGGCTTGAACATCATCAGCAAAGAGGTGACCAGTAGCAGAGTGACTTGTAAACAGAGAAGTAACATCAGCCGTGTACAGAATGAAGAGTAGGGGTCCAAGGACTGATCCCTGTGGAACTCCTAAATATACTGGCACCCAGTTAGATCTGGAATTACCAGCTATAACCATTTGGGTACGACCAGACAAGTAAGATTGAAGCCATAGGAGAGGGACACCTTTAATACCATAGGAGGATTCAAGGCGCTGGAGCAAAATTTTGTGATCGACCATGTCAAAGGCTGCTGATACATCAAAAAGTGCAAGAAGGGAAATCTGAGCCTTATCAATAGCTGCATAGATGTCATCTAACATGGAGAGTAAGGCTGTTTCAGTTGAATGGAAAGCCCGAAAACCAGATTGGCGAGAGGGGAGAAGACCTGATGATTCAAGGTAAGGAAGAATCTGAATGGAAACCAGACGCTCAAGGGTTTTAGAAAGAAAAGACAGGTTGGAAATAGGCCGATAATTTTGACAGTGGCTAGGGTCAAGATTAGTTTTCTTAAGTGAAGGAAAAACCAAAGTTAGATCATAGTGTTGCTTGGATGAGCTCTTTACGCTTTTAATCAGACTCCAGTCAACTGATAGAGGTTGTATGAGAAATGCAGCAGTCAGAACTGTTCAAACTAAGCATAATAATTATTAAGCTATCCCTTTCTAAGTTTAGTATCATTCACAAGGAGTTTGATATAAGAGAGTTAACTTGTAAGTTATGCCTACAACCGGTGAGAACTTTTCAAAACAATTAGACACCCGTTTTAAGCGTTAGAAATGTGCATAAGTAAAAACAGACCCAGATGCGCGCAACTGGAAGAGGAATGATAAAGCTGATAACTGTGACAGACATTCGCCAATTAAATTCGAGTGAGAAAGTGGTCGGGTGATAGTAATGCTTGCTGCCTGACGTTGGGTAATGGTATTGGGTATCCAAGGACGTCCGTCGTTTGCTACGTTCTTGTGAAAAGGGCCATGATGGCCCTTCGTAGTGCAATCATGAAGAATCGAGAATTCTCTGTGGTCGCCACAGAGGTCTGAAATGATTGTCGGAATTTTGTAAAACTAAAGGGTAATACTTCAATGTAGACCTTTTCGGCTACTGGCGATCATGAATATTGATCTAATGAGATTCTTCAACCACTGCTGTCCGTTTGAACCGACACACATTGTAAGTACGTTTCATGGTGTTTACGAAGATGTTTCTTAACGCTGAGGTCTTTATGGTAACGTCCTAGCTTACCGCGAGGGCTGACAAGGGGCCGCATCTGGGTTTTACTGTTAAATTTAGAGGTGAGCACACGCTGCCAAAAAATCGATTTTTTGTGTACAATTTTGTGACGACCTTATTATTCATTTATTTATTATTATTTTTTAGTCATCGCCTGTTTTTTGAATCATTTCTGGCTCGTAATACGTTCACGGCAATGCAAAAACCTATGATTTCCGCGATATATCTTCTACTATTTTTGTGCTCGTCATTTCATTTCATTTCTCACTAATTTTCCCCCTTTATTCCTTGTGAGTACATGTATACGCTGTGCATAAGCTGTGTGTCCTCGTTTTCGGAGGGAAGTACACGATGCCATTATTGTAAGGAGATGAATACGCGTTGTATAGTCGCGTTTTCCCACGTGTAAAGCTCTGACTTATTCAAATCTTTAAACACCTTTTTCATATGAGCAATCTAGATGTAAATAAGATTGCTGGCCCATGGAAGGAAATAGTGCTCCGATGTTTGCTAAAAAAAATCATGGTAAAAAGGTTCGCATAGTCAAAGAAAGATTGATAAGCTCTGCTTTAGCGATAGTTCTACCAATTTAGACATTGGCAAAACGCAGACCCAAAGTGACGCCATTGGAAGTTGGTCCGAATGGAGGCATTCCAGAATTATCCAAAATGGAGACGTTCCATGTGAATCCAAATGGAGACCATTCCTGGTGGATCCGCATGTGAAACCAGTGGATCCGAGGGACGACAATTCCAGGTTAGCATTAGCATAATACTATGATTATTAATCCTAGTATTGGCACCTGAAAGTCAATACTGTATTTTATGCAATGTTTGGCTACTGTTGGGCTCGTTTTATTCTCGGTTTGTAAAACTTTCTGATAGTTCCAGTAGGACCAAATATGCTAATGCTAACCGTTCTTAGGTGTTTTCAAAATGAATTTCAGCATTGGATTGCGGTACTTTAGATTTGTGTTGTCAGTTTTTACAATATTTGGCGCTATGGCCTCAAAGATATTTGCCAAAGAACAATTTCTTTGTATGTTACAATATATTGCCAGACAAGCCACAGACGTGACCGTACTTATGACAAGCGCCGCTCGTCAACAGGGCACACAGCATACACATAATTAATAACGAGCGCCGCTCTTCAATGGGGCAGCGAAGAGGAATTCTATGTAGTTGGACCCAAAAGAAAATCTTTCCATGCGGATTCAATTGGAGACCAATACACGTGGAATCCATTAGGGGCATTCCCAAGTGGCTCCATATAGAGGTAATCTAAAGTCTGATTCTAGAGGGAGGCTATTCAATGTGAATGCTCCAATCACCTCTAAAAAGCACGGCACTGCATTACCACTAACCTCTCTTGAAACATTGCATCACGGCTTTCGTTAATGGCTCGGGTTTGTCAATGCATGGCTGCATTATTATTGCAAAACAATTTCCTTCGACTTCTATCAAAAGCTTTGATGACATAAGACTTAAACTCTGGATCCACATAAAAAATAATCAATTTGAAACGGTGAGTACTGTTCAAAATGAGTATAACCTATACCTGATAAGCTTAATATTCGCCAAACAAGTTAATTTAAGACACGAAAGGTGTCCCTTTTTTGTAACGCACACGAAAGGTGAGAACTATTTTGAGAACAATTATACACCCGTTTTAATTTTAATCCTAATTCATAAGTAACAACGGATCCTTGTTACATATTATATTCCACAGATCTTTTACCGATGGTATGGATAAACTTTGCTAGACGGATTCTGCGCAAATTGCAGAATGGATAATCGACAGCTTTTAGCCTAATTGAAGTTGCGTATTTTGTCGAAAAGTTTTCGCGCCGTTTGGTTGGGGACTGCAAGTCGAACATATTTTTTAGGGCTCTTGATTTAATCGCGTTAACGAGTGCGATTAACGCGTTAAAAAATTGGCGATTAAAAATTTTAACGTGTTAATCGTACGCGTTAAAAGCACACTTTAATTCCCATGAAAGATTAGGTTTCCGTCCCCCATCCCAACCCACCAGCCTTTGTGAGTCGGGTTCGTGACCCCTTTGGGGTTCTCGACGTTGCTAGTAAATTTCCGGATTTTGCCCAATCCCAACCAGACACCACTTCCAACACCACCCCGCTCCGTCCACTCCACCACACCCCGTTCCACCCAACAACCATAGCCTACCTCTGGAAATATCGGTGACCAAGCTGTCACCCCTCCCTTCCCATCCCTCACCACGATATTCGTCCACCAAAACTCCTTTCTCTATCTACTCCTGTCCTGTTCCACCAATCACCCTTCCTTCCATTCTCTTCCCAACCATCTTTTTCTCTCCACTTTCGTTCCGCCCCTTCCAGTCTCGCACAACAAAAATGCTAATCTAGTTCCTCTGCTAAGTCTGCTTGGAATGGCCTCCCCCCAATTCTGCTGGTTACCAGTAATTCATTTCTGCCGTACATCGTCGGTACGTGTCCAGGACTTAACACCGAAGGTCACACGCGCGTATACTGGTGCCAATTCTGCGAGTAGGACGCCTGAGCTGATTAAGAGGCAGAAAAACTCGTTTTAAACGGAAGGTTCATACTTAAAGCTAGTGATACATTCTTTGGCAAATGTTCCAAAAGTAATTTGAGTATATCGTACCAATTCTTTGCTCAATTATCGCCTGCATGCGAACCAAAACATGCGTTATACGCTAACGATGAGCCGTCGACATCGGTCGCATCGTATCGTCCACTAAGGTTAGCCTATTTCATCTTTCCGCACCCCGTCAGACGTCAGACTACGTTGGTTGAACTGAATGAGATGGCAAGACCCATGGATTTCAGGTTTCAAATGATAAATGTTTACAGAAGGACAACTGAGACGAGGTTTGGCAAGAACCGCAATCTCTTGTGAAAAACTGTGACTAAATAATGAGGTTCAATAGTAGACCTACTATAGTTATTAATAATAAGCAACCCTTGAACCGACCAATGTAAATAAACTGGTCTGTCTATACAATTGGATGAATAAATAATTAATCTTGATACTCAGAAAACGGTTGTCTAATATTGCATTTAGACCTATGTCATTTTAATTAAAGTTGGCTCAAATGAAGAAAAATTAACGTTTTTTTAGCAGTTTACTGATTTGAACAGTGTTTCAATTCTGTCTGTCTGCTCTGTCATACAAAATTGCTCAATCAGCTAAATGCAGAAATTCAATACTGCCGTGCTAAGCAAAAAGACAGTAACTCAAAAAAGATGATTTCGCGTAAAACGACAAAGAAGAAATCGGTTTAATCCAACCAGAAATAATACTTCAATCTTTCTGAATTTTTGCAAACAGTCATATCTAAACTTGTGAATTTAGGAAATAAACTAGTTTTTAGTGAAATTTGAGTAAAAATTGTATAAAAATGAGTTACTGTCTTTTTGCTTAGTATCGAAGCATTGAATATCGGCTTGCTGCTAAGCAAGAAAGCAGTAAGTCTTCATTATAGTGCTGCAGACTGGTGAGAAAATGTTCACTTTGCATAAAATTAGGTAAATACCACGAACAAGTCCCAAGAAAAAGACTTGTCAATAGGACCATCACAGATTTGCAATCTGGCGCCATTGGCAGCCATTTTTCAAAATGGCCGACCAATCTACCTATTTTTAAAGATCTTAGCTTCTATTTCTCTTAGAATCGTCATCTTGGTGCCTAAACATACATTTGGGGGGGCAAGGATTCCAATAAAGCCATCTAAAACTTCATATGGACTCAGTGGCGGCCATTTTTCAAAATGACCGACCAGAATGTTTTTTCAATATCTCATCATTTAATTAACTTAGAATCGTAATTTGGTGCCTAAACATACATTTTTAGCGGCAAGGATTCCAATGGAGCCATCTAAAACTTCCTATGGCATCAATGGTGGCCATTTTCCAAAATGGCCGAGCGTACTGAATTTTTTAAAATTTCTTAGCATTCAATTCACTCAAAATTGTCATCTTGGTGTCTAAATATCGAAATGTAGCGGCAAGGGTTGCAATAGGGTCAATGTAGATTTTCACCATGGCCCCAACGTTGGCCATCTTCAAAATGGCCGACCAAAATACCAAATTGTCAATATAGGAACTTTCAGTCTATTTCGAATCGTCATATTCGTGTTTAAACATACATATTAAGGGGTAAGTATTCCAAAGCCCCAGGAACTCTTAAATTGTGGTGAAAGATTGCGTAAACGTGGAGTGAATTCCTATCTTTGGGTCGGCCATTTTGTAAAATGGCTGCCATTGAAACGATGGGGAAGTTTGCGAAGGCCCCATTTCTGAAATAGATTAATTGCCCTAAAAGGTATATGTTTATACACCAATATGATGATTATAATCGAATTGGAAGCTAAGATAGTAATATATTCCTATTTTGGTCGCCATGTTGGAAAATGGCTGCCATTGACACCCTCGGGAACTTTGTTATAGTCCTATTGGATTTCTTGCTCTTAAATGCGTATGCTTGGACAATAAGATGACGATCCCAAGTGAACTGAAAGCCGAGATTTTGACAAATACTTCCTTTTAGGTCCGCCATTTTGGAACATGGCCGCTGTTAAGGTTATAGTTAATATTTGATAGCTCCATTGCAATCCTTGACCCTTAATGTGTATGTTTTGACACCAAGATGAGAATTCCAAGTGAAATGAAAGCCGAGATATTGACAATTCCATCCTTTTTGGTCGGCCATTTTGGAAAATGGCCGCTTTTGAGGCCATGAGAAAATTTGGGATGGTTCCATTGGAATCATTGACCATAAATGTGTTTGTTTTAACACCAAGATGGGGATTCTAAGTGAATTGGAAGCTGAGATATTGAAATAAAATTATCTGTACGTCGATCGGCCAACAAAATACATGGGATACTAAGCAAGAAGACAGTAACTCAAGTTACTGCGTTTTTGCTTAGCACCATGATACCTAAATTGAGTTACTGTTAATTTCGTTTCCGTTTTTTTTTACATGTTCCGGTACAGATACCATTTCCTCGCTCATATATATGATAGAATATGTTGTCAGGATGTGAAAACAAGTGCTAACTCAAAAATGGAAAAAATTGAGTAATTGTCTTTTTGCTTAGCACGGCAGAATAGGACTAAGCCAAAGGTTATTAAATAGGTTTGCAATAGAAAGAATGCATTCAGTCACTAAAATTTTATGCTTCAGAGGTCCTTATAAAATAGTAAGATTAACATATTTGAAGGAAATGTATTGCGATTAATTTGCAGTTAATTGCGATTAAAAGAATTAATCGCGCGATTAATTTCGATTAAATTTTTTAATCGAACAACAGCGCTAATATAATTTACGAAGATAACGCAAACACGGTCGATAGGAAAGAATACTAGAAAACGATATCTTGACATTAATTTAGTAAATTTCATTGAAATCGGGTGGCATTTAGTTGAATATGGCTGTGAAAGAAAATCTGGACGCGCAAGCCTTATCCGAATCACAACAAAATGTCTTGTCAACGGTCGGTGAAACTACGTCGAAAGCTCATACAACGGAAAATAAGAGAATCAACTGGGGGGATGAGGCGAGGGAGGGAGAGACGGAGGAAGGGTTTTGAACTACCTATTAAGGACAAAAGGGAATTACATTTTACGCCGTTTAAACCCTAAATATAATATGGATCAAGGCAGGAGAAAATTGTTAAAGTGGATGTAATAATTTTTATATAACCTTTGAATGAATTATTTTAAAGGTGTCTAAGCTGAAACAACCTTGGGTGTTGAAATTTGAACGAAAGAGAAAATAAGACGGAAAACTTAGAAAGAACTGAAACTGAGATACTGCTGAGTTAAATGTATTAATTCTGAGAAGACTTCAGGGCGTAATTGCAGAACACGGGACGCTAGTTTTCTCAGTTTTTCCTTTTTTCCCGATTTCAGCGTTATCCTTAGTGACAGTTAGTCTTTCGCGCTGTGATTGGTTGAATGAAAATATACATGGATGATGGATATTTGGATACCCGTTATTGATGTATAACTGGGTAAGCCTACTCGTTATTAAATTTATGTTTTGAAAAGACAGAAGTGAAAATGAATATTTTTCATATTAACGAAGTTTGTAGAGACAAAATAGTCTTTTTGGAGTATTTACAGGCGCAAAGAATAATTCACAGTCACGTTTAGCCTACTGTCAAAAGTGTCGAGAAGAATGTGGTTTAATCAGGGCTGTTAACAATACTGGAACAAAGTATTGGCAATACCAATACCAATACTTACTAATAAAAGTATTGGCAATACCAATACCAAAACTATTTCTTAAAAGTATCGCAATACCAATACCAATACTTTTACCAATACTTTTCGATAAGTTTTAAAGTTTAATGGCTAAAAAAAGCACATGCCACTGCCCGTTAAACAGTGTTAAGCAGTAGGCTACAAGCAGTGTAACTACTAATCTATATACATGCTCTCCATAAGTCTACCACTTAGCCATACTAACTAGTAACTACTAATCTATATACATGCTCTCCATAAGTCTACCACTTAGCCATACTAACTAGTAACTACTAATCTATATACATGCTTTCCATAAGTCTACCACTTAACCATACGTAAAAAAACCATCATTTCAAAGTGTAAGCTGCTTAGTGATGTGCGCAGAGGTGTAAATACTCGGCCTGCTAAAGAAAAGAGTCTTTCCACAGCTGCACTAGAAGGCAAACCAGTGTTCAAAATAATATACAATATCTGGACGTGTGGATATGCAGCCAGAGAAATCAAGCTATCTGCAGAGTCCGATAAATATCTGTCCACTTCCTCACGCACATTTTCTGTGCCAAAATCCCTATGTCTCCGATTTGAAAGACTAGAGAAAAAATTGGGGCTTAGTATTTGAAGAGTCAGAAACATCTGTTGCTGCAGAAATAGGCCTACTTGGCTGGTTTTATCAGACAGCTGAAGAAACCATATAAATTATTGTGAAAAAAGTATTGGTATCGAGTATCGCTGACAGGCTAAACAAAGTATCGGCGATACGCATGCGATACCAACAAAATTAAACTATCGCGATACTCGCCGCGATACTGAAAAATGTATCGGCGATACCAAGTATTGCGATACTTTATCGCGATATTAACAGCCCTGGGTTTAATAAAGGAAAAGTCTAAACTGTCAGGCTTCTTATGGCGCTGTAAGCCTAAAAGTTGCAAGCGGAAAGAGTCCTTGTTGATGGATAGTTTTCTTTCCCGATCGAAGATAAGTCCTCCGAAATTCATTTAAGCCGTTTATTATTGGGCGACGCAGTCCTCTTCATAATTATAACAATGCAACATTTAGACATTGCAACGCACACAGCGTTAGACTTTTATCAGTTATTCAGAGACATAAATTTGTCTCAAATCCTTAAAATACGACATTTCATTCGATTTCGCAAATATAAATTAATTCCCATGTAAATAACTAACAAGTCCATTTTTAATTAATTAACACAACGGTCATATGACTTGTTAACTCTTGGTATATATGTTCTTTGTCTCTGTGATTACATCAATCATAATTATAAGCCACGCCTACAGTATAGTTTTTGTTTTGAAATCGCACAGAAAAACTGAGAGAACTAGCGTCCCGTGTTCTGCAATTACGCCGACTTCAGTTGGACGATGGTAGCAGTAGATCAGTAATTTGGAATCTAAAGCGTAAAATTCTAAATAGTAACAAAACTCGTAAATAGAGTCCACAAAACCTAAGTCGCGGAAATCAGCTTAATTACCAGACGCTCAATCAAAACAAAATCGATAGACATGGGGATGGTCAAAAAGATGAGTAGAGTCAGACGAGTTAGAAAGGCGGCCATGTGGATGATATTTAGGGTCGAAGCGATGTGGAATGACGGAAGTGGAAGAATTAGAATCGGATCGGTGAAAAGCAATTTCCCTGTTTCAAGTGAAAATCTCTTGGGGAGATAGCGAGATAAACGGAGTTTTGGTGATTGAGCGAATTGTAAAATTTATTGATGAGGTGATGAAGGACGAAGGGCGAAAGGAAAAAATATCACAATGTGCCTTAACAGAGAATGCAGCTTTGTCCTCCTCCTTCATTCATGCTTTAGACTGACACTGTAGAGCATACCAATTATACATAATTATGTATCTCTGATGGCCACAAGACTTCGTTAAGTGGATGAGTTCAAAAATTGAACCGGATCGGGTTGGACACCTTTAAAACCATTTTTTAACGGCTACATATAGCATTACGCTCAAGCTTCTTATAATCTCCCGACACCCCGCGTCTGATAATAATAATTATTCGCTGCATAATCCAAACAGTTAAATTCATTCATAATTGATATTGGAAGGCCTATTATAGACACGAAGCAGAATATCCAAAGACTTTTCTAGTTTTATATTAATTAAGAGATTTTCAAACGAGGTCGTTGGTGTAGAGATATGCACCTTGGTGTAGAGATATGCACCTCATTGTAATGAATGTTTTGTTTAATTAAAAAAATCCAAGCCCTCCTCCCCCTCCTCCCTATGCTTATGTATAAAGTTGTAATCAGGTAATTAGGATCGATTCGGTGAAAAAGCAATTTCTCTGTTTCAAGAGAAAATCTCTTCGGGAGATAGCGAGAGAAACGGAGTTTTGATAAACTTGTTATATGGGGGGCCCGGTAGAGTAATGGTTAACACGCTGGCCAAGAGTGCGAGAGGTAGTGAGTTCGAGCCCCCGTTGGGCGGATTTGCTTTGTAGGCTGCCATCGGCGCCGTGTAATTACAAAGCTGTCTGTTCAGTTGGTAGTTAAGTTTAATTAAGATTACTGCATAACTTGTAAATGTAAAGCGCAGTGCGTTTGCAGGCGTTCAATTAAAGAAAAGATTATTATTATTATTATTATTATTACTATTATTATTATTATTATTATTATTATTATTATTATTATTATTATTATTATTATTATTATTATTATTATTATTATTATTATTATTATTATTATTATTATTATTATTATTATTATTATTATTATTATTATTATTATTATTATTATTATTATTATTATTATTATTATTATTATTATTATTATTATTATTATTATTATTATTATTATTATTATTATTATTATTATTATTATTATTATTATTATTATTATTATTATTATTATTATTATTGTTATTATTATTATTATTATTAGTATTATTATTATTATTATTATTATTATTAGTATTATTATTATTATTATTAGTATTAGTATTATTATTATTATTATTATTATTAGTATTATTAGTATTATTATTATTATTATTATTATTAGTATTAGTATTATTATTAGTATTATTATTAGTATTATTATTAGTATTATTATTAGTATTATTATTATTATTATTATTATTATTATTATTAGTATTATTATTATTATTATTATTATTATTATTATTATTATTATTATTATTATTATTATTATTATTATTATTATTATCCTTTTAATATTTTCAACAAACAACATCAAAACAGGAAGTACAATAAAATAGGGAAGCAATAACTAATATTATATATCCTCTGGGACCGGCTCAGCTAAAGTTCCTCGAAAGGCCACCGAGTTAAAACGCTGAACGGTCATAGAGAGACGTTGCAGCAAAAAGCAGGTCTCTCTCAGTTCACCAGAGGACAAAGTTAGGACACGGCCTAGATCCGACAAAAAGTTTAGGCCATCAGAGCAAATTGGACCAAGGGTTTCAAGGGCAAGAGGGACAAAGAAATGTGTGTTAAGAAGAGCGACGTATTTATTGTTTTTCCTGTCAGCTGCTATCTCGGCTGCCGCACCCGCCGTCGTTGCCGTTGCTTGGAGATATGAAGGTGCAAGAGTGTCAATTACAGTTGCATCCCACACAAGAAGGCGGCCCGCACGCCATGGAATCAAGGAAGACCGTCTGGTCGTCTGCCATCTGAGCGTAGTAGTCCTGGCGGTTCTTTTATGGATGGTATCCCTGCTTTTGAAAGGGAGCGGTGTATGATGTCATTGATGGTGCTATGGCGAGCAATTCGACCGAAGCCGAGAGAGCAGGACAGGCCGTGGTTGCCTCTGGCGTCAATCTGGGTTCCGCAGGCGCAAGTGTGGGGTTCACATATTGCTGCTCCAAGTCGCAATCCGACGGCCACTCGAACGTCCTCGTTTTCCAGTCGTAGTCCACATGCTGTTATCGGTAAAGCATGGAGCCAGTCGCTAGCGTGGGGCGATGACACAGCCTTCAAACGCGCGGTGTTATATGCATCTGTTGCGTTTTCAAGCAGTGTCTTCGCAGTTATTTCCAGCAGAGGTTTGTCCCATGATGCTTGCTGATTTATTATTTATTATTATTATTTTATTATTATTATTATTATTATTATTATTATTATTATTATTATTATTATTATTATTATTATTATTATTATTATTATTATTATTATTATTATTATTATTATTATTATTATTATTATTATTATTATTATTATTATTATTATTATTATTATTATTATTATTATTATTATTATTATTATTATTATTATTATTATTATTATTATTATTATTATTATATGGGTGAGATGTTTGTCGCAGTGCTGGCGGAAGATTGTTCCAAAGAGGCGGAAATAGCAATGGCTATTGATCGAAGTGTAAAGTTTAGTGATGAAGTGATGGAAGGACGATGGATGAATCCGATTTGGCCAGGGTCTATGACAACAGAGGTCGTTATCCTGTACAGAAATTTGTTTGGCATACTACAGCAGGACGCAGGGACGAAAGAACGAATTATCACAATATGCCTTAACAGAGACTGCAGCTTTGTCCTCCTCCTCATTCATTCATGCTTTAGACTGGCACCGACCAAAGTAGAACATACAAATTATATTCCAAATATGTATCTCTGAAGGCCTACATTTTCTTCAGCCACAGAGGTTAGCCAAGTAGACGAATGCAATAAATCAACCGGATCAGGTTGGACACCTTTCAAACTATTTTTACTTGGCTATATATTACATTGCGCTCAGGCTTCTGAATCTTTATGTTGTTGTACTGTTAATAATACGCTGCATGATCCCAAAAGTCTCGTTCAAGTTTTTAACCATCCTTGGACCTCGCGAGTTCTGAATCTTTATGTTGTTGTACTGTTAATAATACGCTGCATGATCCCAAAAGTCTCGTTCAAGTTTTTAACCATCCTTGGACCTCGCGAGTTCTGAATCTTTATGTTGTTGTACTGTTAATAATACGCTGCATGATCCCAAAAGTCTCGTTCAAGTTTTTAACCATCCTTGGACCTCGCGAGTTCTGAATCTTTATGATGTTGTTGTACTGTTAATAATACGCTGCATGATCCCAAAAGTCTCGTTCAAGTTTTTAACCATCCTTGGACCTCGCGAGTTCTGAATCTTTATGATGTTGTTGTACTGTTAATAATACGCTGCATGATCCCAAAAGTCTCGTTCAAGTTTTTAACCATCCTTGGACCTCGCGAGTTCTGAATCTTTATGTTGTTGTACTGTTAATAATACGCTGCATGATCCCAAAAGTCTCGTTCAAGTTTTTAACCATCCTTGGACCTCGCGAGTTCTGAATCTTTATGATGTTGTTGTACTGTTAATAATACGCTGCATGATCCCAAAAGTCTCGTTCAAGTTTTTAACCATCCTTGGACCTCGCGAGTTCTGAATCTTTATGATGTTGTTGTACTGTTAATAATACGCTGCATGATCCCAAAAGTCTCGTTCAAGTTTTTAACCATCCTCGGACCTCGCGAGGGTGGGTCGCTTCACAGACAAGTTTCACCATCTTTCTCTGTCCTTTGTTTCACCTCATCATTCGATCGAAAGGCATTTCCATCCAGTCTCTGATATTGGTAATCCAGCTCATCATCTGTCTTCTCGTGCGAGTTCTTCTTCATCCGGTCTCAGACTTTGTCGGCCCTCGACCCATTCGTTGTTTAGCTTATGGAGAAATTCTGGTTCCACGCGCTAGCACATGAACAATTACGCATTCTCGAGTGCTAGCTCATCCAACTGGAATGGACTTCCGTTGGAGATGTACCTATGCCCTAGAATTAATGCCAGTACATTAACACGTTGCTGAAGACTAGGCTGGAATGAACTTGATGAGTTGATGAGCAAGTTTCTCAGAGGCGGCGCTATGTAAATTTTGGGAGTCAATGAAAAAATGAATGAGTCGGTAGTCGATGCTGTTTAAATGGTTATGATACACTACCACATTATTAAGATTTATGCGCCCGATGACTTTTGAATGAACTTGTGATTGTAAGAAACAACTGTAAAACTTCCAATAATATAGAGAAATAAGAAAATGATTCGAAGGTGTAGTTGATACAAGTTTACAACGGTCAAATAGAGCAATAAAGACGTCTAACAAGATAAAAGCAGTTTACTTAAAAAGCATGATCATCATGATCATAATCACGATCATAGTCGTCATCGTCGTCTTAGTCTGAAAACCTCATCGCTGACAAGTTTAGTAGCAGTAGTAGCTGTAATTGTTGCGGTTTAACACTACTACACCGTGTCTAAAAAAAAAACTGTGCAGAATTGTTTTTGTCAGAACTTCGTCAAATTTCCACCAATCTTAAAAACTTTTGGTAGGTAGACGGCAAAGTGGCTTAAATTTCATGTTATATATAAATTTTCCACCTCACCCGACTCATTTCACCGCACTACCTTGTTAAACACAGATGTACCAATTTTTCATATAACGGCGTCTCGAAGCTTGGCTGCACTGAAATCCATTGCATGGAGGCGGATGTCAAAGTGAATGGGGCATAGGCCTACTATCACGACAACCTTCCTGCCCAGAAGAAACCGTCAGACATACGCCGGATATCCCAGGGCGAGTTTATTGTAATTTCAACAGGATGGCGCCCCGACGCATCAAGCGCGCGACACTTGTCTCTTTCCAGGAGCGAGAGACGCCCGACTTCATCTGTCCAACACTGTGGCCACCGAATATACTGGATCTTAACCCAGTCGACTATAGCATATGGAGTGTGCTGCAGGAGGTTTACCGGTCCAGAATAACCAACGTCGACGAACTCAAAACGCCTCTGCTTGACGAGTGGGCGCGCTTTGATCAGTCGATCGTTGATGCTGCTATGGGCCAGTTGCGTCGCTGTCTAAGAGCTTGTGTCCGTATATTCAAGGCACATTTCGAGCACCAATTCTAACACTTTTAAGCAGATCTGTCATAGCTATTAAAACACTCTGCTAAGTAAACCATATTTTACTTTTCGGTCGTTGCAGGTAATAAAATCAATGTGTTGTATGAAAAATTGGTACATCTGTGTTTAACAAGGTAGTGCGGTGATATGAATCAGGTGAGGTGGAAAATTTATATATAGCATGAAATTTCAGCCACTTTGCCGTCTACCTACCAAAAGTTTTTAAGATTGGTGAAAATTTGACGAAGTTCTGACAAAAACAATTCTGCACAGTTTTTTTTGAGACACGGTGTATGTGAAAACTAATATCGTCGTTGACCTCCTCCTTTAATCTAAACTTAGGACTGGCACTGGCAGAGTGCAGTCAGTGGCGGAATAACCACTACAGTTTAGGAGTCCATAGTTTACGACGGCTAATAATAACAGAAGCAAAAATTTGTTGTGCATATTTCATCACTTCACTAAGTTCATGAATTATAGGGATGCAGATTTGACGAGGGCCTATGACAACCTTGGCTAAAGAAAATATTTGCTTGACATATTTTTAATTGAACTTTTATAGTTTCTATAATGCACAAGTGAAAGGTGTATAAATTAATCAAGTATAATTCAAAGTTTTATTTAAACAGAAAGTCAAAATAAGAATTGATGGAGAATACTCGGAACCGGGAAAGATAGGAAGAGGTGTGAGGCAAGGATGTCCACTCTCCCCAATACTATTTAATATCTACATAGAAGAAATTGTAAGAGAAACGTTGGAAGAAGTAAATGAAGGGATAAAGGTAGGAGGAAGACTGATAAAAGCTCTGAGATTAGTAGGACGATCAGGCAATGTTGGCAGGAACTCAAGAAGGATTACAAAGAATGATGAATCGACTGAACATGATATCAACAGAATACGACATGAAAATAAACATAAAGAAGACAAAGGCTATGAGGATAAACAAGAGAGGAGAAAAAGCAATTAAGATCACAGTAAACGGAGAGGAAATAGAGCAGGTGGAGAAATTCTGCTACCTAGGAAGTATGGTCACAGATGATGCAAGATGCCATGTGGAAATAAAAAGAAGAATAGCCATGGGAAAAGACGCATTTAACAAAAGAGGGGAACTCCTCAGAGGAAAGCTAAATTTGAAACTAAAAAAGAGAATGGTCACGACGCTGGTATGGAGTGTAGTTCTGTATGGGTCAGAAACATGGACAATGAGAAAGGATGACATAAGAAGATTGGAAGCTTTCGAAATGTGGATTTGGCGACGAATGGAGCATGTCAGCTGGACGGAGCACAAGACGAACGAAGAAATACTGCGAATGGTCGGAGAGAGAAGGTCAATGCTGGAGACAATACGGAGGCGGCAGAGAAACTGGATTGGCCACGTCCTGAGGAGCGACACCATAGTAAGGGACATTATAGAAGGAAGAATGGAGAGAAAAAAGACAAGAGGAAGACCAAGAACAATGCTACTGGACTGGATGATGGCAAAGGATGGTTACAGGAGACTAAAGGAGGATGCACAGAACAGATACGCGTGGCGTCATTGGACATATGAACCTGCCTGACGGCAGAGAACTAAAGAAGAAGATTTAAAAATAACCGCAACATAGTCTATTTAGATTCGCTTTCTGCGTTTAAGTCACGGGGGAAATAATTAATGTCTTGAGAATTTGAAGCTGCGGAGAAGAGCTTAGCCCGCAGGGCCGTAAAAGTGGAAGGCCATTCAATGTGTAATAACCCATAACAGCAAATGAACAGCTCTGAGTCAATGTAAACTGAACTCTTTGTTATAGTGGTAGTAGCAGCAGTATCATAACTACTAGGCCTACTACTGGTAGTAGTCAATGTCGTTGTAGTTTTGTTAGTAAATGTAGTAGTGGCAGTGGTGGTGAAGGTGTTAAGAGTTATAGTCGATGACATCGTATTAGTAGTAGTAATAACAGTAATGGTGGTGGTGCTGACTGTCATAGTTTGTAGTTTTTAGCGACATCTAAAGATAATAAATGCCATTGCCTGGGTCCTTCTCCTTTCTTCAGCTTGGGATTTGCACAACCTGATATTAGAGGTAAACTGGTTTCTGCGTAAAACCTATAATACGCAGTGTGTAAACAATTCAAGCGACAACTTGAAATAATTATTATTGATTCGTTAACGACATAATATTTTAAGTGCACTGTAACCATGCTACTTATGAAGACACTGGCTAGATGGATGGATCAGATTTGACCAGGGTCTATGACAACAGAGGCCGTTACCCTGGACAGAAATTTGCTTGGCATATTACAGCACTTATGAGCTTTCTTCTGTCGAAGTTTTAATATTGCCTATTTATAATTTTTTATATTACGATTTAAAGGTGTCGGAGCCGAACCTCGCTATTTGACAAAGCAATTCAACGCATGTGAATTATATGTATGCATGTCCACCTGTTTTATTTATTTATTTATCTACTGAGAATTTGATATAGCGCTCCTTCAAGGTTGACTACTCTGGAGCGCTCCCAGTCCAACCCCGGTCGAATAAGACAGTCTTAAGACGAGAAAGAAATGAAGCAGAAAGATCAATAGATATTTTGACGAAGGATAACAGGGAGCTCCTTCCAGGTCGCAGGGCCAGCCACGGAGAAGCACGCTGAGCAGACAGTGAGCTGGGAACAATAAGTTCCGCTTGTGCAGCTGGGCTGAGAGCTGGACGTGCCTGGTGGAGCAGCACAGCTCCGGCAAGTATAAAGAAGCTAGACTTGAAGGGACGTTGACGACAATACAGAAATAGTACAAAGTATAGTAAAGAAAAACTTCTAACATCCCATTTTTTATAATTAAATGTAAAATTGCACATGTGGATCTTTTTTATTGTCCATCATAAATTGACTGGGTGAAATCTTTCGCCACAGAATGGAAACGCCATACATGTAATGACCTTGGTGGAGCGAATTGCATGGCAACGACTTCATATTTTAACGCTCATGAGGTCTTTAGGGCAGCGTTTCCAATTAAAATTTCCGCTGAATTTTAGGATTTCGTAAGGTCAGACAAAGTTACGCTAAGAGAAGTTAGATCATAGTGTTGTTTGGATGAGCACTTTACGCTTTTAATCAGACTCCTGGCCTATGACAGAGGTTGTATGAGAAATGCAGCAGTCAGAACTGTTCAAAATAAACATAATTATTAAGCTATCCCTTTCTAAGTTTAGTATCATTCACAAAGTAGTTTGATATAAGAGAGTGTGTATTATTGATTTTAAGTTATGCCTACAACCGGTGAGAACTTTTCAAAACAATTAGACACCCGTTTTAAGCATTGTAAATGTTTATAAGTAAAAACAGACCCAGATGCGCGCAACTGGAAGAGGAATGATAAAGCTGATCACAGTTACTGTAACAGGCATTCGCCAATTAAATTCGAGTGATAAAGTGGTCGGGCGATAGTAATGCTTACTGCCTCGTGTTTGGTAATGCTATTGGGTATCAAAGGACATCCGTCGTTCGCTACGTTCTGGTCAAAAGGTTCATCATGCTCGAAGTGCAATCATGAAGAATCGAGCCTTCTCTGTGGTCGCCACAGTGGTCTGAAATGACAGCCGGAATTTGGTGAAACAAAAGGGTAAAACTTCAAGCAGACTTTTTACGTTCGAACATAAATAGTGATCGAGTGATATCCTTCAAGCACTGCTGTCCGTTTGGATCGACACGCATTGTAAGTACGTTTCATGGTGTTTACAAGGGACCGCATCTGGGTTTTACTGGTAAGTTTAGAGGTGAGCACACGCTGCAAAAAAATCGATTTTTTGTCGACAATTTTGTGACGACCATATTATTAATTTATTTCTTATTTTTTAGAAATCGCCTGCTTTTTAAATCTCTTTGGCTCGCAATTTGTTCACGTCGTTGCAAAAACCACTGATTTCCGCGATATA
Organism: Lumbricus terrestris; assembly: GCA_949752735.1. Taxonomy (NCBI): domain Eukaryota; kingdom Metazoa; phylum Annelida; class Clitellata; order Crassiclitellata; family Lumbricidae; genus Lumbricus; species Lumbricus terrestris. The sequence continues at coordinate 39,148,121 of OX457051.1, forward strand.
TCTTCTACTAGTTTTGTGCTCGTCATTTAATTTAATTTCTCTTTCATTTTCCCCCATTTATTCTTTGTGTCGTGAGTATACGCTGTGTATTCGCGTGTACCATCGTTTTTGGAGGTAACTACACGATGCCTTATTGTCCGGCTTGACTACGCGTTGTGTAGTCGCGTATTCGTGTACAATGTCATATTCAATGCTTTAAACACCTTTTTCATATGAGGAATCTAGCCTGAAATACGATTGTTGGCCTATAAAATTAAATTAATCCCATCTACACATTCTACTGTAACATCTTTAGTGTCTCAACAACACAGCAACAAAGCTATTAAGTGCTGCAATATGCCGAGCAAATTTCTGGCAAGGGTAACGGCCTCTGTTGTCATAGCGGATCCATCGAAATCGGGTCCATCCATCCATGAAAGGAAATTCGTAGAACCAGTAGAATTCAAAATAATGTTTGCTTGTGAAATAATAATGATCAGAACGTTTCCACAGTCAGAGAAAGATTGGTGAACTCTGCTTTAGCGATAGTTCTACAAATTTAGACATTGACAAAATGCAGACCCAAAGTGATGCCATTGGTAGTTGGTCCGAATGGAGACATTCCAGAATAATCTCAAATGGAGACGTTCCATGTGAATCCAAATGCAGGTCATTCCTGGTGGATTCGCGTGTGAAACCGGTGAATCCAAGTGACGGTGTCACGAAATAGAGTATTCCCCATATTAATTGTATCCCCCCAAATTAAAAAAAGTCGAAAAAACCGCTTCCTCATGTATTTTTTTGGGAAAATTAATTTTCATCTGCTTTGTTTTGAACAATGACACTAATAGGTATGTTTATTCCTACTAGATAATTTGTTTTGCCCTGTTTTTAGGGCACTTGAAACATTTAAAACACTTAAGAACACTCAGAGTCACTAAATAAATTCGAGTTGCCTCTATCTGAGCATTGCCTAGGACACTTAAAACAATTAGAGTCACTTTAAATTTTGATTACAGCTTAAATTTTTTTAATATGCGCATTACCCTATCTTCACTCAACTCAATATCGAGCCATCTCCTCGCCCTCCACCCAAACAATGCTCATTCCGCCGCATCAGCTCCATCGACCTTGATGCATTCAAACTCGACCTTGAATCTTCCTCCCTTCTCCTCAACCCTCCAACAGACCCAAATGATCTCCTGTCTGCTTACAACTGCACCATGTCCGAACTCCTCAACAAGCACGCTCCTATCATCACCAAACCAGAAACTCACGCAAAAAATCCGTGGTTCAATTCTTTTCTTCAAGCCCTCAAATCGTCGCGCCGTCGCCTGGAACGAGTTTACAGGCGTACACGCGACGACTCTATCCTGAAACAACTCAAAACCTTGACAAATAGATACCACAGCCAACTTCTTTCAGCCAAAAAACGCTACCTGTCATCTCTTGTTCATTCAAATTCATCCAACCCTCGAAATCTCTGGAAAACTGTAAACAATCTTCTTCACCGCGGCACCTCTCACCCCCTTCCGAACTCAATCCCATCTGCGTCCATTGCTGACTCTTTCGCATCCTTCTTCACTGACAAAGTTTCCACCCTTCGTCTCTCACTACAGACTCTCTTATCGAAATCTACCAGCACGCAAACCGACTCTTCCTATTCAGACGCAACTTTGCCACCTACAATATCTTTCAACCTCTTCGAGCCTGCTACCGAAGCAGAAATTATCACCCTCATTCAGGCCTCTCAAAACAAGCAATGCGACCTTGACCCAATCCCAACATCTTTGCTTAAAGACTGTGTAGCCCTTCTTGCTCCCACGATAACCAAGCTCATAAATCTGTCACTCTCAACCGGTACCTTCCCTACGCTTTTCAAAGACTCAGTTGTTAAACCACTTCTCAAAAAACCATCTCTGGACAAAGAACTCCTATCCAACTATCGTCCAATTTCAAATCTGTCATTCTTATCCAAACTCTCCGAACGGATTGTCCTCTCTCGTCTCAACAGTTACCTCATCTCCAACAATCTTCTAAACCCAAACCAGTCTGCCTACACTAAGCATCACTCTACCGAAACACTCCTGGCCTCGCTCTACAACAAGCTTGTGATGGCGATAGGCCGTCAACAAGTCTCTTGTCTGTGCCTCTTAGACATCTCTGCAGCCTTTGACACAATAGACCATGCTATTCTTCTCAATCGCCTCTCCTCTGTCTTTGGAATCTCTGGCACTGCCCTCTCATGGATCAAATCATACCTTTCCTCACGCTCTTTCATCGTTAGCGCTTCTGGTCACTCATCTAATCAACAAATCCTCACCTGTGGTGTCCCTCAAGGTTCAGTCCTTGGTCCTCTCCTGTTCATTCTCTATACCTCCCCACTCAGCAAACTCATTTCGTCATCCTCTGCTGATCATCACCTCTATGCCGACGACACTCAATTATTCATATCTTTCTCCCCTCGCTCCTTCTCAGACGCACTAAATCAGTTACGTAACACAATCACTCAGATTTCAGCCTGGATGACCGCTAATCTGCTCTGCCTCAACCCCTCAAAAACAGAATTTCTCATCATTGGCCTACGCGAGCAATTAAACAAACTAGACTATCCTTCTGACTTTTCTCAAACAGACCCAACTCTTCCTACGCCATACTCTTCTCCTGTCCGCAATCTCGGAGTCATTTTTGACAAAAACCTTACTTTTTCTGACCACATCACCCAGCTATCCCGCACCTGCTATATGCACATCCGCGACCTCCGTCGATTGCGTCCAATTCTAAATTACAAGACCGCCTGCACAATAGCCACCTCAATAGTTCATTCCAAACTCGACTACTGCAATTCGCTCTTCCATGAAATAGATTCTCTTCAAATTAAACGCCTCCAAACTATCCATAATGCTCTTGCCCGCGCAGTCACTAAGACGCCCAAACATCACCACATAACCCCTGTTCTCAAGTCTCTTCATTGGCTAAAAGTTTCTCAGCGCATCCATTACAAAATTGTTTCTCTAACCTACAACGCTCTTCAAACCTCTCAGCCCTCCTACATTCGTCAACTAATCACCATCCAACCGCACAGGTCTACGCGCTCATCATCATATCTTTCTCTCTCTCGGCCTCCAGTATCATCCTCTCTTAAATTCTGCGACCGCTCCTTAGTCTATGCTGCACCAACTCTTTGGAACGGACTCCCAACATACCTCCGCATGTTCGCTCACCCTCCTATCTCTCCTGCAGTCTCACCTCCAAACAATAATTCAACCTCTCCTCCGCTTGCACTCTCCTCTGCTGCATTCCATTCACGACTGAAAACCGAACTCTTCAACCTATCCTGTCCAGATTCCAATCAGGTTCCATCACCCAACCACCACCATCACCGACAACCACCGTAGCACCACGCTGTCTCCTCGGCTTGACCTCCCCGGATTTTGACCTGGCACCGGAACGAAAACGGCAGCTCTGGCTATTGCGGACTTGATTTGATATAGCGCCGGTGAATAAGCTGGTCTCCCTGACGTGGCTTTTGTGGGCGCTGAGAAATTTTCGAAGATTTACATTACATTACATTACATTACATTACATTTTTCAAAAAAAGGGATAGAATGGTTTATCCCCTCGGATAGCATAGACCGGTTAATTCCATCCGGGGGGATAGATTAATTCATCCTCCCGGATAGCTTTCAGGGGGATACTCCGTTTCATGACAACGGCAATTCCAGGTTTATCTTAATGGAGGAATTCCATATGGTTGGACCCAAAAGAAAAATCTTTCTAGGCGGCTTCAATTGGAGACCATTGCAGGTGGAATCCAAATGGAGGCACTCCCAAGTGGCTCCATAGAGAGGTCATCTATAGTTTGATTCAAAAGGGAAGCTATTCAAGGTGAGTGCTCCAATCACCTTTAAAAAGCGCGGCACTAGATTATCCCTAACCTCTCTTGAAACGTTGCATCAGGCTTTCGTTAGTAGCTTGGGTTTGTCAGTGGCTGCATTATTATTGCAAAACAATCTCCTTCGACTTTAACCATGTGCCTTGATGACACAAGACTTCGTTAAACTCTGGATCCACATAATAATTATCCCATTGAAACAGTGATTACTGTCTAAAATGAGTAAAACCTTCACCTGTTAAGCTTAATATTAGCCAGACAAGTTGATTTACAACAGGAAAGTGGTCCCACATTTTTAATGCACACGAAACGTGAGAAATACTTTGAGAACAATAACACACCCGTTTTAAATTTAATACTAATTTTATAAGTAACAACAAATTTACGCCCAATGCTATAATCAAGTTGAGAAATGCTGACAACTATTTAGAACCCCGTTTTAGAGTGACATTCGTTCTATAAGATTAGCCAATCCAAAAAGCCTCTAAAGTTGTATTATGACAAATAAATCGTTTTTATAAGATTAACCAAATCTAAAAGACTTTAAAGCTGTATTAACCCTCGGGCTACCAAGAAGGGGGTGGTTGCCACCCCCCCTAGGTTTTTCGCAAATTTTTCTCGTTCCGTTTGGAATAACATTTTGAAAAAAGTGGTAGCTGTAGAGGGTTCATTGGGACACATTTTGAGCTAAAACTTTTGATGATGCCCCCTACCGTTCAAACGTTACACCCGATATACCCAAGGTACCAGAGGGGGGTGGATACCACCCCCCCCTAGAATATCGTCTGTAACTTTTCCGCCCCTTAATATTAAGAGACACAAATTATACCATTCTATAGAGGGAATGTGGGGCTACATTTCCATGCTCATTGAGTTGTCTTTTGACAACCGGAAGTGCTCAAAATAAATTAAAATATATATAAAGGTGTTTTATTTTCATAAAATTGTCATGTTTTTTCTATTATAACTTATCCATAATTTAATTTTTAATAGAAATAAATTATGCCATTCTGTAGAGGGCATTCAGGGCTATTTGTTAATACTAAATAATTTAAAATTTGATGACCGGAAGTACTAAAAAAAATTAAAATGTATAAAAATGTTGGGTTTTTTTGCAACGCGAACCGATATGTCTGCGTAAACGTTTTTCAGCAGCTGTAACATGTTTTTTTGTTTTGATTTAACATAAAACAGACTTATTACTAGTTTTTATAGTTGAATATTGGACTTTATTATATGTAAACTACTTTTTATATATAAATCATGTATAAAACACACAGAATATAATATATTCCCTATGCGTAAGTATACATTTTGTGGAATCGACGGGTACCCATGGTAAAAAATTCATAACTTCGAGGCGCCTTCATATTTTCTAAACCTAAATATACCATTTTGTGCAGAAATGAATGCTGAATCAAATGGTGTATTACAAGTTATGATATCTCAAACCAAACCCAAAATCCAGGGGGGTGGTAACCACCCCCTTGGTAGTCAGTGTTACAAAAAAAGCTTGGTAGCCTGAGGGTTAATAATTTATTAGGCCAAACAAATTTTGTTTCGAGGGCAAGGACCTCTGTTGTAATAAGCCCTCGTCAAATCCAGATCCATCCATCCAAAAGTCTCTGCTTGGAGCTTAACGGTGTCTGAATAGAGCGACCTAACAAATCGACTGACAGGTTTCCCGTGTTGTACTGTTCAAAACAATGTGCGGCATATACTGCAACCATGGACGCAACACCTGTATTCTTTTAAAGTATATATATATATATATATATATATATATATATATATACTGTTACGAGTATACGCTGGTAGGGTAAGGGGCGTGCAATTATCCAATCTTCGTTCCTAATAAGGATTTGTTGGACACTGTATGTATTTAAACGATAATATAACGCTTGTTGTATATCTTTTAGAGGTGTCCAACTTTCGCTCATTAAACATTCGCAGCATTACAGTGTTAAACGTCATTGTACGCTGATTAACCGAACGAGAAATGTCAGTTTTTAAAAGATATAATCAGTAATTGGCTGGTTATGGTGATGATGACTACGACGATGAGAAACTTCTCTTTAGATATCTTTACATTGACTTAGTGTCAATGTTGCATCAAATATTGTGGGTGCGGTGGTGTAGTGGGTATGTTAGTTGCCTTGTACCCTGAGAACTGCAGGTTTGAATCCACCTCAAGCCGCCTCGTAGGGACATTCTAGATGTCCTTCACTTGCAATTGCTCAGTGCTTCAACGTGAAACTCCGACTCAGTTTCCGCGCTGTAGTCTGGAGCGCTTCTGAGTAGCAACCTTGCCTGGGGCGCTATATTGCGGCTATAACAAGACGCCCATACAAATAATTTAATTAGTCGCTTCGCACTGAAACTATGCAACATTGCATACCTTTAAATCTTGTTAATTTTCTACTATAATAAATTACGGTTCCTTCGCTTAAACAGTCGTCCTTACTGATAAGTTACCTCTGGCTGCTGCTAAAATTAGTATCCATGGTTTAATATTTAATACATTGTGATATGAAGTCAATTAAAATGAGATGCATGTATGTCGCTCCATTCAGTGCGAGTAACAACAATTCAAAGTGTTTCTAGTTGCTATAACAAGCCAGAGCTCTCCGTTTCTCCAGTTGTCGTGGTGCCAGTCCCCAACCGAGGAGGGCTATGATTAGTTTTTTTTGTTGCAACACAGTTTTGTTTTGTTTGAAGTCAATGAAGTTGGCAAGGTGTGGCTGATAATGCAACGCGCATTTCAATGGATGAAGCCGCTTAGACACCTTTATCTGTGATTTCAATAACGCTATAAATAAGTTCGCTTAATAAAAGTCGGCACTCCACGCGAGAGCGCTTCTCATCTTTTTTGTAGCGACGAAACGATTCTCATGAACCAATAATAATTACTCGGGCTGAAGTTGAAACTTATAATAAAGTTTCGTTCTTTGAACGTAGGCTACCGGATGGCCTACTTCAATTTCACTTCTTGTTCAGTCTAAAGCATAGCATTACAACTTCTCTGGAATTCTAGAAGCGTACACTCAGTGCAATGTAAGAGAACAGCTGCATTTCTGCTGTAAGCATATTTCGCCAGCAGTTTATATTTGTCTATCTGCCAGATGAGCAAAAAATTGAAAAATCAAAATATGATAATGCTGCAGCAGTTTTTGGGACAAGTTGTGTTGCGTTAAAGAATCCTTCATGAAGCTTACTATAAAATTTATGCCTAGTTTAAGTCTTGGAGATGGACACGTAAACCGTCACATAATAATGATGCATCCTCAACAGAAAGAATATTTCATGTTTATTTTATTTTATGGTGGTCAGGGTAGAATATCCTAACCCTCAAGGATATCAGTTGAAAACTGCAATAGAATTCGAACACTCTCTGAACAATAGATGGATATCCCTTTTGACGCATGTCCAAAATGAGTCCAATTTCTCCTCTGCACTTTTCAATTTGGGCGTTCCATCAGTGGTGATTTAGCGACTACTTCTTTCCAGCGGTTAATTTCAGCCGGACTGGAACTTTGCATTTGAGATATGGCAGCTGAATGGCGTGACTAATGGACTTCAAAGTTTAAACATAGGCCTATGCTTTTTCATCCGGTCTCAGACTTTGTCGGCAGTCGTTGTTTTGCTTATAGGGAACTTCTGGTTCCCCGCTCTAGCATCTTAACTATAGGCCATCTCGGTTGCTGGCCCATCTAACTAGACTAACTGGAATGTACTTCTGTTGAAGATGCGCGTAAAACCCTAGAAATAATGCCAGTACATTAACACGTTGCTGAAATCTAAGTTGCAATGACGTTGTTGGGCTGATGAGCAAGTTTCTCAGAGGCGGCGCTATACAAATTTAGTCGATGTTGCTAAAATAGCCTAGTTATGATATACTAATTACTAATTACTAATAGTTATTATTTATGCGATGGTATATCATAGCTATTATTATAATTATTTATGCGCCCGATGATTTCTGATTCCAAATGAACAGTGATTATAAGTAACAACAGTGAAAGTTCCCATGATATAGAGAAAAAAAGACGATTCGAAGGTGCATAATTAGTTAATACAACGGTCAAATAGAATAATAAAGGTGTCTAAGAAGATAAAAGCAGTTTATTTAAAGAGCAAGATCATCATGCCAGCACATTAATACGTTTTTGGGCTGAGAGTCGGTGCTATACGAATTCAGAAGTGGATGAAAGAATGATTGAGGCGATGGTCGATGTTGCTAAAATAGCCTAGTTATGATATACTATCACATTACTAATATTTATGCGCCCAATGACTTTTGACACAGAAGTAAACAGTCATTATAAGAAACCGTTGTAAAAGCTCCGATAATATAGAGAAACAAGAAAATGATTCGAAGGTGTATAATTAGTTGATACAACGGTCAAATAGAACAATAAAGGCGTCTAGCAAGATAAAAGGAGTATATTTAAAGAGCATGATCATCATTATCATGATCATGACCGTCATCGTTATCATCGTCGTCGTCGTCGTCGTCGTCGCCGTCGTCGTATCAGTCTGAAAGCCTCATTGTCGAGACCGATAAGTTTAGTAGCATTAGTATTAGTAGTAGTAGTAGTAGTAGTAGTAGAAGTAGTAGTAGTAGTAGTAGTAGTAGTAGTAGCAGTAGCAGTAGCAGTAGTAGTAGTAGTAGTAGTAGTAGTTGTAGTAGTAGCAGTTGTAGTAGTAGCAGTAGTAGTAGTAGTAGCAGTAGTAGTAGTAGTAGTAGTAGCAGCAGCAGCAGTAGTAGTAGTAGTAGTAGTAGTAGTAGTAGTAGTAGTAGTAGTAGTAGTAGTAGTAGTAGTAGTAGTAGTAGTAGTAGTAGTAGTAGTAGTAGTAGTAGTAGTAGTAGTAGTAGTAGATGTAGTAGTAGTAGTAGTAGTAGTAGTAGTAGTAGTAGTAGTAGTAGTAGTTGTGGTAGTAGTAGTAGTAATAACAGTAGTAGTAGTAGTAGTATTAGTAGTAGTAGTAGTGGTAGTAATAACAGTAGTAGTAGCAGTAGTAGTAGTAGTAGCAGTAGTAGTAGTAGTAGTAGTAGCAGCAGCAGCAGTAGTAGTAGTAGTAGTAGTAGTAGTAGTAGTAGTAGTAGTAGTAGTAGTAGTAGTAGTAGTAGTAGTAGTAGTAGTAGTAGTAGTAGTAGTAGTAGTAGTAGTAGTAGTAGTAGTAGTAGTAGTAGTAGTAGTAGTAGTAGTAGTAGTAGTAGTAGTAGTAGTAGTAGTAGTTGTGGTAGTAGTAGTAGTAATAACAGTAGTAGTAGTAGTAGTATTAGTAGTAGTAGTAGTAGTTGTGGTAGTAGTAGTAGTAATAACAGTAGTAGTAGTAGTAGTATTAGTAGTAGTAGTAGTAGTTGTGGTAGTAGTAGTAGTAATAACAGTAGTAGTAGTAGTAGTAGTAGTAGTAGTAGTAGTAGTAGTAGTAGTAGTAGTAGTAGTAGTAGTAGTAGTAGTAGTAGTAGTAGTAGTAGTAGTAGTAGTAGTAGTAGTAGTAGTAGTAGTAGTAGATGTAGTAGTAGTAGTAGTAGTAGCAGCAGCAGTAGTAGTAGTAGTAGTAGTAGTAGTAGTAGTAGTAGTAGTAGTAGTAGTAGTAGTAGTAGTAGTAGTAGTAGTAGTAGTAGATGTAGTAGTAGTAGTAGTAGTAGTAGTAGTAGTAGTAGTAGTAGTAGTAGTAGTAGTAGTAGTAGTTGTGGTAGTAGTAGTAGTAAAAACTGTAGTAGTAGTAGTAGTATTAGTAGTAGTAGTAGTAGTTGTGGTAGTAGTAGTAGTAATAACAGTAGTAGTAGTAGTAGTATTAGTAGTAGTAGAAGCAGTAGTAGCTGTAATTGTTGCGGTTTTACGCTACTATGTGAAAACAAATATTGTTAGTGACGACCTCCTACTTTAATCTAAACTTGGGACTGGCACTGGCAAAGTGCAGTCACTGGTGGAATAACCACAACAGTTTATGAATGCTAATAACGACAGAAGCAAAAATTTGTTGTGCATATTACAGCACTTCACATAAGTTCATGAATGATGAATCCAGATTTGACGAGGGTCTATGACAGCAGAGGACGTAGGCCTAATGTGCTTGGCGTAATTTTAATTGAACTTTTATAGCTTTTATAATGAACGAGTGAAAGGTGTCTAAATTAATCAAGTATAATTCAACGCTTTTATTTATAAAAAACCGCCGCATAGTCTATTTAGATTTGGTTTCAGCGTTTAAGCCACATGGAAAAAATGACTTGATAGTTAGAAGATGCTTGGAAGTGCCCGGAGATGAGCTTAGCTCGTAGAAGTAGAAGGTCATTCAATGTGGAATGGCCTTTAACAGCAGATGTTATTATTATTATTTTATTATTCAGCAGTTTAACGTCGTCCTATGACATCAATGGCCGTTGACGACAATACAGAAAATATACAATACAATGAAAAAAAAAAAAAGCGTCTAACTGAAGCTTCACAATTTCAGCAATGTTCAATCTCTAATACCATGAACAGCTCTGTGTCAAGGTATACCGAACTCTTTGTTATAGTGGTAGTAGCAGCAGTAGTCTAACTACTACTACTACTAGTAGTCATTTCGTTGTAGTTTTGGCAGTAGTTGTAGTGTAGCAGTGGTGGTGGACAGGGGCGGACCCAGGGGGCTAATTCGGCCATGCCCCCATTTCAAAAATTCATAGGACATGCCCCCATTTGGCTCAACAAGCATTACATCAATGCAGCGGGAGAGAAAAGTAGAGTACGTCGAGACTAGAGAGGTCATAGTATATTATTTTATTTTGAGTGCAGAGATTACGTCGACCCAGGTGACTGATGACTAAAGAAGTTATTTTGACAGGGAAAATGGTAGAATTTTCCAGACATCTCGATCAAAGACTAAAGAAGGTCATCAGCGGATTTTTTCTGGCAAAGATCACCGAATATGTTGCCCCTCCCAGAAAATTTCTATATCCGCCACTGGTGGTGGAGGTAATGAGAGTTATAGTCGATGGCATCGTATTAGTAGTAGTAATAACAGTAATGGTGGTGGTGCTCAAAGTCATAGTTTGATGTTTTTAGCGACATCTAAATGAAAAAATTGCCATTGCCTGCGCCCTTCTCCTATCTTCAGCTTGGGATTTACACAACCTGGCTTAAGGGGTAAACTGGTTTCGTCGCCAAACCTATAATACGCAGTGCGCCTACAATTCGAGCGACAACTTCAAAGTTTGATTCTTTAACGTCATAATAATAAGCGCGCCTTTGTCATGCAACCCATGAAGACACTGGTAATTTGAAGAAATTAAGTGTTTATAATTTTTCATATCACGATTTAAAGGTGTCGGAGCAGAAACTCGCATTTTGACAACGCAATTTAACGCATGTGCATTATATGTATGCATGTCCACTTGTTTTATTTATTCATTTATTTATTTACTGAGAATTTGATATAGCGTTCCTTCAAGATTATTTACTCAGGAGCGCCCCAATTCCAACCACGGTCGAATAAGACAGTTCTTAAGAAGAGAAAGAAATGAAGTAGAAAAACTAATAGGTTTTTGACGAAGGATAACAAGGAGCTCATTCCAGGTCGCAAAGCCAGCCACGGAGAAAGCACGGCGCTGCCTGATTGCAGTCCGTGAGCGGAGAACAATAAGTTCCGCTTGTGCAGCTGAGCGGAGAGACCAGCGGGGCTGGACGTGCGTGGTAGAGCAGCAGAGCTCATGCAAGTATAAACTAGTTAGACGTGAAGGGACGTTGACGACTAAACAGAAATAGTGCAAAGTATAGTAACGATACTTCTAACAGCCAATTTTTTATAATTAAATGCAAAATTGCAAATATGGACCTTTTTACAGGCCATCATAAATTGACTGGGTGGGATCTTTCACCACAGAATGGAAACGGCATACATGTAAGGACCTTGCTGGAACGACTGTATGGCAACGACTTCATCTTTTATCGCTGAGGTCTTTAGGGCAGCGTTTCCAATAATAGAGTTTCGCCGAATCTTAGTGTTTCGTAAGGTCAGACAAAGTTCCGCTAAGAGATTGTATCATAGTGTTGTTTCGGTGAGCTCTTTACGCTTTTAATCAAACTCCAGACTAATGATAGAGGTTGTATGAGAAATGCAGCAGTCAGAACTGTTCAAAATAAACATATTAAGCTATACATTTCCAAGTTTAGTATCATTCGCAAAGTAGGTTAATATTAGAAAGTTAACTTGTAAGTTATGCCTACAAGTGGTGAGAACTGAACAAAACAATTAGACACCTGTTTTAAGCTTAAAAATGTGTATAACTGTAAACAGACAGATATGTGCGCAATTAAAATGAGGGAACCGATAACAGGTATTCGCCAATTAAATTCGAGTGGTAAAGTGGTCACGTAATTGTATTGCTTACTGTCTCATGATGTTGTTGATGACGATGATGATGATGATGATAATGGTGGTGGTGGTTCTGGTGAAAATGGATCCTCATGCTCGTAGTGCAATCATGAAGAATCGAGCCTTTTCTGTGGTCGCCACAGTGGTTTGAAATGACAGCCGGAATTTGGTAAAACTATCGGGTAGCACATCAATGTAGACCTTTATACTGGCGATCATGAGCTGATCTGGCGCGATCTTTTAACCACTGCTGTCCGTTTGGATCGAAACACACTGTAAGGACGTTTCATGGTGTTTACGAAGATGCTTTGCAACACTTGGGTCGTATGGTAGCATCCTAGCTTACCTCGAGGGCTAACAAGGGGTCGCATCATCAGGGCTTTAAATTTGAAAGGTGAGTACACGCTGCTAACAAAATCGATTTTATTCAAAACATTTTCGACGACTGTATTTTCATTTATTTTTCTATTTTGTTATTCATCGTCTGCTTTTATTGTCTTTTTTTGGTTCGTAATAATATGTTCACGGCGATGGCAAAAAACAATGATATATCTTCTACTATTTTTGTGCTCGTCATTTAATTTCATTTCTCTTTCATTTTCCCCATTTATTCCTTGTGACGTGAGTATACGCTGTGTATCCGCATGTACCATCGTTTTCGAAGGTAAGTACATGATGCCATTATTGTCCGGCGTGAGTACGCGTTGTATAGTCGCGTATTCCCTCGTGTACAGCTCGGACTTATTCAATGCTTTTCTTTTTCATATGAGGAATCTAGCTTGAAATACGATCGTTGGCCTATGAAATGAAATGAATCTCATCTATAATTGTGTCTAAACAACAGAACAACAAAGCTCTTAAGTGTTGTAAAACGCCGAGGAAATTTCTGTCAAGGGTAACGACCTCTGTTGTCATAGACCCTCGTCAAATCGGATCCATCCATCCATAAAAGGAAATTCGTAGAATCAGTAGAATCCAAAATAATGTTTGCTTATGAAAAAATCATGGTCAAAAGGTTTCCATAGCCAAAGAAAGATTGATAAGCTCTGCTTTAGCGATAGTTCTACCAATTTAAACATTGGTAAAATGCAGACCCAGTGTGACGTCATTGGAAGTTGGATCCGAATGGAGGCATCACAGAATCATCCAAAATGGAGACGCTCCATGCGAATCCAAATGGAGACCATTCCTGATGGATCCGCGTATGAAACCAGCGGATCCGAGGAACGGCAATTCCAGGTTAATCTTAATGGAGGAATTCCATGTAGTTGGACCCAAAAGGAAATCTTTCTAGGCGGATTCAACTGGAGACCATTCCAGGTGGAATCCAAAGGGAGGCATTCCCAAGTGACTCCATAGAAAGGTCATCTAGAGTTTGATTCAAAAGAGGTGAGTGCTCCAATCACCTTTAAAAAGCGCTGCACTAGATTATCCCTAACCTCTCTTGAAACGTTGCATCAGGCTTTCGTTAATAGCTCGGGTTTGTCAATGGCTGCATTATTATTACAAAACAATTTCTATTGACTTCAATCATGTGTTTTGAAATAAGAAACATGAAATACATGAAATAAGACTTCGTTAGTCTCTGGTTCTAAATAATAATTATCTCTATGAAACGGTGAGTTCAAAACGAGTATAACATATACCTCTTAAGCTTAATATTCACCCAACAAGTTAATTTTAAACAGGAAACGTGTCCCTTGTTTGTAATGCACACGATAGGTGAGAACTATTTTTAGAACAATAATTATACACCCGTTTTAATTTTAATACTAATTTTATAAGTACCAACCAATCCATGTTACATAAATCCTAGGAATCTTCCATGGATGATATAATTATGGATAAACGTTGCTATGAATTATAGTTTGACAGTTTGAAGCATGTTGAAACATGGTCTTAGATAATTAATTATATATATTGTTACAGTTTACTGTCACACTTACTTATGCCTTCTCTATGCCTTCTCTGTGTCTCTATCTGTCTGCCTGTCGGATGCCTGTAGTGAGGATGGGCTGGAGAGACCCTGTGCTGGCTATGGCACCTGATGGTAACTTTAGGAGTGCTGTAGGATAGTTTGGCGGGATATGGTAGTCTGGTTATATGGTGGCATGTCTGCTTGTAACTGCTTAACTGTTCTATTAGAGACTTGTCTATGGATTACTGCTTATGTATAGTTGGATCCTGGAGGAGGATTGTTGTGTTGTAAGATTTCCTATATAATACTGTGATTTGAGAAAATAAAGGCCCTTTTGGAAAATCATTTGATGTTGTGATCGCTGAGGGACCTCTACCAAGCGACAATATGCGGCGACATACAACAATATATATATATATATATATATATATATATATATATATATATATATATATATATATATATATATATATATAAATTTTGGTTAAATAAATAAATCAACCGGATCATGTTGGACACCTTTAAAACTATTGTTATTTGGCTATATATTACATTACGCTCAGGTTTCTGAGTCTTCTCGACCGACTTACAAGTACTGATAATACGCTGCATGATCACAAAAAGTTTTGTCTAGACTTTATCCATCCTCGGACCTCGCGAGTGTTGGTAGCTTCACAGACACGTTTTCCCCATCTTTCTCCGTTTTTTGTTTTTGTTTCCTTCATCATTCGATCGATATTGGCAATCCAGCTCGTCCTCGGTCTTCTTGTGCGAGTGCTTTTTCATCCGGTCTCAGACTTTATCGGCCATCGACCCATTCTCTTTTTGCTTATGGGGAACTTCTGGTTCCACGCGCTAGCACCTCAACTATTATAGGCATACTCGATTGCTGGCTCATCCAACTGGAATGGACTTTCGTTGGAGATGTACATGTACCTATGTCATAGAATTAATGCATTTACATGTTGCTAAAAACCTAAGTTGCAATGACGTGGTTGGGCTGATGAGCAAGTTTCTCAGAGGCGAAGCTATACAAATTTAGGAAATGAACGAAGGAACGAATGAGTCGATGGTCGATGTTGCTTAAATAGCTATGGCAATTATGATACTATCACATTAACAATGGTTATGCGACCGATAATCAAAGATGACTGCTGTGCCATAATTGAAGAAGTGATTATACAACGAGCAACTGTAAAAGTTGTTATAGAGAGAAAAGAAAATGATTTGAAGGTGTATAATTTCTTAAACAGACGCGCGGATATGCGATATAGAAACACGGCCGCATTGGAATGCAACGTCGAGCGAAAATTTAAATCGATATAGCTCGAATGGAATGCAAAGTTGTGGTATAAAGATTGCGCTTTTTCCAAAAAAGCATATAAAAACCATGGCGCTCGAATTCGAATGGAACGTTGTGAAATCTGAAAGCAATCGGTGAAGAACTTACCGAGCTCTTCGATTTTGTACAAACATACAGGTAGATACATACATATGTATATGTATATAGATGCGCAATAAAATGGCGCACGGCTATGCGCTATAAAAACACGGCCGCATTCGAAAGCAACGTCCGGTGAAAATTGAAATCGAAATCGCTCGAATCGAATGCAAAGTTGTGTTTTTTGTCGTAAAGATTGCGCTTTTCCCAAAAGGCATTATACAAACCCGCTCATGTTCAAATGGAACGTTTTGCAAAAAATTTCAAAAAAATCGGTCAAGAACTTTCCGAGGTTCTTGATTACGCACGTAAGCGTTTTACATTTGTTAAAAATATAGATTAATAAGCGATGTTTACCAAATTATCTGTCCATACCTAACCCCAGTGTTTTTTTAGAACCTACCTATAAAGTGATGACCTCATGAGCCACGTGATCATCAGCCAGCGTTGTCTTTACATCGATGACACTTCTTCTCGTGTTCTCTGACGTCACAACCATCTGGAAAGACATCTGGTGAAAAAACTGGATATCCCGGGACATAGTTTGCTAGTAGTAGTATTATAATAAATGTGCGATGAACAGGATTATGAACCGATCACTATAATTACTCTTGTAAATGATATTGAATATATAGCGCATATAGTATATAGTTTAAAGGTGTCGAAGCGCTTCTCATTTAATTACGATATTAATGGCGGCATCATAGTAAGTAAGTAAGTAAGTAAGTATATTCTTTAATGCAACCAGTTGCAAAACAGCACTCTGGTGAACAAGTATCACATATAGAAACTTCACATACGACATCAAAAAAGACTATCGACAAAACAAAGTAACTAGTATGTAAAAAGCATTCTAGTTACAAATGTTTTCCTCATCTGATTATCTGTTCTTGGTAACACCCGGTCATGGTGTCTGGGGCGTAAATTATGACCCGTTTGCTTCGCTGGGGGGAGCAACTCATGGAGGACATGGCCTGGGCGTGTCAGAACCGCTGAAAACAAACGGGTATCAGCATGACGACACAGTTCTTCAAAAGTTGGATTATCACCAGGAAGATAATGCTGTCGAATGAGTCTGTTTATCATGGCTTGAAGCCTACCCTTTTCTTGTTGTCCAACATATCCCCACCATGCAGGAGCTGCATAAAGCAGACGTGACAGCCAGTGGCGGCGCCAGGGGGGGGCTGGAGGGGGCTAAGCCCCCCCTAAATGCGGCTCAGCCCCCCCAAAGCAAAATGCGGAAAATGTCTGTAACGGCTTATTTCGTAATAAGAATACTAGACAATGATCAATGGCATCGAAATCTACTTTGAGACTGAAGTTAGCGACTTCATTTCTTGGCCTCAGTCTATGAAAACGGATGACAAGTTTGCACCTTTACCTTTTGACCATACAACCGGACAGCTAGGGTTGTCGAAATTGTCGAAGAAACAACATGGCTCTTAGACACCTCGTTTCAGATTGAACCCTTTTTATAAGTATGAGACGTATAGAAACATCGAATTGGCCGAGTCCATCAAAAAGTCTAGCTTTCTTGATTTCGATGCCATTGACCATTGAATGGTCGATGGCATCGAAATCAACTATATAATTTTTTATATAATATACATATTCTATATAAATATATATATATATTAAGTTTTATAGGTCATTTCATTCATTGTATTGCAAATGCTACACATTTAGTGAACCAGTTTTGTTGCATTTAGTAGCTGCCTACTGTAAACAGTTTCTTCTTTATTGCATGGAAGCTGTCAGCCCTACCAAAAGTGAGCTGGACTCTTTAAAGTGCACTTACAGCTCTGCAATATGTGAAAATTTTAAAGTCTTCCATAGTAGTGTTGCACCTGTACTGCACATCATGCATGAAAATAATATTACAGACTGCTGATTATCAAGAAGATTGCGTTTTATCCAGAAATGCCTTTGACACAACAATGTAGTTGTCAGATTTGCATCATGTTTCTCTAATACACCTCAAATGTGTGCGCTTATGTAATTTTCGGTATAATAATTATTATATTCTTGTTTGTATACCACCACTGTCTGGGAATGTAGGCCTACGTTTGATATAATGGTCAACTAAGAAGTCCTAGTGCTATTAGCATATATATGTAAAACATTTGAGTGCAGATAATTATAGTTATAATTATAAAATAATTGTGTGCATATATCTATAAGCATTCATATTTTTGTATTAAGGAAACTTTAACTGTTTTCTGTCATTAGTAATATGCAGGCAGATAATTATAATAGTGTCCTGTGAATGCTGTTGGACACCTTTATTGTGATTTATTTTTATTTGTGTTTATTTAAATTGAATGTTCAGGGTAACGGCCTCAGTTGTCATAGATCCTGGTCAAATCGGATCCATCCATTATTGTGATGCCCTTTTTATTGTAAAATTTCTGAGTATTAATAGTATGACACCTTTATTGTGATAACTTGGAACTCGAGTCCGTGTCTATGGCCGACTTTTTATACGATAAAACTGAATTGCACACCATTTTATTGTAAAATTTCTGAATATTAATTCTGTGTTGGACACCTTTATTTGTGATAACTTGGAACTCGAGTCCGAGTCCATGGTCGACTTTTTATACGATAATACGGAATTGCACACCATTTTATTCTGAAATTTCTGAATATTAGTACTGTGTTGGACACCTTTTATTGTGATAACTTGGATCTCGAGCCTGTGTCCATAGTTGACTTTTTATACGATAGTACTGAATTGCACACCATTGTATTGTGGATTTTCTGAATACTAATACGCTGTTGGACACCTTTACTGTGATTTATTTTTTATTTGCGATTATCTTAATTGAATGACCAGGGTAACGGCCTCTGTCGTCATAGACCCTGGTCAAATCGGATCCATCCATTATTGCGATTACTTTTTTATTGTAAAATTTCTGAGTATTAATACTGTGTTGGACACCTTTTATTGTGATAACATGGATCTCGAGTCTGTGTCCATGGTTGATATTTTATACGATAGTACTGAATTGCACACCATTGTATTGTGGATTTTCTGAATATTAATGCTGTGTTGGACACCTTTTATTGTGACAACTTGGCTCTCGAGTCTGTGGCCATGGTCGACTTTTTATATAATAATACTGAATTGCACACCATTTTATTGTACAATTTCTGAGTATTAATACTGTGTTGGACACCTTTTATTGTGACAACTTGGATCCCGAGACTGTGTCCATGGTTGATATTTTATACGATAGTACTGAATTGCACACCATTGTATTGTGGATTTTCTGAATATTAATGCTGTGTTGGACACCTTTTATTGTGATAACTTGGCTCTCGAGTCTGTGGCCATGGTCGACTTTTTATATAATAATACTGAATTGCACACCATTTTATTGTACAATTTCTGAATATTAATGCGGTGTTGGACACCTCTTATTGTGATAACTTGGAACTCTAGTCAATGTGGTTTTTGAGTGCTTGCATATCGGTATATCAAAGACAATAGGGACTTTACATTATCTCACTGTCTGCACCACATAGCTACTCGGGTTGCTATGTGCACACGCACTGTATATAATGCATTGCCTTTCGGCTTAGATCACTGAAATTCGGGGTATGGTACAGCGCTGGCACGGCATAGACTTGACGCGGACGCGTTTGAGGACCTCCCATTCACTTTTGCTACCTTAGTTGGACACCTTTGTTTATGATAATTCGGAACTTAATCTAAGTTTGCGGCCGGATACACTAAAAATCAAAAACCTCAACAATTGCTGACTTCGTTTAAATAACCCACTCAATCTCCAACTACATCTTGCAATGGAATATTTATGTGGAGCGCGTTTGTGCCAGTGCACAATTTCTTGTAAAACCCTTCGCACCATTGCAATATGACCGCCCCGGGAAGAAAATGTTCTAGTTGCGTCTGTGGGAGGATGGAAGGCTTGGGGCTTCAGCCCCCCCAAACCTGAAATCCTGGCGCCGCCACTGGTGACAGCGTAGTAGCTCGTACCACATCGTATAGCTTGCGGCCAGCTAGACCATGAGCAGCAAGTGCACGGAAGGCATAAAGGGACTGCCTGGCCCTACAACATATCTTGTCAATGTGAATATTGAAACTAAGATTATTAGACAATATTACACCAAGAACTTTCAAGCTGCTAACCCTGGTTAAGCCTGGAGTTTCTATTGGGTCGGACCCACCCCCTGCACGCCACCCAGGTCCTCTGACAATCATTTCATACGTCTTATTAGAGTTTATCTTCAGGTTACATGTAACCGACCATTGCGTAACATGATCCAGTTCAGCTGGGATGGTAGCACTATTTGATGATGGAATCAACAGGTAAGTATCATCCGCGTATTTTTGTATCCTGTTTCCTGAATGGCATGGCCTAAACTTGGATATTGTTATTATAAAGTCGATTGGTCCTAACCCCGAACCCTGTACAATGCTACAATTTATTTTTATGGTGAAGGAAATTTCTCCATTAAAATTGGTTGCATGGCTCCGATCTTCTAGGAAAGCAATAATCCAATTGTAGACGTTGTCCGGGATGGGCATCTCAGCCAGTTGCTCCGCCAGGTAAGAATGCCGCACTGTATCGAACGCCTTACTGAAATCCAGTGCAATTAGGTGTACATACTGACTCTCATCCAACATCTCAGTAATGTTTGTAGTTAGTGACACTAAGGCAGCCGTAGTGGATCCGGTCGGTCGAAATGCGTATTGGTCTTTGAAGTCCTGGTTAAGGTTGGGGTCAAGTAAAATTGGATGGAAGAATCGATGTACAATGTATTTTTACAACACTCGACATAAGATACTCGTCACTGAGATAGGGCGGTAGTCACTCGCTTCCTTCGGATGCTTGACCTTCGGCACTGGAGTGATGATGCTGGTTTTCCACTGTGGAGGGACGTACGAGAAGATGACCGATGTGTTAAAAAGGTACGCCACCGGTTCGGCTATCATCGGAGCGATCTGCACAAGAAACCACGATGGTAAGCCGTCGGGGCCCGCAGCTGTTTTTCCAATTGACTCAAGCAACCTACAAGTTGTTACAGAATCTATCACCGTCTTAGTCGCGTCTTAGTGCTAGAAGTTATCTTACGCTGATTAAACTAAAGAAAATTAAATCGTGTTTAAGCGATATAATCAGAGATTGGTTGGTTAAAGGTAGGTTAAAGAAACGCACAAAAAATAATTAACGTGTCGAAGATCGATTTTGCCTGTTATAGATAAGATCTATAGATCTTATCCCGTTAGTGCAAATCTTCGATAGAAATCTTATGAAATACTATGACTGAGGACTATGAGTATAATATTATTTCTCATGTTTTCCTTCCATAACAAACTCGGCCAACCCAACGTTAGGCTTTATTCATGTCCTATACCCCGCAGTCGATCGAGTTGATCGTTCGAGTCGATCGTAACTCCGCCAAGTCGAGTCGATCGAAAAATCGTCGACTTGATCGACTTGCAAGTCGAGTCGACGTTGCTTCTTCGACTCGCCCTGACCTAGAAGTATTTGACTAACCATTCCTTGCAGCGAAGTGACCAAGTGGCCCTTCGTGATACATTGAAGCAATTTCCAATAAGCACACTATAATGGTTGACATCTTGGACGTTTACTCTTTCCTTTTAGTGGAACTCTAGAATTTGTTTCGCTGTTGCTGTTGACCCACTAGCGGAACCGATGTTCCTTAGGGTCATGTCTTTTTGATCCCTTGTAGGTAGTTTGTTTTAAGCTCCGCTTGTGTTTTTTCAATGTCAATACTGTTACTTGGGTTTCAATAAAATTTATGGTTATGGCTAAGTTGTAACTTGTAAGCTACTATATATAGAGAAAACGGTTTCACAACTTTACGGCGAAAATGGAGCTATATTATTAAGATGGACGTCTAAGGTTAAGAGAATTTTTGCTCTGCAGTCATTGCCGACAATTTCAAAACGTTCGAAATTGCGAAAACATCGGAACATGACTGATGCGTTGATTTCTCACTTTGATATGTGGCAACATTTTGTTCCACTTTGCGGCGCGTATTAACGAGAGCCGTAGATGAAGCAGCATGCGATTCATAATATTATTATAACCTATCATTGTGTAGGCATAATGACCCTAATCGCCTTTTCTTTTTCAAAACCAAAATGTTTACGCTGTTGCCTTCCGGAAGGTAAACGCCATAAAATGAAATTCAGTTAGTGTCTTGGTTTCATGGAGTAATACTTTGCCATTTCTGCAAGCTTTGTATGTTGATGAGATTTGCGAATAGGTCTAATAATTAGGTAATGGGATAAAAGAATGCATTATTATAGTCGTCTGCAATTGTGGTCAATTTTGACGACGAGACTACAGTCCAAGTCGACGAGGTCGATCGAATCAATCGTCCACCGAGTCAAGTCGATCGAGGCACACAACTCGTTCGACTGCTGGGTATAATTATAGCCTACCACCAAAAAATTGAGCAGCCGTCAAAACTTAGAATCAACTATTACATCACAAAGTCGATGTCGTCTCCACGGATAATAACCATGTTCAGTACATAAATTGCTTTGACGATTATGATGATTATGATGATGATGAAGAACCGAGTTCAGTTTAGTCCTGCTTTTGGAGGAGGATGGGAATTCAGGTTTCTGGAAGGGGACGTCACTTTGGACGGACGACAACCGCTTAGCAAGACAACGACGACAACCTTTGACTCGTGATTGCTTCTCACGCCTTTTTAAACAATATTTTCGTATCGATTTTAAAAAATGTGGTATATTCTATACTTTCGATCTAGTTACCTTTATTCTTTTTTAGCACTTATCTTATCTTATCTGACCATTTATAAAGCGCTTCTCGCAGCAAGAGCCTTTCAGAAGCGCTCCCAGTGCGTTTAACTCCGAGAAAAAAGACAAGTTTTTAGACGAGAGAAAGAGGAGGACACACCACCAGAGAGGATGGCAGAGCGAACTAATGGAGGAAGCCCATTCCATAGGGAGGGACCAATGCAGGCAAATGATCTGGATTGAGCCATGGCGGTCCTGACTCGGGGGACAAAGAGGTCAAGCCGATCAGAGGACCTAAGAGGACGCAGTGAAGTGGCAGACAGGGGGCGATGTATCTGATCACACAGATACTTCGGAGCAAGACCCATTTGAGACTTAATGACCAAAATCAGGACTTTAAATTGAATACGGGCCGAGAGTGGAAGCCAGTGAAGTTGTTCAGTCATGAATGTAGAAATGTGGGAGAATCGAGGAAGACGGGCAATGAGCCTAGCAGCGGCATTGAGTACAGATTGCAGAGGAGCTAGGCGAACCTTAGGCAGTCCAATAAGGACAGAGTTGCAATAGTCGATCCGAGAACATACAAAAGCATGCACAATTGAGGTGAAGATCGATGATGAGACAGATTTGCGAATAGCCTTGAGACGCCTTAGCTGGAAATAGGAAGAGCGAGTAAGATTGGCAATGTGCTCAGTGAATGTGAGAGAACTATCAAGGGTGACACCTAGGTCTCGAACACTGGAGGAAAAGTTGAAGTGAGGAAAAGTTTGAGAGAGCAGTGTGTAGTCGAGTTTTTGAAGCTGCTTAGGAGTGCCAAACCAAATCAACTGGGTTTTGGAAGAGTTCAAAGAAAGACGATTGGACGACATCCACAGATGAAGATCTTGAGATAGAGCGTCAATTCGACTTGCAAGAAGGAGTTGAGCAGAAGGGGGTCCATGGACATAGGCTTGGACATCATCAGCGCTTCGATGATGCTCTGAATTTTTCTGAGGAATCTCATTCCTGGCGTGGGAACTTCCCCCAAACACATCTAGATTAAGGACGATGCTGGGTAAGCTGCTTGTTTTAAACCACCCGGAGATGAGATGACATACGCGAGGTGGTTCCCCGTTGCCAGACAGTTATTGGTCGCTGCGCAGTGGGTTGAAGTAGATTCGAACCTGCGACGCATAAAATGTACCGCTACACCACTACATCCAAATTACAATTTTTGGTCATAATGAAACCGATACAATGGCAATTTAGCCCTTATAGGGTCACCGGGGGGTAAAAAATACCCCCATTTTGGTTTTTTACGGAAATCTTAATCCCTGAAAATAGTTGAAGAAATCGCTTCTATGACTTTTCCTAAATATGCTTCCCGCACAGAATGCATCCAGTTTCATTAGTTATTCATGCACCCAAATAAGCTATAAAGTACGAAAATGTACCACGTCCTAGCTATATTACTCAGGAATTTTTGAACTTAGCATTATGTATGCTTTACACATGAGTGTCTTGCTGTTATAATGTCTCCTTATCAGTATCTGGACATCATAATAGAAATCGTTTTGGTTTAATCAAATTAGGATGAATAAATGAGATTGTCTACAGCAAATCACGCGAAGTTAACAAGTGTAGCATCAAGCCCTACTGCTGTCGAAGTGCGATCTTGCCATGTACACTTGAACGCAATTGCATTGACAGCAACAAGGCCTGAATAGACTGTATACCCTTTATCTGTCAAGTCATGAAACATTGAAACTATTGATAGATCAAGTTATGAAACATTGAAGTATGGACAGTGGCGGAGACCTAGGGGGGGGACAGCGGGGGACGGTCCCCTCCAAAGTTTGTGGTGGGGGGGACGGAGGTGCTTATATCCCCCCAATATTTCAGAAATATCATTATAAATTTCTACAGTTTTTATACGTGATGATCAATTTTGTTAGGATGACAGTCTAAAATGCTATCATTACAGTTTACAAACTGAAAATATTTTAAATAATGGGAGGGAACATAAATTGAAGTCTTAAGCCATGTCACTGAGCACTGAAATCATGAATGATTTTGTAAGGATGACAGTTAGAAATGCTACGATAACAGTGTGGACATTCATACAATTGGAATGCGACAACCTTAAGAATTAAGCTATGACTATCAGCATTGGAAACTGATTAATTTTATTAAGATGACAGCTTAAACTACTACATTAATATGGAAATTAAAAAAATCCAAACAATGTTGAGGTGACATTCATTACAGTCTTAAGCCATGTCATTCAGCAATAAAATTATGAGAAATTTTGTTGCTATCGCATCCTAAAATGTTTCCATTAGGCTACAGTGCCGAAATTTAAGAAACTAAAACATTGAATGGGAAACTTTGAAGTCTTAAATTGGGACTATTAGCACTGAGATAATGAGCAAATTTGTTTGTTAAAATGGCAGACTAAAATGCTACAATTGCAGCATGGAAAATAAAAACATTCGACATTTAGGAGGGTGGCACAAACCCCTCTTCGCGCCTCGGCGATCGTTTTTCGGCCGCTCGTCCGTCCCCCCCAAAGTTCGGACCAGGTCTCCGCCTATGAGTATGGATATGGCACATAGATATTAGATCTATATTATAATGCCAGCAATATCTAAACAGCAGTGTAATCATAGGCTGCTAAAAAATTCGACTAGATATGATCATTTCATTGCATAATAGGCTCAGTGCTACATATAGAATGTGGCTTTTATGAAATTATTTGACCAAGAAATTATTATTATATTCATTAGATGCAGAACATTATTGATAGCCATGCAATTCAAGAATATGGCCGCCATTTTATCCCAATTGCGGTTTCCTTGCAATGGCATATAAGTGAAATTGGTTCCATCGCATTCCTTGACCTTGATAATGCTGATTTAGACCCTGAGATCATGTTTCCATTGCACATATGACTTCACTAATAGTCATTTTAATATTCTGGCCACCATTTTGTCCGCCATTTTGATTTTCGTGCAGTGCCACATATGTGCCATTGGTTCCATTGCATTCCTTGACCTCGAAAATGTTGATTTAGACTCTGAAATCATGTTTCCATTGCATACATAACCTCACTTATAGCCATTTAAGATTCTGGCCGCCATTTTGTCCGCCATTTTGATTTTCCTGCAGTGCTGCATATGTTACTTTGGTTCCAGTGTATTCCGCGAACCTTCCATAAATGACTTCTTTTAGTTTTATACTTGAAAATCGGAGTTTATCATAGGAATCATGCGAATCACAGTGGGGGTATTTTTTTACCCCCCGGTGAAAAAAATCGGTTGAGAAAAATCGTGACCCTATAAGGGTTAGACTAATGTAACAGTAACAGCACATTGAGCTAGTCTGAAAAACTTATTCAAGAGAGAAACTATAGCATTTTATAGTGCCTGAAATTTACGATTTATAGGTGTCTATTGATGCTAGGATTCAATGCAAAAAGCCTCTTATCGTCATCATCGTCATCATCGTCATCATCGTCATCATCATCATCATCGTCGTCGTCGTCGTCGTCGTCGTCATTTTATAGCTTTTTTAACATTTAATTTTGCCGTTATGCTGGATGACTTTCATTATCCTTTCTTCGGCTTTCTATGAGGTATTAATAGTATTGTGTATAACAGGTTTAAAGGTGTATAAATTGATCCAATATAATTACAAACGCTTGGGTTTAAGAATTTAACAACATCGTGCTATTTCAATTGCATTATTTTATAGTAGCATAGGCAGAACAGAAGAAAAAGAAGAGGAATTCGGAGAGGAAAAGGAAGAAGAAGACGAAGAAGTAGTATTCTATTGTATTGTATTGCATAAAACATTTATAAAGCGCCTCTACGAGGGTAAACCGTTCAGAGGCGCTCCCAGTGCGCAAGGCCTCGAGAGAAAAACTAGGTCTGTGAATTCCAATGACTACATATTTTGGGGCAAGACCCCACTGTGCTTTGAAGACCAAGATGAGGAAGTAATAGAAGCATCAGTCGGAGTAGTGATAGTAGTGGTAGCAGTTGTAGAAGTGGCAGTAAATGCAGTGACAGTAGTAGTAGCTGTAGTAGCAGTAGTAGTAGTTGTCGCAGTGGTTGTTGTAGTAGTAGTGGTAACATCGGTCGTGTAGTAAC
The DNA here is from genome assembly GCA_949752735.1 of Lumbricus terrestris. Classification (NCBI taxonomy): domain Eukaryota; kingdom Metazoa; phylum Annelida; class Clitellata; order Crassiclitellata; family Lumbricidae; genus Lumbricus; species Lumbricus terrestris. The sequence goes on from OX457051.1 coordinate 39,174,614, forward strand.
CAGTTAGTCGCAAGTAACGGTGGTGTTGATGGTGGTGGTGTTGGTGGTGGTGGTGGTGATGATTGCAGTGGTTGTTGTTTGTAGTGTTTATCGACGTAAAAGACATTGTAGTCGCCCTCCTCGTTTCACAGATTGGGACTTACGCTACCTGACACTAGTGTCACAGATTAACAGACAAACAGATTAACAGATTTCTAGGCAAAGTCTACAAATACAATAAATAGACAGTGTGCAAACATATTAAAAGGTGTGCTTAGGCATGTCGCTAGAAAAGTCATGTCGCTCAATATTCTCGTTGTTTAGCTACGCATCACAACTCAGCGATGACTAATTACTTAAAGCGCTTAAATTACCTCTGTGACTTGAAGTCAATTGACTGAGATGCATGTATGTCGCTCCATTCAGTGCGAGTAACAGCAATTTAAATTGTTTCTAGTTGCAATAACTATCCAGAGTTCGCCGTTTTTCCAGTTGTCGTTGTGCCAGTCCCCAGCCAGGAGAATGGAGGAGGGCTACGTCTCGCTTTTTCGTTGCGACACATGGTTTTATTTTGTTCGAAGTCAACGAAGTTGGCAAGGTGTGGCTGATAATGCAAAGCACATTTCAATAAATGAAGCCGTTTACACACCTTTATCTTTTACTTTAGTAATGCTATAAATAATTCCGCATAATTAAAGTCGGCACTGGAAGAAGTTGTGGCTTTCATACTTTTTCTAGCGACGGAACGATTCTTACGGACAAATTTTGCTCGCGGTGAAGTTGAAACTTTTAATACAGTTTCCTTCTTCGAACTTAGGGTACCGGTAGGCCTACTTTAATTTCACTTCTTGTTTGGTCTCAAGCATGACATTACAGCGATGTGCTCTAGAAATCGTGTTTTTGTTACTGTTTATTGCCTCGCGTTTTTGAATCGTCAAAAATGGCGTATGGCCTCACTAAAAGTGGTATAACTTTTGTTCTATTTGAAATATTTTGATGAAATCTGACAATCATGTGTAAATATGAATTGTCTTTGAGCCTGTAAAATCTCATATCGAAATTCGAACTTTTGGCCATGATATTGGCAAAAAACTAACTTTTGTTGCGTTTCGTTTTTGAATCGTCAAAAAACGGGGGGGGGGGGGTGTCCTCACTAAGGGGTGTAACTTTTGTTGTGTTTGAAATAATTTTATGAAATCTGGCCATCATGTGTAAATATGAATTGTCTTTAAGCATAAAAAATTTCATTTCACAATTCTTACTTCTGGCCAAGATATTGGCAAAAACCTAGTGGAGTCTTTTTTTGGGCCCAGCCTGTACATACAACACATTTGAATTAAACGCAAACTTTATTTCAGCTGAAATTCTTAATTGAGGGTATCCCTAAAGCTTCATCCGTTCTCACGGTTTTTGTATTTGAAGCGAACGGATCATCAAGAAAAAGAAACTGAACCCAAAAATTGTGAATTGAAGAAAAGAACTGGAAATGAGGTATAATTTTAAAGGGCACCGAAACCGCAACCGCAATACATTGTGGAAGCGGATGTATTAGTTTTTATATATCCGTGTAATAAATGATTTAAAGGTGTCTAAACTGAAACAACCTGGGTGTTGAACGAAAGAAGAGAAAATAATAATATATTCCCTTTATTAACAATACGGTTGGCACACCGCAACCGGTTACAATGTACACTAGTCTTACGCTGTTTAAACAATAAATTCACAAGAATGGAGATAACAGAATACGCAAATATTATCTATACTAACTGAGCATGCCGCCTGCAAAATACGACAGAACACTTAATAATCACAAAAACCGAGATACTGCTGAAGTAGATGTATTAATTCTTTTGGTTTAACTGCAGGCTTATTATTATTATTATTATTGGCAGTAGATCAGTAATTTGGAATTTAATTCGCAAAATTGTAAATAAATAAAAAATAACTCGGAAATAAAGACCAAAAAAGCTAAGTCGCGGAAAGAGTTTGTACCATCAGGCGCTCAATCAAAACAAAATCGGAAGACATGGAGGATGGTTAATGTGCGGAGAGTTAGGCGAGGAGATAGGCAGGCGGTCAAGTGGATTATATTTAGGGTTGAAACGACGTAGAATGACGGAAGTGGAAAGAATAATATTGGAATCGGATCGGTGAAAAGAAATTTCTCTGGTTCAAGCGAAAGTCCCGTGAGGAGATAGCGAGAGGTGGAGTTTTGGTGAACTCGTTTTATGGGTAAGATGTTTGTCGCAGTGCTGGCGGAAGTTTGTTCCAAAGAGGCGAAACACCAATGGCTATTGATGGAATTGTAAAGTTTAGTGATGAGTAATGGAAGGACGAATTACGAAAAGACGAAATATCACATTGTGCCTTAATAACGAATGCAGATTTGTCCTCCTCCTTCACTCATGCTTTAGACTGACACCGTAGAGCATACAAATTATATTCCTAATATGTATCTCTGATGGCCTACCTTTTCTTCAGCCGCAAGACTTCGTTAAGTGGACGAATTCAATAAATCAACCGGATGGGGTTGGACACCTTTTAAACTATTTTTAAACGCCTATATATTTTGCATTACGCGTAGGCTTCCTAATTTCCGGAGCTACTGCGACTGATAAACTATTCGCTGCATGATCCCAAGAAGTCTTGTCTTTAACCATCCTCGGACCTAGCGGGGGCTGGTCGCTTCATGGACAAGTTTTCTCCGTATTTCTCTGTCATTTATCTACCTCATCATTCGATCGAAAGGCATCTCCATCCAGACTCTGAAATTGGCAAACCAGTTCGTCCTCGGTCTTCTTGAGCGAATTCTTTTTCATCCAGTCGCAGACCTTCTCGATTGCTGGCTCATCCAACAGGAATGGACTTCCGTTGGAGATGTACCTAAGCCCTAGAAATAATGCCAGTACATTAGCACGTTTTTGGGCTGATGCGCAAATTTCTAAAATGCGGCGCTATACAAATTTAGTGGTGGATGAAAGAATGAATGAGGCGATGGTCGATGTTGCTTAAATAGCCACGATATATTATCACAATTGATCATATTTATACGCCCGATGACTTCTGAGCCCGTATGAGGTTGTCATTATAATAGGAAACATCATTCTGTAAAAGTTCCGATAATACAGAGAAATAAGAAAATGATTCGAAGGTGTATAATTAGTTGATACAACGGTCAAATAAAACAACAAAGGCGTCTAACAAGATAAAGCATGCAGTTTATTTCAAGAGTATGATCATCATGATCATGATCGTCATTGTCATCGCCGTCGTCGTCGTTACCGTCTTTGTCTGAAAGCCTAAATGTCGAAGCCGACAAGTTTAGTAGTAGTAGTAGTAGTAGTAGTAGTAGTAGTAGTAGTAGTAGTAGTAGTAGTAGTAGTAGTAGTAGTAGTAGTAGTACTAGTAGTAGTAGTAGTAGTAGTAATAGTAGCAGTAGTAGTAGTAGTAGTAGCAGGCTAGTAGTAGTAGTAGTAGTAGTAGTAGTAGTAGTAGTAGTAGTAGTAGTAGTAGTAGTAGTAGTAGTAGTAGTAGTAGTAGTAGTAGTAGTAGTAGTAGTAGTAGTAGTAGTAGTAGTAGTAGTAGTAGTAGTAGTAGTAGTAGTAGTAGTAGTAGTAGTAGTAGTAGTAGTAGTAGTAGTAGTAGTAGTAGTAGTAGTAGTAGTAGTAGTAGTAGTAGTATTAGTAGTAGTAGTAGTAGTAGTAGTAATAGTAGTAGTAGTAGTAGCAGCAGCAGTAGTAGCTGCAATTGTTGCGGTTTTACACTATTATGTGAAAACAAATATCATTAGTGACGACCTCCTACTTTCACCTAAACTTGAGACTGGCATTGGTATACAGTGTTGTCAGTGGCGGAATAAACACAACAGTTTAGGAGTCCATAGTTTTACAACAGATGCAAAAATTTGTTGTTTGTGTTTCAGCATTTCACATTTATAAGTCTGTTCATGAATGTTGTACCCAGATTTGACGAGGGCCTGTGGCAGCAGGGGCTGCACGCGTTAAAGAATGTGTTTGGCAGTTTTAATTAAACTTTTATAGTGCTTATAGAAAACGATTAAAAGGTGTCTAAATTGATCAAGTATAATTCAGCGCTTTTAATTGAAAAAATCGCAGCATAGTCTGTTTAGATTCGCTTTCAGCGTTTAATCCATAGGGAAAATAAAACTCTTGAGAGTTAGAAGATGTCTGGAAGCGCCCGGAGATGAGCTTAGCCAGTAGAAGTGGATGGTAATTCAATGTGGAATGGCCTATAACAGCAAATGAACAGCTCTGAGTAAAGGTAAACCGAACTCTCTGTTACAGTGATAGTAGCAGCAGAAGTATAACTACTACTAGTAGTAGTCATTGTCGTTGTACTACTAGTTTTGGTAGTAGTTGTAGTAGTAGCAGTGGTGATGTACAGGGTCGGAATCAGGGGCCAATCCGGCCATGGCCCACATTTTCAAAAATGCATAGGACGTGGTCCCCCATTTGGTTCAACAAACATTAAATCAATGCATCAAGAGAGAAAAGTAGGGAACGACGAGACTAGAGAGGTCATGGTATATTATTTTATTTTGTTTGCAGGGATTACGTCGACTAAAAAGTTCATCAGTTATTTTGAATGGGAAAATTGGTATATTTTCCAGACATTTCGACCAAAGACTAAAAAAGGTCATCAGCGGATTTTTTCTGGCAAAGATCACCGAAGATGTTGCCCTCCCTTCAAAAATTTCTGTATCCGCCCCTGGTAGTGGAGCTATTAAGAGTTAAAGTCCACGGCATCGTATTAGTAGTAGTAATAACAGTAATGGTGGTGGTGCTGATGGTCATAGTTTGTTGTTTTTAGCGACATCTAAAGGAAAAAATGCCATTGCCTGCGCGCTTCTCCTTTCTTCAGCACAGCCTGACATTAGGGAAAACTGGTTTCTGTGCCAAACCTGTAATGCGCAGTGTGCCAACAATTCGATCGACAACCTGAAATATTGATTCTTTAACGTCATAATAATAAGTGCTCCTTGCCTAAGAAGATCATGAATACACTGGCAATTTGAGGAAATTAACTGTTTATAATTTCTGAAATCACAATTTAAAGGTGTCGGAGCAGAACCTCTCATTTTGACAAAGCAATTCAACGCAAGGTGCATTATAATTATGTATGCATGCGCACTTGTTTTATTTATTTATCTATTTACTCAGAAATTTATATAGCTCTCCTTCAAGGTTATCTACTCAGGAGCGCTCCCAGTCGTATAAGACAGTCTTAAGAAGGTAAAGAAGCGAAACAGAAAGGCTAATAGGTGTTTGACGAAGGATAACAGGGAGCTTATTCCAGGTCGCAGGGTCAGCCAAGGAGAAAGCACACCGCTGCCTGATTGCAGATGGTCTAGTACCTTGCTCTTAAGTGCTGTATAATACGCCGAGCAAATTTCTGTCCAGGGTAACGGCCTCTGTTGTCATAGACCCTGGTCAAATCGGATCCGTCCGTGCGCAGTGGTCTGAAATAATAACCGGAATTTTGTAAAGTTAAAGGGTATAACACTTGAATGTAGACCTTTTTGCTGGCCATCATGAATTGGTCGAGTGAAATCCTTCAACCACTGCTGACCGTTTGGATCCACACGCATTGTAAGGACGTTTCATGGTGTTTACGAAGATATTTTGTAATGTTTAGGTCTTTTTATAGCTCACCGCGATGGCTGACATCAGGGCTTTACTGGTAAATTTAGAGGAGAGTACACGTTTCCGAAAAAAACGATTTTTTTCAAACATTTTGTTACGACCTTATTTTCTTTTATTTTTTAGTAATCGCCAGCGTTTATAGTCTCTTTTGACTCGTACTACGTTCACGGCAATGCAAAACCACTGATTTCACGATCTTCTAGTATTTTTGTGATTGTCATTTCATTTCATTTCTCTTTCATTTCCCCAATTTATTCTTTGTGACGTGAGTATACGCTGTGTATCCGTAGTGTGCCATCGTTTTCGGAGTTAAGTACACGATGCCATTATTGTCAGGAGGTGAGTACGCGTTATATAGTCGCGTATTTCCTCGTGTACAGCCCTTACTTAGTCAATACTTTAAGCACCTTTTTCATATGAGGAGTATAGCTTGAAATACGATCGTCTGCCTATGAAAATTAATTATGAAATTCATCCTATCTATTATAATAGTGTCTCAACAACACAAAAACAAAGCTCTTAAGTTCTGTAATATGAGCAAATTTCTGTCCAGGGTAACGACCTATGTTGTCATAGACCCTGGTCAAATCGGATCCATCCATCCATAAAAGGAAGTTCGTAGAACCAGTAGAATCCAAAATGATGTTTGCTTATGAAACAATCATGGTCAAAACGTTTCTATAGCCAAAGAAAGACTGGTGAGCTCTGCTTTAGCAATAGTTCTACCAATTTAGACATTGGCAAAATGCATACCCAATGTGACGCCATTGGAAGTTGGTCCGAATGGAGGCATCACAGAATCCAAAATGCATGTGAATCCAAATGGAGGACATTTCTGGTGGATCCGCGAGTGAAACCGGTGGATCCGAGGACCTGCAATTTCAGGTTAATCTTAATGGAGAAATTCCATGTAGTTGGACACAAAAGAAAATCTTTCCAGGCGACTTCAATTGGAGACCATTTCATGTGGAATCCAAAGGGAGGCATTCCCAAGTGGCTCCATAGAGCGGTCATCTAGAGTTTGATTCAAAAGAGAGGCTATTCAAGGTGTGTGCTCCAATCACCTTTAAAAAGCACGGCACTGCATTATCCCTAACCTCTCTTGAAATGTTGCCTCACGGTTTTCGTTAATAGCTCAGGTTTGTCAATGGCTGCGTTATTATTGCAAAACAATTTCCTTTGACTTCAATCATGTGATTTGAAATAAGAAACATGAAATACATGAAATGAGACTTCGAATCGTTAGTCTCTGGATATAATAATTATCCCTTTGAAACGGTGAGTTCAAAACGAGTATAACCTATACCTGTTAAGCTTAATATTCACCAAACAAGTTAATTCAAAACAGGAAATGTGTCCCTTGTTTGTAATGCACACGATAGGTGAGAACTATATTGAGAGCAATAATTATTATACACCCGTTTAAATTTTAATACTAATTTTATAAGTACCAACCAATCCATGTCACATAAATCTAAGGGATCTTCGGCGGATGATAATTATTATAGATAAACTTTGCTATGAAACCTGGCCTTAATATATATATATATATATATATATATATATATATATATATATATATATACACACATATATATTGTTACGGTACGCTCGGAGCGTAACGAGCGTTCACTCACACACAGCTACCCTTGCCTACGGCTTACGTGACTTGTCTCAGGTGTAGACCTGGACACAGTCCTTGTGTCTTGTACGTGAGAGGGAAAGGTGTGGCGAGTTGACGCCACAGTCACGTGGGTTAGCACGAGTTATCGTCGAAAGGTTGGACGATAGAGAGTTTAGTCTGAGCATGACTCTTGGGGTGACTGGTTGAGTCTGCTTCGCCTCGTTGGTGGACTCGTTTGATTTTGGTTCCAGAGACGTCTGCCCTGCTGGTGGGTCCTGGACCGTGGTTCCCTCCGTGACGCTCAGAAGCTGTCGTTCAGCTGGTCCGGAGTTCAGTTCGTATTCACCGTTGGTTCGGTTCTGATGTGCTGTCGTATGCCTACATAACTGTCGATGTATTTAATTAATTGCTGTAAATATTGCTGATATTAAACGTCTAAATGAATTTGGGACCTTGCGAGATTTCTCCTTAGACTCGAGCTAGCAATATATATATATGCATATATATATATATATATATGCATATATATATATATATATATATACATATATATATATATATACACACACACACACACACACACACACACACACATGTTGTATATGTGGAAGTCCTGCTTTGTTTCTGAGAGTTTATTTCTTTATAAAATTATTTTTGTTGATCTTCTCGTTAATTATATGTGTCTAATGAAATAGTAGAACAGAAGTCATGTGATGATTGGTTATCAAGGATATGACGAATCAATTGATTGAACTTTGAAACACAGTTGTTTGGTATAACAAAATATGACTTGAAAATATTTCATTTATATGACAATGTATTCAAACACTGATCATGAATGTGTTTTGTTGTTGGCAATGTTGTTGTTGTTGTTGTTGTTGATATTGAATGTCTTGCTATTGTAACATGATTGTGTTGGAATATTGTTTGTCGTCTTTGCTTTTGTTGAAGCAAAATTATATCTCATATTAACCTGCTTAAGAATTTCTTTTACTGAAATGTAGAAGTGATGAATCAAATTTGTATTAAGAATAGCAATCAAGAAAATGTTTTGACATGTCTTGCGTAATTATGACAATTACTGCAGAATATTATTGAATATACCCAAACAAATTGGTTTGCACATAAAAATGTTTTTACCATTGGATCTTTAACTCCGCCATTAACGAAACTTGTGACCTTATAGTTCATGTTATTGACTGTTAACCATTTTGCTGTTAAATTTGAACACTAATGATGATGAACAATAATATTATGTTAAGCCTAAGGCAACAAAAAATTACATTGTTATGACAACGTAATATGGTGTATTTTGGACGCCATGAATTCATTGTTACTGCACTGTTTAAGCTGTAAATTGTCGACAACGGCCTTTGATGTCAAACGACGACGTTAAACTTTGGTTAAATAAACAAATCAACCGGATCATGTTGGACACCTTTAAAACTATTGTTATTTGACTATATATATCGTCACGCTCAGGCTTCTCAGTGTCACCACCAGACTATAGAATGAGAGACGAACAATATTGAAAGTATATCTGCCTAAATGCCCGTGTGTGTACGTGTGCATACCTCTGTACGCCTGAAAGAACAATGTTATATGTATATAATAACTAATGAGACATTAGTGCACCTGTGAAAATAGACAAACCGCATAACTGTAAATGTAACAAAGTCTTTGGTTGAGGTGATCATCTTCGATGAATCCTCGTTAATAAATCGTATTATCATCATCGCTTCTCAGTCTTCTCGATCGACTTGTACTTATAATACGCTGCATGATCACAAAAAGTTTTCTAGACTTTATCCATCCTCGGACCTCGCGAGGGTTGGTCGCTTCACAAACACGTTTCCCCCTTCTTTCTCTGTTTTTTGTTTGCTTCATCATTCGATCGAAAGGCATCTTCATCCAGTCCTGATATCATTTGCAATCTAGCTCAGCCTTGGTCTTCTTGTGCGAGTGCTTTTTCATCCAGTCGCAGACTTTATCGGCCATCGACCCATTTGCTTACGGGAAATTCTGGTTCCCCTCGATAGCACCTCAACTGTTGTATGCTAGAGGCCTTCTCGATTGCTGGCTAATCCAACTGGAATGTACTTCCGTTGGAGATGTACCTATGCAATAGAATTAATGCCGGTGCATTAACACATTGCTGAAGCCTAGGCTGGAATGACGTTGTTGGGCTGATGAGCAAGTTTCTCAGAGGCGGCGCTATACAAATTTAGGAAATGAACGAAAGAACGAATGAGTCGATGGTCGATGTTGCTTAAATAGCTATGATAATTAATTATGATACCATCTAATTAACAATAGTTATGCGACCAATAAGCAAAGATGACTGCTGTGCCCTATTTGAGTCTGTGATTATACATCGTGCAACTGCAAAAGTTATTATAGAGAAAAAAGAAAATGATTTGAAGGTGTCTAATTATTACTTCATTTAACGGTAAATTTTTTCACGCAAGATCGGGTTTTTAATTGCAACTTTATACTGCTGTGAATATTTGCGCGAAAGGTGTCTAAATTAATCAAGAACATAATTCAACGTTTTTATTTGTTATCGACGCCCAGAGGTTCCAATAACCTTTGTAGCAGGCTAGTCTAATAGCCACGGGGAATACAAAACGTTTTGAGAGGTACACTGGTAGAGGGGGAAGAACTGTGAGCCTACGCCATTCAACGTGGAAGGATCTATAACAGCAAATACTCAGCTCTGAGCCAAAGCAAACCGAACTCTTTGCAAAGTAGGCTTAGTAGTAGCAGCAAGAGTAGCAGAACCACTATTAGTAGTATAGACCTAGCAATTGTTGTTATCGTTGTAGTTTTGGTACTAATTGTAGTAGTAGCAGTGGTGTTGGTATTGAGTCATAGTCGATGGAAACGTAGTATTGCAGAAGTAGTGATTGTAGCAATGGTTGTGGTGCTCATAGTTTGTAGTTTTTAGCGACATCTAAAGGAAATAAATGCTATTGCTAGCGCCCTTCTCCTTTCTTCAGCTTGGGACTTGCACAACCTGATATTAGGTGTAAACTGGTTTTCTGCGCCAAAACCTATAGTGCGCAGTGTGCCAACCATTCTAGTGACAATCTTATACACACACACACACACACACACACACACACACACACACACACACACACACACACACACACACACACACACACACACACACACACACACACACACACACACACACACACACACACACACACACACACACACACACACACACACACACACACACACACACACACACACACACACACACACACACACACACACACACACACACACACACACACACACACACACACATGTATATATATATATATATATATATATATATTTCAGTAATCCTGTGTGTTTTTTGTTAGCGTCGGCATTTACAGTTTAACGTCACTGTGTGGTAACAAAGACCATTAGCGACGCGCTACTCCTTTATCCAGGCTTGGGACTGGCACCTGTAGAGTGCAACCAGTGGCGGGTTTTTTTTGTTGGCGATGAACGGTCAGAGTTTCTTCGCAGGAGTCGGGCTCGACCCGACACAGGTAAGTGGGGGAGGAAGGGTGGGGAATGGAAGGAGGGTGGGAGGGAGGGTGGGATGGAGGGAGGTACGGAGGGAGGGATTGGTGGGGGACGCCCCGAATCCTATAATTACCGGGCAACGCCAGGTACACCAGCTAGTTTGAAATAATTATTCTTTAACATCATAATAATTAGTGCGCCTCGGTCATACTGCCCAATGAAGACACTGGCATCTTGAAGAAATTAATTATTTATAATTTCTTATATTAAGATTTAAGGGTGTCGGAGCAGAACCTCGCATTTTGACACGGCAATTCAACGCATGTGCATTATATGTATGCATGTCCACTCGTTTTATTTATTTATTTATCTACTGAGAATTTGATATAGAGCTCCTTCAAGGTTAACTACTCTGAAGCGCTCCCAGTCCAACCCCGGTCGAAAAAGACAGACTTAAGAAGAGAAAGAAACGAGGCAGAAAAATTAATAGGTATTTGACGAAGGATAACAGGAAGCTCATTCCAGGTCGCAGGGCCAGCCACGGAGAAAGCAAGGCGCTGCCTGATTGCAATCCGTGACCGTGGAACAATAAGTTCCGCTTGTGTAGCTGAGCGGAGAGAGCAGCGGCGCTGGACGTGCGTGGTGGAGCAGCACAGCTCCGGCAAGTATAAAGGAGCTGGTCGTGAAGGGACGTTGGCGACAATACATAAATAGTAAAAAGTATAGTAAAGAAACTTTTAACATCCTTTTTTTATAATTAAATGCAAAATTGCAAATATGAATCTTTTTACTGGCCATCATAAATTTACTGGGTGAGATATTTCACCACAGAATGGAAACGCCATGTAAGGACATTGATGGAACGACTGCATGCAAAGACTTCATCTTTTAACGCTGAGGTCTTTAGGGCAGCGTTTCCAAATAAGCTGTGCGCTGAATCTTATTAAGGTTCGCAAGGTCAGACAAAGAGGTTAGATCATTGTGAGGCGCGGTGGTGTAGTGGGCATGTTCGTCGCATTGCAGTTAAAGGGTTGCAGGTTAGAATCCACCTCAAGTCGCCACGTAGTGATTATGGGCAAGTCATTCACTCGCAATTGCTCAGCGCTTCGGCGTGAAACTCCGATGCAGTGTCCGTTCTGTAGTCTGGAGCGCCTCTGAGTAGTTAGCTTGAAGGGGCGCTGTAGCAAGTGCGCATGCAAACATAGTGCTGTTTGGATGAGCTCTTCACGCTTCTTTTATCACACTACGGCTCATGACATTTATCGGCCAAACGACCCATTCTTTTTTTGTTTATGGGGAACTTCTGGTTCCACGGGCTAGCACCTCAACTATTGTAGGCATATATACTCGATTGCTGGCTCATCCAACTGGAATGGGCCTCCGCTGGAGATGTACCTATGTCCTAGAATTAATACCAGTGCATTAACAGGTTGCTGAAGCCTAGGCTGCAATGACGTTTTTTGGGCTGATGAGCAAGTTTCTCAGATACACTATACAAATTTAGGAGATGAACGAAAGAATGAATGAGTCGATGGTCGATGTTGCTTAAATAGCTATGATAATTATGATAGCACCAAATTAACAATAGTTTGGCGACTGATAAGCAAAGATGACTGCTGTGTCCTATTTGAGGCTGTGATTATACATCGAGCAACTGCAAAAGTTGTTATAGAGAAAAAAGAAAATGATTTGAAGGTGTATAATTATTGCTTCTTTTAACGATAAATTTTCCACACAATATCAGGTTTTTAATTGCAACTTTATACTGCTGTGAACATTAAAGCGAAAGGTGTCTAAATTAATCAAGAACATAATTCAACGTTTTTATTTTTTAGCGACGCCCTGAGGTTCCAATGACCTTTGTGGTAGGCTAGTCTATAGCCACGGGGAAAACAAAATGTTTTGAGAGGTACACTGGTAAAGGGGGAATAACTGTGAGCTTACGCCATTCAATGTGGAAGGATCTATAACAGCAAACACTCAGCTCTGAGCCAAAGCAAACCAAACTCTTTGCAAAGTAGGCTTAGTAGTAGCAGCAGTAGCAGAACCACTATTAGTATTATAGGCCTAGCAGTTGTTGTTATCGTTGTAGTTTTGGTAGTAATTGTAGTAGTAGCAGTGGTGTTGGTATTGAGTCATGATAGTCGATGGAAACGTAGTATTGCAGAAGTAGTAATTGTAGCAATGGTTGTGGTGCTGATCGTCATAGTTTGTAGTTTTTAGCGACATCTAAAGGAAAAAAATGCCATTGCCTGCGCCATTCTCCTTTCTTCAGCTTGGGACTTGCACAACCTGATATTAGGTGTAAACTGGTTTTCTGCGCCAAACCTATAGTACGCAGTGTGGTAATGATTCTAGTGACAATCTTATATATATATATTTCAGTAAGTCTGTGTGCTTTGTGTTAGCGGCGGCATTTACAGTTTAACGTCACTGTGTGGTAACGAAGACCATTAGCGATGCCCTCCTCCTTTATCCAGGCTTCGGACTGGCACTGGCAGAGTTCAACCAGTGGCGGAGTTTTTTTGTTAGCGATGAACGGCCACAGTTTTGAAGCAATCGATCCCTATTCTTCGCAGGGGCCGGGCTCGACCCGACACTGGTAAATGGGGGGAGGGAGGGATGGAAGGAGGGTGGGAGGTACGGAGGCAGGTACGGAGGGAGGGATTGGCGAGGGACGCCCCGAATCCTAAAATTCCCGGGCAACGCCAGGTACACCAGCTAGTTTGAAATAATTATTCTTAACAACATAATAACTAGTGCGCCTCGATCATACTGCCCATAAAGTCATTGACATTTTGAAGAAATTAACTATTCTTAGATTACGATTTAAGGGTGTCGGAGCAGAACCTCGCATTTTGACAAAGCAATTCAACGCATGTGCATTATGTATGTGTGTCCACTTGTTTTATTTATTTATTTATCTACTGAGAATTTGATATAGCGCACCTTCTAGGTTATCTACTCTGGAGCGCTCCCAGTGCAACCCCGGACAAATAAGACAGTCTTAAGAAGAGAAAGAAATGAAGCAGAAAGGTCAATAGGTATATGACGAAGGATAACAGGGAGCTCATTCCAGGTCGCAGGGCCAGCCACGGAGAAAGATTGCAGCCCGAGAGCGGGGAAAAATAGGTTCTGCTTGTGCAGCTGAGCGGAGAGAGCAGCGGCGTTGAACGTGCGTGGTGGAGCAGCAGAGCTCCTGAAAGCGTACAGGAGCTAGACGTGAAGGGACGTTGACGACAATGCAGAAATAGTACAAAGTATGGGAAAGAAACACTTCTAATATCCAATTTTTTATAATTAAATGCAAAATTACAAATATGGACCTTTTTACAGGCCATCATAAATTGACTGTGTGAGATCTTTCACCACAGAATGGAAACGGCATGCAAGGACCTTGCAGGAACGACTGCATGGCAACGACTTCATCTTTTAACGCTCATGAGGTCTTTAGGGCAGCGTTTTCATTTAAAAGTTGCGCCGAATCTTAGTGTTTCGTAAGGTCAGACAAAGATCCGCTAAGAGGTTGGGTCGTAGTGTTGTTTGGGTGAGCTTCTTGCGCTTTTAATCAAACTCCGGGCTCATGACAGAGGTTGCGTGAGAAATGCAGCATTCATAACTGTTCAAAAGAAACATATTAAGCTATACCTTTCAAAGTTTAGTATAATTCCCAAAGTAGTTTGATAGTAGAAAGTTAACTTGTACATGTAAGTTATGCCTACAACTGGTGAGAACAGATCAAAACAATAAGACACCCATTTTAAGTGCAAGAAATGTGTGTAAGTGTAAACAGACCTAGATGAGCTCAACTAAAACAGTTCAAAGCTCGTCAATTACATGTAAATTCGAGAGGTAATAAAAGTGGTTGCGTGAGAGCAATGCTTACCGCAACGCGTCATGCTGGGCATCGAAGGACGTCGTTCGCTACGTTCTGGTGAAAAGGATCCTTATACTGCAATCATGAAGAATTCAGACTTCCCTGTGGTCGCCACAGTGGTCTGAAATGACAGCCGAAATTTTGTAAAGCTAAAGGGAATCACTTCAATGTAGACCTTTTTACTGGCGATCATGGATTTGATCGAGTGAGATCCTTCAACCACTGCTGTCCGTTTGGATCGACTCGCATTGTATGGACGTTTCATGGTGTTTACGAAGATATTTTGTAATGTTGAGGTCTTTATGGTAGCGTCCTAGCTTACCGCGAGTTCTGACAAATTTAGAGGAGAGTACACGCTGCCGAAAAAATCGATTTTTTTTCAAAATTTGTTGGACCACCTTATTTTCATTTATTTCTTATTTTTTAGTAATCGCCTGCTTTTAAAATCTTTTTTGACTCGTAATACGTTCGAGGCGATGCAAAAACACTGATTTCCGCGATATATCTTCTACTATTTTTGTACTCGTCATTTCATTTCATTTCTCACTAATTTTCCCCTTTATTCTTTGTGTGTATACGCTGTGAATCCTCGTTTTCGGAGGGAAGTACACGACGCCATTATTGTCAGGAGGTGAGTACGCGTTGTATAGTCGCGTATTCCCTCGTGTACTACTCTCTGACTTATTCAAATCTTTAAACACCTTTTTCATATGAGAAATCTAGCTCTAAATAAGATTGCTGGCCACTGGAAGGAAATATTGCTCCGATCCATAATAATATTTACTTATGAAAAAATCATGGTCAAAAGGTTCCCGTAGCCAAAGAAAGATTGATAAGTTCTGCTTTAGCGATAGTTCTATCAATTTAGACATTAGCAAAATGCAGACCCAACGTGACGCCATTGGAAGTTGGTCCGAATGGAGGCATTCCAAAATAATCCAAAATGGAGACGTTCCATGTGAATCCAAATGGAAGCCATTCCTGGTGGATACGCGTGTGAAACCGGTGGATCCGAGGAACGGCAATTCCAGGTTAATCTAAATGTAGTTGGACCCAAAAGGAAATCTTTCCATGCAGGCGGATTCAATTGGAGTCCATTCCTGGTGGAATCCAAAGGGAGGCATTTCCATGTGGCTCCATAGGGAGGTCATCTAGAGTTTGATTCGAAAGGGAGGATATTCAAGGAGAGTGCTCCAATCACCTTTAAAAAACATGTCACTGCACTATCCCTAAGCTCTCTTGAAATGTTGCATCACGGCTTTCGTTAATTGTGGCCGGGGAGCGTGTCAAATCCTAAATTTCCCGGGCAACGCCTGGTACCCCAGCTAGTAACATATAGATTTTCTGATAAATATGTTAGGAATAAAACGGAGTTTGAATTTAAAAAATCGATGAATATTTGGTTTCTTTTTCCCCCGGACATAGTTTACTAGTATAAGAGGGCGATGAACCAGAGGATAACGAACCATTCACTATTACTTTTGTAAAGGATATTGAATATATAATGTATAAAGTATATAGTTTAAAGGTGTCGAAGCGCCTCCCATTTAATTATAATATTATTGGCGGCATCATAGTGTTGACAGTACTTTTATCTTATGCGGATTAACCTAAAGAAAATTAAATTGTGTTTAAGCTATATCATCAGAGATTGGTTGGTTAAGGGCATACACTAATGAAACTCACAACAAAAAGATTACCGGTAACGATCGATGGTGCCTATACATGTAGATAAGAGATCTATTATAATAGATCTTATCCCGTTAGTACAAATCGTCGATAGAATCCTATGAAATACTATGACTGAGGTCTGAGGACTCTGAGTATAATTACTATTTCTCATGCTTTCTGTCCATAATAAACTCGGCCAGCCCCACGTTAGGCTCTGTTCATGTGGACCACCAAGTAGACAGTAATAGAAAATTAAATAAATTATTATACCCCGCAGTCGATCGAGTTGATCGATCGAGTCGATCGTAACTCGACCAAATCGAGTCGATCGAAAATTCGTCGACTCGATCGACTTGCAAGTCGAGTCGATCGTTGTTTCCTCAACTCGTCTCGACTTAGAAGTATTTTACTAACAATTCCTTGCAGCTAAGTGTCTAAGTGACCCTTCATGATACAATAAAGCAATTTCCAATTAGCACACCATTATTTAGGTTAACTTCTTCGATGCTGGTTCTTTCGTTTTCATGGAACTATAGAATGTGTTTCGTTGTTGCAAAGACCATTAGCGACGCCCTTCTCCTTTATCAAAACCTGGATAAAGGAGGAGGGTGTCGCTAATGGTCTTTGTTACCACACAGTGACGTTAAACTGCAAATGCCGTTGTTGCAGGTGGCCCACTAGCGGAACCCAGGTTCCTTAGGGTCGTGTCTTTTTGATCAATTGTAGATAGTTTGTTTTAATTGTAGCCTACTTGTGTTTTTCAATGTCAATATTTTTTTTATTTCAATTAAATTTGTGGTTATGGTTAAGTTGTAACTTGTAAGCTACCATAGAGAAAACGGTTTCACAGCTTTACGGTGAAAATGGAGCTATACTATTAAGATAAATGTCTAAGCTTAAGAGAATTTTTGCTCTACACTCAGTGCCGACAAGCTCAAAACGTTCGAAGTTATGAACACAATGTCTGATGCGTTGATTTCTCAATCTCATGTGACACCTTTTTGTTCCACTTTGTGGCGTGTTTTAATGAGAGCCGCGGGTGAAGAAGCATCATTCGATTCATGTATACTATCATCGTATACTATCACAGTATTATACTATCATCGTATAAGTCTAATTACCCTAATCGCCCGTTAAGGTTCA
This sequence comes from Lumbricus terrestris, assembly GCA_949752735.1. NCBI lineage: Eukaryota > Metazoa > Annelida > Clitellata > Crassiclitellata > Lumbricidae > Lumbricus > Lumbricus terrestris. The sequence goes on from OX457051.1 coordinate 39,192,099, forward strand.
AAACCAAAATGTCTACGCTGCTGCCTTACGGAAGTTAAATGCTATAAA
>OX457051.1:39197146-39217146 GCA_949752735.1 Lumbricus terrestris
AATATCAGCTTAGAAATTGACGACATTATTGAGTTGACAATAAGATTCCAGCTTGCTAGCATCAATTAAGCTAGTTATAAACAAAATGCATGGGAATAAACATGCGCTGTTCGCATTCTAATTTCATTTACTGTCTCCCAGTAGGCTAGACCTAATAATAAGTGTGAACCACGAGTCGTGCTTTTCAAAGGAGTGCAATTTAATTTTTTCTAGGCCTATATGAAAAATAAACATTCAACAATTATTAGTAGCCTACGTGTTTACTAGAACCATGCTTCTCAGGCGCTAGGTCCTATGCATATTTTAATGCGTTTAGTTGAGATTGGGGTTCCGCGAGAAAATATTAGGACGCGAAGGGTTCCGTGGCCCAAAAAGTTTGGGAAACGCTGCTGTAGAGCATATAAATTATATTCCTAATATGTATCTCTGATGGCCTACCTTTTCTTCAGCCACAAGACTTCGATATATAATTGGACAAATTCAATAAATCAACCGGATCAAGTTGGACACCTTTAAAACTATTTTTATTTGGCTATATAAGACATTACGCTCAGGCTTCTGAATCTTCTTTACGTACTTGGACGGATAATAATACGCTGTATGATCCCAAAATGTCTTGTCTAGTCTTCAACCATCCTCGGACCTCGCTAGTGTTGGTAGCTTCATAGACACGTTTTCCCCATCTTTCTCTGTTTTTTGTTTCCCTCGTCATTCGATCGAAGGCATCTTCATCCAGACTCTGCTATTGGGAATCCATCTCGTCCTTGGTCTTCTTGTGCGAGTGCTTTTTCATCCGGTCTCATACTTTGTCGGCCTTCGACCCATTCGTTGTTTTGCTTATGGGGAACTTCTGGTTCCCCGCACAAGCACCTCAGCTATAGACCATAGACCCTCTCGATTGCTGGCTCATCCAACTGGAATGGACTTCCGTTGGAGATGAACCTATGCCCTAGAATTAATGCCAGTACATTAACACGTTGCTGAAGTTTAGGCTGCAATGACGTTGTTGGGCTGATGAGCAAGTTTCTCAGGGGCGGCGCTATACAAATTTAGAAGTGGATGAAAGGATGAATGAGTCGATTGATGATCGATGTTGCTTAAATAGCTATGATATACTATCACATTAATAAGATTTATGCGTCCGATGTCTTCTGATCTTGGATGAAGCGGTGATTATAAAAATAAAGTTGTAAAAGTTCCGAAAATATAGAGAAATTAGAAAATGATTCGAAGGTGTATAATTAGTCGATACAACGGTCAAACAGAACAATAAAGGTTTGCTTGTATGCGCACTTGTTATAGCGCCCCTTCCAGCTCTCAACCGCTACTCAGAGGCGCTCCAGACTACAGCGCGGACACTGCATCGGAGTTTCACGCCGAAGCGCTGAGCAATTGCGACTGAAAGACTTGCCCAAGGTCCCTACACGGCGAGGTGGATTCGAACCTCGAACCTTCCGGCTTCAAGACAACGACGCCACCACTACACCACCGCGCCCCACAAAGGTGTCTAACAAGATAAAGGCAGTTTATTTAAAGAGCATGATCATCATGATCGTCATTGTCGTCGTCTTAGTCTGAAAGCCTCATTTCCGAAGCCGACTAGTTTAGTAGTAGTAGTAGCAGTAGTAGTTGTAATTGTTGCGGTTTTACACTACTATGTGAAAACAAATTTAGTTAGTGACGACCTCCTCCTTTAATCTAAACTTGGGACTGGCACTGGCAGAGTGCAGTCAGTGGCGGAATAAACACAACAGTTTAGGAGTCCATAGTTTCACAACAGAGGCAAAAAATTGGTTGTTCGTATTTCAGCACTTCACATAAGTTCATGAATGACGAATCCAGATTTGACGAGTTCCTACCACAAAGAATGTGCTTGGCGTAATTTTATTGATCTTTTATAGCTTTAAGAATACACGAGTGAAAGGTGTCCAAAATGATCAAGTATAATTCGGCGCTTTTATTTAAAAAATACCCACAGCATAGTCTATTTAGAATCGCTTTCAGCGTGTAATCCACGGGGAAAATAAATGTCTTGAGATTTAGAAGATGCGGGGAAGAGCCCGGAGATGCGCTTAGCCCGTATAGAAGAGGAAGGCCATTCAATGTGAAATGCCCTATCACATAAAATGAACAGCTCTGAGTCAAGGCAAACCGAATTCGTTTTTATAGTGGTAGTAGCAGCAGTAGTATAACTACTACTAGTGGTAGTCATTGTCGTTGTAGTTTTGGTAATGGATGTAGTCGTAGCCGTGTTAATGGACAGAGGCGGATTCAGGGGCCATTCCGGCCATGCCCCCCATTTAAAAAATGCGTAGGACATGCCCCCCCATTTGGCTCAACAAGCATTAAATCACTGCAGCGGGAGAGAAGTAGGGTACGACGAGACTGTAGAGAGGTCATAGTATTTTATTTTATTTTGCTTGCAGAGATTACGTCGACACAGGTGATTGATGACTAAAAAAGGTCATCAGTTATTTTGACAGGGAAAACTGGTATTTTTTCCAAACATTTCGACCAAACGACTAAACAAGGTCGTCAGCAGATTTTTTCTGGCAAAGATCACCGAAGGTGTTGCCCCCATTCGAAAATTTCTGTATCCGCCCCTGGTGGTTGAGGTATTAAGAGTTATTATAGTCCACGGCATCGTTTTGTAGTAGCAATAACAGTAATAGTGGTGGTGCTGATCGTCATAGTTTGTAGTTTTTAGCGACATCTATATATATATAGGAAATAAATGCCATTGCCTGCGCCCTTCCCCTTTCTTCCGCCTGGGACTTGCACAACCTGTCATTATTGGGAAACTGGTTTCAGCGCCAAACCAAAAATACGCAGTGTGCCAACATTTCGAGCGACAACTTCTAATAATTATTGATTCTTTAATATTCAAATCAAAATCAAAATCATTTATTGATCCCACAATAAAACATAACAAACAGAAAATAATGCAAGACAATTTATATTTAACATTGTAATGTATTCAATACAGAACTTTGTAAGATAGAGAAGGGAGCAATAGGCCCTCCAGAAGGGACAAGTCCCGCTTAGTAGGGAGCCTATATACCATGAGTAGTTTAAGCAAGATGGTGGGGTATGATTAAATGGGGAAAGAACAGGCGCTATAGTAAAGTGCATAATAATTACTATACATTATTATTTCATGAATGTTAAATGAAAGCATGTCTTAACTAAAGCTTAACTAAAGCTTAACTAATAAACAACGAAACTGGTATTAGGAGATGTAAGTTAGTGTGTGTGCACGTGCAAGGGTTTTAAAGTGGCTGAGAGATGTAACCAAGCGGATTTCTTTGGGTAAACTGTTCCAATTAATAGGGCCCTGGACTCCAAGTGAAAACTTACGGACGTTAGTTCTAGCAAACACAGGTCTAAAATCATTACTGCTTCTGGTGCATATCAGCTGCGGTGCAGGATCAAAATAGGAAAAGAATGATGGTGGAAGGAGGTTATTAATATATTTGTACATGAAGATGCAAGTTTGTAGAAATTTAATTTGGGTTATGTTTAGGAGTTTGTGTTCGAGGAATAACGGACTGGTGTGTGAATTTAGTGGAGATTTAGTTATCACTCTTATGGCCGGAGAGCAATATTAGCGACATAATAATTAGTGCACCTCGACCAGACCATAATGCCCATGAAGACACTGTCTATTGAAGAAATTAACTATTTATAATTTCTTATATAGCGATTCAAAGGTGTCGCAGCAGAACCTCGCTTTTGACAAAGCAATTCAACGCATGAGCGTTATGTATGCATGTGCACTTGATTTTATTTAGTTACTGAGAATTTGATATAGCGCTCCTTCAAGATTATTTACTCAGGAGCGTCCCAAGTCCAACCACGGTCGAATAAGACAGTCTTCAGAAGAGAAGGAAATGAAGCATTAGGTATATTTTGACGAAGGATAACAGGGAGCTCATTCCAGGTCGCAGGGCCAACCACGGACAAAGCACGGCGCTGCCTGATTGCAGTCCGTGACCGTGGAACAATAACTTCCGCTTGTGCAGCTGAGCGGAGAGAGCAGCGGCGCTGGACGTGCGTGGTGGAGCAGCAGAGCTCCTGCAAGCATAAAGGAGTTGGACGTGAATGGACGTTGACGACAATACAGAAATAGTGCAACGTATAGTAAAGATACTTCTAACATCCAAGTTTTTATAATTAAATGCAAAATTGCAAATATGAATCTTTTTACTGGCCATCATAAATTTACTGGTTGAGATCTTTCACCACAGAATGGAAACGCCATGAAAGGACCTTGCTGGAACGACTGCATGGCAAAGACTTAATCTTTTAGCGCTGAGGTCTTTAGGGCAGCGTTTCCAATAATAGAGTTGCGCCGAATCTTAGTGTTTCGTAAGGTCAGACAAAGTTCTGCTTATAGGTTGTATCATAGTGTTGTTTGGGTGAGCTCCTTACACTTTTAATCAAACCTCGGGCTCATGACAGAGGTTGCATGAGAAATGCAGCAGTCAGAACTGTTCAAAATAAACATATTGAGCTATACCTTACTGAGTTTAGTATCATTCACAAAGTAGGTTGATATTAGAAAGTTAACTTGTACATGTAAGTTATGCCTACAACTGGTGAGAACTGATCAAAACAATAAGACACCCATTTTAAGTGTAAGAAATGTGTGTAAGTGTAAACAGACCTAGATGCGCTCAACTAAAACAGTTGCAAGCTCGACAATTAAATTCGAGTGGTAATAAAAGTGGTTGCGTGAGAGCAATGCTTACCGTACCGCCTCATGTTGGATATCGAAGGACGTCGCTCGCTACGTTCTGGTGAAAAGGGTCCTTATGCTCGTATACTGCAATCATGAAGAATTCAGACTTCCCTGTGGTCGCCACAGTGGTCTGAAATGATAGCTGGATTTTTGTAAAACTAAATAGTAACACTTGAATGTAGACCTTTTAACTGGTGATCATGAATTGATCTGTCGAGATCTTTTAGCCACTGCTGTCCGCTTGGATTGACACGCATGGTAAGGACGTTTCATGGTGTTTACGAAGATTTTTGAAACGCTGAGGTCTTTATGGTAGCGTCCTAGCTTACCGCAAGGCTGACAAGGGGCTGCATCTGGGCTTTACTGGTAAACTTAGAGATGAGTACACGCTGCCGAAAAAAATGATTTCTTTTTCATAAAATCGATTTTTTTGTCGACAATTTGTGACGACCTTATTTTCATTTATTTCTTATTTTTTTAGTAATCGCCTGCTTTAAAAATCTTTTTTGGCTCGTAATACGTCCACGGCGATGCAAAAACCACTGATTTCCGTGAGATTTTTTTTATTTATTTCTATTTTTGTACTCGTCATTGCATTTCATTTCTCACTAATTTTTCCCCTTTATTCTTTGTGAGTATACGCTGTGTATGCGTTGTGTATCCTCGTTTTCGGAGGGAAGTGCACGATGCCATTATTGTCAGGAGGTGAGTACGCGCTGTATAGTCGCGTTTTCCCTCGTGTACAGCTCTGACTTATTCAATGCTTTAAACACCTTTTTCATATGAGGAATCTAGCTTGAAATAAGATCGTTGGCCAATAAAATGAAATGAATCTCATCTATAATAATTTATTGTATCTCAACAACAGAGCAACAAAGCTCTTAAGTGCTGTAATACGCCGAGCAACTTTCTGTCAAGAGTAACGGCCTCTGTTGTCATAGACCGTGGTCAAATCGAATCCATCCATCCATGAAAGGAAATTCGTAGAACCAGTAGAATCCAAAATAATGTTTGATTATGAAAAAAATCATGGTCAAAACGTTTCCATAGCCAAAGAAAGATTGGTGAGCTCTGCTTTAGCGATAGTTCTACCAATTTAGACATTGGCAAAATGCAGACCCAATGTGACGCCATTGGAAGTTGGTCCGAATGGAGGCATCACAGAATCCAAAATGGAGACGTTCCATGTGAATCCAAATGGAAGCCATTCCTGGTGGATACGCGTGTGAAACCGGTGGATACGAGGAACGGCAATTCCAGGTTAATCTTAATGGAGGAATTCCATGTAGTTGGATCCAAAAGGAAATCTTTCCAGGCGGATTCAATTAGAGACCATTCCAGGTGGAACCCATAGAGAGGCATTTCCATGTGGCTCCATGGAGAGGTCATCTAAAATTTGATTCAAAAGGGAGGTTATTCAAGAAGAGTGCTCCAATCACCTTTAGAAAGCACGTCACTGCATTATTCCTAACCTCTATTGAAACGTTGCATCACGGTTTTCGTTTATAGCTCGGGTTTGTCAATGATTGCATGATTGCAAAACAATTTCCTTCGACTTCTATCTTGTGCTTTGTTGACATGAAACTTCGTTAAACTCTGGATCTACATAATAATTATCCAATTGAAACGGTGATTACTGTTCAAAATGAGTATAACCTATACCTGTTAAGCTTAATATTCGCCAAACGAGTTAATTTAAAAACAGGAAAGTGGTTCCTTGTAAGTTGTTTGTAATGCACACGAAAGATGAGAACTATTTTGAGAACGATTGTACACCCGTTTTAATTTTAATGCTAATTTTATAAGTACCAGCAGATCCATGCTACATAAATCGCACAAATCTTTCACCCAATGTTATGGATAAACTCTGCTGGACGGATTCTGCGCAAATTGCTCAATATCAGAATGGATAATCGACAGCTTTTAGCCTAATTGAAGTTGCGGATTAGACATTCTGTCAAAATATTGTCGCGCCGTTTGGCGGGAACTGTAAGTCGAACTTATTTTTACGAAAATAACGTAAAACACGTTCGATGGGAAAGAATACTACAGAAAACGATATCTTGACATTTAATCAAGTTCATTGAAATCGGGTGACATTTTGTTGAATATGTCTGTGAAAGAAAAGGCCAAGTCTGGGCTCGCGTCCGCAATCAATATAAAAAAAATATTATAGTCATTGAATCCCCAGCCCCTGTGGGCCCATAAAAGTCGCCGGGCCTCTCGACATTTACCCCTCAGTTTCTCTCTCGTCGGGCCTGTTTATTTCTACATGAATTTTGGGATGAATGAATGAATATTATACGCGACGCAAGGTATGGGACTATGTTTTATGAGACCGTCCACTAAAGTAACCTTTAAAATGCTGTCATGTACAGATATATATATATATATATATATATATATATATATATATATATATATATATATATATATAAACATATGCAGGCAACCTATCGATGAGTTTCCCAAAAGGGCAAGCATATTTTAATCATGAAAGCAGTCGGCCATTTTATGCAGCATTAATAAAACGATGTTTACAAAAATTATCTGTCCATACATAACCCCATTGGAATTTTAGACGCCTACCTAAAAAGTGATGACCTCATAAGCCACGTGATCATCAGCGTTGTCTTTACGTCGATGACGCTTCTTCTCGTGCTCTCTGACGTCACAGCCATCTGGAAAGACATCCGGTGAAACAACCGGATATACCGGATGCTTCCGTGAAGCAGCTTACGCGATGCAGTACCCGCAGATCAGTGTTTAATACCTTCGTCTCTTAGGGGGGGATGTAGAGTTCCCTCAGGCATGATTATTTCTCTCTTCAGGAAAGTTTACATATATTAATTACATTTGCCTATTACAAGAACTTTCATAATATGCCGTGATATTATTTTTTATTTAATGACTAAAATGGTATTAGTTATGACTTACTGTATAATATATTTGTGAATATACTATATTTCAGGGGCGGATCCAGGATTTCTGGTTAGGGGGGGCGTAAATACTACCAATCCAATCCCGTATATATATATATATATATATATATATATATGAAATTAGATCACGCAAAACTATAATGATCCTTTTTGCAGAAAATGTTATGGAGCTTAAAAAAAATATATAGTTTTTCATAATATAAAACCACTTGTCTCCACTGAAGGTTAACAGTGAAACGATTATAAATCAGTTATCGGTTTTGATCATGCAACCCTTGATCCAAAAAGGAAATAATTAAGTGTCACATGCCAGTGGATTAAGCAGTGTCATTCTCCATGGATGCTTTCTGGCGTAGGCATTGATAATGTCATCAATGTCTAACTTGATGCCCTTGAATAATTGTGCCACCAACAAGGCTCCCGTAATGGTCTCCTTTGCCTTCTGCAATATGTCCAAGTAGCAACATTGGCAAGTCAGGCATGATGGTGCTACTCTCATTAGGAGCCACAACAGCTGTGGCATTGTCGCCAAGTGAAGACAATATTGTGAACTGAACAAGGTACAGGCAGAAGGCTCCTAGTATCATTATGTGGTCCCCAAAAGTACCTGGCTGAGCCATTTCGTGAAGGTAAGACTCAACATCACCATGTGAAACTTTTTCAGACAGATGTTCTGTAGTGCCATCCAACAAGGTAAGACTATCACGTCGGTCCCAAAGATACTGAACGATGTCACTTCTTATTGTAGCTGGCCTTATGTTTTTGCAGAGACATAGCTTCATTTGGTCAGAAATTGATGAAAATAGACAATTGCCATCTTCTTTGGGATTTAATGACACCACGTTGTTCTGAAATGATAAAAGTTCAGGCGCAAATGCTGAAATATTGCAATATCATTGATAAATGTATAATAATAATAATTTTAAAACTCGCAATTCTACATGCAGAATGTCTTCGTATTTGTTAAACTTCTTACATTGTTTACTTTTTCACCGGGCACTCCGGTCCCCCCTCACACCGCCGGGCCCCTGGGAATTTGCCCCTCCCCCTTTCTACCCCCAAATAAAAATAATATAGTCGATGCCAATTTATCATACGATAATTAACATAGTAATGATAGAAATTGAATACACTAGTATTTGTATAAAAATAGATTCAATAAGCAAGGGATGCGCCTCATCCATGGACCGCACGCCACTGAGCGTTAAGAGAATGATTATATGAGTAGGCCTAGTTCTATATCCTTGATTTGCTTTTGTCCATAATATCGGCAGCTGAACGCTTTCGGCGGCTATAATCAGCACTACGAATTTCAAAATTATAATGACAATCATAATAAATTATGCCATCTTTTGAGATTTAGGCCTAAGATAGGCTTATGTCTTACCAACGGCAGTCAGCTTATTCGCGAATGATAAAACTGCTGGTTTAAGCCGTTTTGACGGCGGACCACTCGACATAATTATTTTTAAATTGACCAATTTCTATTTACGTAAATTTTGTCTGTACAATACATAAACTTTGTGAATGACGTCACGGCAAAAGTCATTGGTCACGTGGGCAACGTCTGCTAGCAACTCAGGTAAGTAGGTAAGAGAGCTCCGGCAAGAGAGCTCCATTCTGCCGGTCCAGCTACTTCAAATATCCTATTCCCAAATTGTAATTATATTAGTTTTAGGTCAGTTTAGTTTGAGAACATTTGCTGCAGATTTAGGGGGGGGGGCGTACGCCGGCTCCGCCCCCCTCTGAATCCGCGCCTGTATTTTACAACTAAAAACAAACAGAGACGACATCCCCAGATGACAAAATGGTAACGCAATTGCTGTTTACTATTGTATTGTAAATTATTGTATTTAAACATTTATAAAGCGCCTCTAGTAGGGTGAACCGTTCAGAGGCGCTCCCCGTGCGCAAGGCCCCGCGATAAGAAGCAGGTTTTGAGAAGAGACAGAGGAGAGGAGAGACTGACAGAAAGAAGTGTAGAGCGAACAGAAGGAGAAAGAGCATTCCAGAGAGAAGGACCAATAGAGACAAAAGATCGAGACTGTGCCATAGCAGTTCTAGACCGAGGAACCAATAGGTCAAGTCTGTTGGATGAACGAAGTGGACGATGGGAGGAAGCTGAGTGAGGACAAAGTAAAGCATTAGTCAGATATTTTGGGGCAATACCCCGTTGAGACTTTAGGATCAGAGTGAGGATCTTGAACTGTGTGCGAGCATGTAGAGGAAGCCAAATGAAGTTCATCAAACATAAAGGTAGAGTTGTGAGAGTACTTTGGAAGGCGGGCAATCAATCTAGCAGCTGAGTTGAGAACTGACTGAATCGGTGAAAGACGAACGTTAGGAAGACCAATGAGAAGAGAATTGCAATAGTCAATTCGAGATCATATAAAAGCATGAACTAAGGTAGTGAAGATGGAGGAGGAGACAGAGCGACGAATGACTCTGAGACGTCTTAACCCTCGGGCTACCAAGGGGGGTGGTTGCCACCCCCCCTAGGTTTTTCGCAAATCAAACGTGTTCCGTCTGGAATAAAATTTTGAAAAAATTGGTAGCTGTAGAGGATTCATTGGGACACATTTTGAGCTAAAATTTTTGATGATGCCCCATACAGTTCAAAAGTTACACCCGATATACCCAAGGTACCAGAGGGGGTGGATACCACCCCCCCTAGAATATCGTCTGTAACTTTTCCGCCCCTTAATATTAAGAGACACAAATTATACCGTTCTATTGAGGGAATGTGGGGCTACATTTCCATGCTCATTGAGTTGTCTTATGACAACCGGAAGTGCTCAAAATAAATTAATATATATAAAGGTGTTTTATTTTCATAAAATTGTCATGTTTTTTCTATTATAACTTATCCATAATTTATTTTTTAATAGAAATAAATTACGCCATTCTGTAGAGGGCATTTAGGGCTATTTTTTAATACTAAATAATTTAAAATTTGATGACCGGAAGTGCTCAAAATAAATTAAAATGTATAAAAATGTTGGGTTTTTTTGCAACGCGAACCGATATGTGTGCGTAAACGTTTTTCAGCGGCTAAAACATGTTTTTTGTTTTGATTTAACATAAAACAGAATTATTACTAGTTTTTATAGTTGAATATTGGACTTTATTATATGTAAACTACTTGTTATATATAAATCTTGTATAAAACACACAGAATCTAATATATTCCCTATGCGTAAGCATACATTTTGTGGAATCGATGGGTACCCATGGTAAAAAATTCATATTTTCGAGATGCCTTCATATTTTCTAAACCTAAATATACCATTTTGTGCAGAAATGAATGCTGAATCGAATGGTGTATTACAAGTTATGATATCTCAAACCAAACCCAAAATCCAGGAGGGGGGTGGTAACCACCCCCCCCCTTGGTAGTCAGTGTTACAGAAAAAGCTTGGTAGCCTGAGGGTTAAATGAAAATATGACGAGCGTGTCAGATTGGAAATATGCTCGGTAAAGGTAAGAGAGCTATCAAGTACTACACCCAGATCGCGCACACTTTAAGAGAAGGAAAACAATGGGAATTTTTCAGAGAGAAGAATATGTTCAAGCTTATGGAGCTGCTGAGGAGTACCTTACCAGATAAATTGAGTCTTTGAAGTATTAAGCGAAAGTGATTAGAAGACATCCATGAGTGGAGATGATTAGTGAGAGATTCAATAAGCCCAACTAGAAGCAGCTGGGACGAGGGGGGACCATGGACAAATGTCTGGACATCATCAGCAAATAGATGGCCAGCAGAACTACAGATCGGAAAAAGAGAAGATATGTCAGCCGTGTAAAGAATAAATAGGAGAGGCCCAAGAACGGAACCTTGAGGAACACCCAGATTAACATGAACCCATTGGGTTCGAGAGTCACCAGATATAATCATTTGCGTTCTTTCAGAAAGGTACGACTGAAACCAAGATAAGGGGGCCCTTAACACCATAGGATGTCTCAAGACGCCTGAGAAGGATATCGTGATCAACCATATCAAAGGCTGAAGTTACATCATAGAGAGCCTATAGGGTGAGCTCAGACCTGTCAACGGCAGAATAGATTTCATCAGTGTTTACATCACTGTATTACATGAATAGCTGTAAAACACCGTGACATTATCTAACTGTTGTGTGACTATAATGTTATTACAATGAGTATAGCTTACTGCTAATATTTTTACAACCGTAGCCAAAAAGTCTTGATGTGAGCAGCTAATTGAGGATACTAGCAATTATTATTTGTATATTAATACATACTTCATTAGTTTCGTCCGATATTTCGCAAGAGACTAGATGAAACTATCGATGTGAAAATTTAGATGGTAGAGCTGACTAGTTCTTTAATTTAACAAGACAGGTCCATTATACCAAAGAGCACCGATTTGATATTAAAGCATGTTCAAAATGAATATAGCCTATACATTTCAAGTTTACAAAAATGCCTTAAATCGATGTTTAATATCCGTGACAGCTCAGCTGATATAATGGTTAGAGTTGATCAAAATAATTAGCCACCCGTTTTAAGTGTTATAATTGCTTAATAAGATAAAATTACCCATTTGCCTATTATTAAGTTTAAGCGGGGGCATGGTTGAGTTTCAGCTATGCACACAATTAGAGAGACTATTTTTGAAAGTTAATAATATTGTTATCCGCATTATAACTAAAAACAGAAATGTAAAAGAATTGATTGTAAATATAATTATATGAAACTTCTTGCAATGTCAGCGTAGCAGGGCCAGTTGGAAGGTAAGTCTATTGTGTGAACGAAAACAAATTTATATACACTTTGCTTTCAAAAAATTAAAGGTGTTTATATTAGTGGTATGTGTCCATGTCTCCTGCTCGCCATATATATATCGGCCTTCCATCTTATCGTCAGACGACGTTTAAGTTCGGATATTATTTAAACTGATCACCTTTAAAAGAGGTGTTTACGGCAACTTTGCCGCAACCGATCAACTCCACCACTGCTTACACTTTGGCAGCACATCATGATCATCATGATCATCATGATCATGATCATGATGATGATCATCATCATCGTGATCGTCGTCGTCGTCGTACGCTTGAATGTGGTCATGATCAAAGTGTACAAGTCTACTTGAAAACGACATTTCTGAATAGGACGTTAATAGCGTCGTCAATTCTCGAGTGAAAGCGTCTACATTAATTCACGATAATTATGATCCTCGATTTAAGGTTTTTAACGACTCCTTGCTGTTCAAATGACATTTATATAAGTCGTGGTAGAAATGAAAGCAGTAGCATAGTATCGTCTATAAAACCATATAGCGCATATCGCAGCATGAGTCATTTCGAGGCACTTAAATACAGAAGTCACGGGGAAAAGAAGCGTCTTGATAGAGCGAGGGATGCAGGAAAACCCAGCCATTCATGAGCTTATGATCCTTACCCCATAGAAGGGCGGAAGGCCATTTTATTTGGAAGGACCTATCGCTGCAAATGCTCGGCTCTGTGTCAAGCAATCCGAACTCGTGGTAATAGTAATAGTAGTAGGCTACCAAGTACCAATTATAGTAGTTGTGGAAGCAGTTGCAGTAGTAGTAGCAGTGGTAGTAGTCGTAATAGTAATCGCCATAAGAGTCGAGTAGTAGTGCCTGATAGTAATTGTGTAGGTGGTGCTGGATGTAGTGTTGCTGCAATGTAGTGTCTAGCGACATGAAATGTAAGTAAAAGCCATTGTCGTCGCCCGACTCTTTTCTTCAGATTGGGACTTGCACAACCTCTTACCAGTGGCACAGATTTAATGTGCTAAGCCTATAATCATAATAATGCACCGTGTGCTAACAAATCGAGCGACATCTTGTGTCGAGCTAAAGCAGACACAATCAGCGGAAATTCACACGGTTTAAATACACATCACTATTCACTGAAGACAATGAGAGCGATTAAACTTGCACAAACTATTTAAGCCCCTTTTAATGGTTGATAACAATTTTAATTGAACAATTCTCTGTAGTCCAAATGACAAAGGTGATTGTCGCCGTCCTACATATATCTTCATGCCTGGGATTGGCACCATCACAGTGGATGGATGGATCGAGTGTTTAACGACATCTTATTGGTACAACATAATAAAATGTTTGAACATTCTAGCGCCTTCTCCTTGCAGTCAACGGGTCTACCATGGCGGAAGCTGCTTTGTAGAGACATATATTATACAGGGTGGGCCATAAAAAAGTACCACCCTACGGTTATTGCCAATATCTTGGCCAAAGTAAACATTTTCGAATGACGTTTTACAGGCACATAGGCATTTCATATTTACTTACAGTGACCCGTTTTCACCAAAATAGTTCAAACAGAACAAAGGTTATTGATGTTAAAAACTATGGAAGCGAAATAAAAAAAGGGGAAAGTCGTTTTGTTTGAAAAACCCCGAAAAAACAGGCAGTGAGTTCAACATTAGCAAAACACAAACCAGTTATACTTAAAACTATAAGTGATGGCAAAAAAATTATGCACCTGTTTTATGTGCTATTGTTGCTTATAAGTAGAGTCAAACCTAAAATTACACAATTTATAAATTGAAAGAAATTTTCACAAATTAATTCAAAGCTAGATGGCTGTTTGGGTGCAATTATGCATACAAAATATACACCTGTTTTAGGGTTAATTTTTGTCTTATAAGTTCTAAAGAAAATTAACGCTTTCTGAAAGTTAGCCTTACCGAAATCAATGAGAACTGTTCGAAATGATTCTAGGCTACTAACGTGCAATGCCTGTGACGTCGTTGTATAATATCTGGATCTTGTTTTGACCGAGCGCCTCTGAATGAGCCGTGGTAACTGCAATATTATTTGTCTCAAACCAATCTCATGGGTTGATTGCACATTGGAGGAGACCTTGCCTCTAAAACAGACTGACATTTACTCTTCCTCTCAGTGGCGTAACTACGGGGGGGGGCATGGGGGGGCAGCCGCCCCCCCCCCAATAAAAGGGCTGCCCCCCAGCTGCCCCTCCAATCCCTGCGTTTGTTTTACTTTTTACTTTTACGAGTGATAAAGAATTAAAGAATGTTATATAATTTCTGACTTATTTTATTTTTTTTTACAACTTCCTGTACAACTTCTTATAGGGTGGGTGATGGGAAAGTGGGACAGGCCACTATAGTGCACTGTGGGACAGACATGCTAGTGAGGGTTGCATGCGTATTATGTCCAATACTGTAATACATCCAAAATCTAAAAATACATAGTCTATGGCAATATACCGATGCCGATGCACGCTTTAATTGCCAACGGTAGCCACCCCATCATTTTAAGCTGCCACCCCACTGCCCCCCCCCATGAAAAAATAACTGGCTACGCCACTGCTTCCTCTATCTAAGTGTTCGTATAGTCACATGGGCGCACCTAAAACTTACAACAATGCACATTGTCTAGATCTTTGACAATTTTTCACGTTTTTCCCAATGTGAGCCAAATTTATTGAATGAAATGAAACCAATGCGACCGAGGAGATCAATTGATTAAAATCATTTTGACCAATACCAGTCCTCATTAACTTGTCACAATGCTGTAGTATGCTAGACATCAATACGATCCAAGTCTCTTCCGATATAATTTAATTCATTGTATAGTAAATGCTACAAACTCAGTGAACCAGTTTTGTTGCATTTAGTTGCTGCCCACTGTAAACCGTTTCTCCTTTATGGAATGGAAGCTGTGAGCCCTACCAAAAGTGAGCTGAACTCTTTAGAGTACACTTACAGCTCTGCAGTATGTAAAATTTTTAAAGTCTCCCATAGTAGTGTTGCATCTGTACTGCACTTCATGCATGAAATTAATATTACAGACTGCTGGTTATCCAGAAGATTGCGTTTTATCCAGAAATGCCTTTCACACAACAATGTTGTTGTCAGTTTTGCATCATGCTTCTCTTACAGGCCTTAAGTGTTTGAGCGCTTGTTATTTTCAGTGTATATATTCTTGTTGTGTATAACCACCACTGTCTGGGAATGTAGCCTACATTTGATATATGGTTTAGGTCAACCTAGAAGTCCTATGCATGCAAACGTTTATAATAAGGAAACTTAGTCTGTTTTCTGTCTTTAGTGCTATGCAGGCAGATTGCTGTCCTGTGAATGCTGTATTTCTTTGTTGTTTTATTAATTGTGCTACCATCATTTGGTGAATAAAAGATTGATATATAAAGTCCGCCCCTGAAGCATCGTCTCCCCTGGCTGAAACTTTGTACTGGATTAACTTTTTCTGATATAAGAAGCTAATATTTTGGGAAGGTGTGTTCTTAGTAAATAATTTGCCAAATGAACGAAAAAAAAAATTACAACAAATTTGTTTGGCATATTACAACTCCATCCTATATATCTGTTGCCTCTATATATGTTGTTGATTAGATTTCATAAGGTGTGGATTATCCGATATAGAAGTGCATAAAGGGCGCCTGTTTAAAATTACATGTATGTATGTATGTATGTATGTATGAATTATTCTTTTATCTCCAAAAGGCAGCAAGCAAAACGCTATAGGCGCCCATTAAAAATTGACATTATGGATTCTTGGCGTATATACGCTTGGTTGAGATTGTTAAACAGTTCAATAACGTTTTGTGCCAGCAAAATTAGTTGTCTACAAAAAATAGTTTATATGACTCCTATGATATTTAAGGACGTCTATAAAACTTAGATAATTATTTGTTCGAATCCAGCGGTTTCATGACATTCCCTGGCACAAGTGGCCGCTAATGTCTAAAGACGAATTTATCACTCTGTTTTGCCGTTACAAAGTACAGCACAGATAACTTGGCGATTAAACAAAATCAGAACTTTATAGAATTGGAATGGCAACATACACTTAAAAAAACGCGGTCTACTTAAATTAAAATAAAATAAAATAATTTTGTTTTGAAGGTGTCTAATAGTCAAAGCTGGGTAAAATTAATGATCGTTCTTTCGACACGAGGCCGTTAAAGCTGTTTCTACGTTTTAAAAAAACCATATCAAGAGATCCATGTTTGAGTAAGAACAGATCCTACTGGATACTTGACCTCAATTCTATGGCTCTGCGAAAAGAACTCCACCATATTAATAATAATTTATGTCGCTAAACGTTTAATTATATCTTAACTGTTAAAAAAATAATTAAACACCTCTTTAAAGAGAAGTATCCTTATCACAATAACAGCGGAAAGCACAGTAATGAACAATGAAATCACCCCGAGAGTTCTAACCTCTAAGAGCTGCAATATTATTATTATTATGCTAAATAAATAATATTTGTCGACGGCAACGACCTCGACTGTCGCAGGCTGTCGTTAAGCTATGGGCCCATCCACAATGTACAATTAAGCTCCGCCGCTCTGTCACCGCCAGTCCAAAGCCTGAATAAAGAAGGGGGCAACGCAAATGGTTTTTGCTGACTATTGAAATTGGATCCTGGGTAAAATTAATGATCTTCATTTCGAATGGCGTAAAAAACTAATCAACTAGCGACCGGTAGATTCACCTGTCAATTAATTCATCTCTAGCGTCTTCGTCTTAATTAAATAAGCTGTAGGAAAGTACATGTTGCCAGAGTCACTGTGGCCGAATGGTTAGAGCGATTGGCCTTGTAGCGCGATGATACCGGTTCGACCCACATCCGAGGCGGTTATTGTGTAAATAAATTATAAATTATTTGCTCTGAAATTAACATTATTTCGGTTGCGCCGTATTGAGTCCATTTGAAGCGATCTACAGTTCTACACCAACCTTTTCACTTCGTATAGGCTATTCTTTGAGTGCGACTGTATTGCTCATGCTATTGTGGGTCCTTCAACGTGGAATCACCTTCCCACTGTAAAAATTTGTAGGGGTTCTGGTGTAGAATTTAGCTGTATTTCTTGAAGACCTTTCTCTATTCACGGGATTGTCACGATGAGAACGATTCTCGAGAGCTCTGCTGTGAGAAGCGTTTTGCAAATGTTCAAAAATTAGCTTAGATTATCAAATTACTGTTGCCTTGCTTTGTGTTGTACTGTATTGCATGATACTGTTATGCATGCTGTTGTTTTGTATGGTGTATTGCTGTATGGTATGGTATTGTATTGTATTGTATGGCATGTACTGTAGTGAATGCTACTGTATTGCATTGTATTATATAAGACTATTTACCTGTCAATTCCTTTTCCGCGTCTACGACCGCTTTCTTCAAGATTTCCTCGGCCAACCATGGCTGTGAATTCGGTTCCTGCAGCTTTACGATGAACTTGGAGATGTCCTCATCCGACCTCGTCTGAAGAATCCTCACCATCTGGCTGGCCTTATCGCTCGGAGTCCCAGCGAACTGGATCCTCATGACCTCGCTCTCCTCGAAGACATGCTCCTGGTGGAGGAAGTCCGTCAGGGACTCGGTCACTTGGAGGTGCTCGGAGAGTTGATCCTGTGCCAACCGGATCTTTAGATTCAGCTGCGACGAGTACATTGTTGTTTTGAGTAACTGTGGATCGCGAGTGTTGAGCTCGACACTAGAAAGCGAGATGTGCATTTCTAAATGAGTTTGCAAAGTTGTAAAAGTTGTGCAGTAAAACAGTAAAAAAAGTAAATGCTCAAGTGATTGACATGGAGGAGAGGAAGGGAACGAATGAGTTGTGCAGTTCTAAAAATAATTCTTGGGTTACAATGCTTAATTTGTTATCTTTGCTCTTCAGAGTAATTATAATTGTAATCGTGCATTTATATAGCGCCACTTCCCAATCCCCCCAACCACCCACCCCCCCTCATGTGCCGAGATCAAGAAATTGAAGCCACAAACGCTTCATACTCACGACAGCCTCATCGGACCACCTGCTCCTTTTGGACAACACCTCTGACAAGACACAACGCTCGTGAATATGCTAGTGCCCAGCGCTTGGCTTTCGAGTGGAGCTTTAGAAATTTGGAGATTACGATTGCGATCGATGGCTAATGGGACTAATTCTCCCTTCACCCCTTCCATGATGAACTCCGCCACTGGTTGCACTCTGCCAGTGCCAGTCCCAAGCCTGGACAAAGGAGGATGGCGTCGCTAATGGTCTTTGTTACCACACAGTGACGTTTGACTGCAACTACTACTACTACTACTACACTCTTCCACGATAGTGTTTTCTATGACGTTTAGTTTTCTATGATGTATAGTTTTCTATGATGTGTGCAGAGCGTAAGGTTCTTACCTGTCCTTCTTAAGTCCACATCGGTTCAATCCAACCGTTGACGAGACGAGAGTCTTATCTTAATTGAGGCTTATAACTTTTGCCACGTGAATACGTCACCGACTATTAATAGACATTATTTTGATGACGGTTGGGGAAATTCCAACATAGATTGCGTCGGCAAACATACACTTTCACTTTCGCTTTTAGTCACCATAACAATAAAATAAATAAAAGTAATTAATATTGGCCTATGCTTAAAACTGACACAAAGTAGTGTAATTTGCAATACGTAATGAGCTGATGCCCACAAGTTATTAAAACATAGATTGTAATTAAACTGTGTCGCATTAAACTGTGGGGAGCCATGCAACGCGTCATTTCGTCCCAATACTTTACTAACGGCAATTGCTGAATGTAATTAAAAACTATTATTTGTGATTCAAAGTGACGTTACTTTTTATTGCAGGCATTCATAATAATATAATAAGGTCTGGCGATCTGTCACAGCATTGCATTAATTGAATGGGAATATTTATATGAGTATAAATTTAAGAAATTGTGGTGTTTAGTGAAAAGTCTCAATAATTATTTTATCAGGCAGGCTTAACGCAGTTAAGGTGTTAATAATAGAGGGCTTATAATAATGGGCCCATACTATATTATAACATAATAACATAATACAGTACAACATAGCATAACATAACAGCGGCTATATTACACTATTATAGTATAATATAGCCGTTGTTATAACATGCCAGTTGGCAGTTTAAGTTTAACGACGCTGTATGATTAAAACGATAATTAAGGCAAGTAAGTAAGAACATTATTTATTAGACTGCTAGTAAACGCACAGTGGTCAACAGAAGAAATATATAACAGAAACATTAATATAGCCAGTAAACGATATCAACTTCATAAAAGCTAGCAACGTAGGCATTTTTGTAAGATCCTAATCCTTCAGATTGTTAATAAATGAAAACACACTGTAGGCCCCATATTGATGCCAAGTCATGCAACATTCTCACATTTCTCAGAACAAAACTTCATTTGGCGACGGAATCAACTCTAGATATTAGGCCTAGGTGAGATCATGTGGCGATCGAGGGTCGAGCATTGTATGGAGTGACGTACTTATGGGGAGGGAAGAGCGTGCATTTG
>OX457051.1:39222146-39274646 GCA_949752735.1 Lumbricus terrestris
TGTGTTTATCAACGACGGAATAATGTTCTTCTATGTGGGTCGCTCTTGCCACACTAACCTGGTGGACGTGAAGCAGAACGCGTCAATGCTTCGGGCACATTCCGACCCACCCAGCTGCCGTGGTTTTCGGTCCTAAGCAACATCGCCCCCTCGGGTATTGTGAATAAGGCTGCGTTATTGCAAAATAATTTCTACAACTTCAATGGTGCTTTGATGACATAAGAATTCCTTATGGTCTGGGCGAAATATGCATGCATAAAAATAATGTATGTATGTTTATAATGAAATATAATATAATATAGCATAGCATAACATAACATAATATAATATCTATTTATTTATTTCTATAGCGCCCCCTTCAAGCTTACTCTTCAGAGGTGCTCCCGACTGCAGCGCGGACACTGCATCGGAATTTCACGCAGAAGCACCCAAACAATTGCAAGTGAAGGACTTGGTCAAGTTCCCTAAGCGGCGACTTGAGGTGGATTCGAAACTCGAATTTTTCGGCTTCAAGGCAACACGCCACCGCTACACCACCGCGCCCCGCGTATAGTATAGTATAATAATTCAACTAGTCCATTTTAATGGTAAGAACGGATAAAAATGAGCACGATCTTTTATCTGCACCAGTCCTAAGCCTATTACAGACAAACTGGACACAGAAAAAACCTAACGTAGAGGTTTGAAGAAGACTTAACAGCAAATCAGATAATTATGGTAGGAACCAAAATGGAAAGGAAACTGAAGCTATTCGGACACATCCAAAGAATGAGCGACAATAGAAAGATAAGAGGCGTTGAGCACCAGAGTGGCCTAACCCTCAAAAATTTTCAATATGGTTTTTAGGATGCCAATCAATTATTTTATTATTTATTATTATTTATTATTTTTATTTACTTAATTATTTATTTTTATTTTTAATTTTTTAAATTAAATTTATTATTTATTAAAGAATATAGTGACGGGAATCATGGATGGAACGGGGAGAAGGAGAAGACCATGCAGAGAATGATTGCAGGACATAGAAGAGTGGTGTGGGATTAATACGCAGAAATTGACACACCGGGCACAAGACAGGGAATTATGGAAGAAAGCGGATCATTAAGAAGAAGATGATGAAGAAGAGAATAACGTCGGTTACACTGAAGCTATGGTTTTATTAGCTAACACATTACTTGACTGCCCTGTCATTAATGCATTTGAATTAAACGCACACTTTATTTCAGCTGAAATTCTCAATTGAAGGTGTCTATGAATAGAGAGGGAGGAGACACTGCAGCATGCAGCAGCTAGGAGGAAATTTAGCTACTTGGGCCACGTGATGAGATCCAACGGTTTGGAAAAGGAGCTGATGACGTCATGCGGTGAGGGAAGAAGAAGACGCGTAAGACCAAGAAAAAGATGGATGGATGAAATGCAGGAAAAGTCTGGCATGAGCCTGGAGGAGCTAAGAGAGGTGACAAGAGAGAGGAGACACTGGAGAGGATACATCATGACTGTCGCCAGAGCTCCAAGAGCTGACGGCACCAGGACCAGTTTTATGAAGCTTCATCCGTTCTCCCGGTTTTTGTATTTTCAGCGCACGGATCATGAAGAAGAAGAATCTGAACCCAAAAATTGTGAATTGAAGGAAATAACTGGAAATATGATATAATTTTAAAGGTACCGAAACCGCAATATTGTGGAAGGAGGAGGAGGATCCAGATTTGACCAGGGTCTATTAGCCTACAACAGAGGCCGTGCCATGAACAGAAAGTTGTTTAATGTTTATGGCATACTGTAACAGCCCTTGCTAACCGTAATATTTGGATGGATGGATCCGATTTGACCAGGGTCTATGACAACAGAGGCCGTTACCCTGGACAGAAATTTGCTCGGCATATTACAGCACTTAAGAGCTTTCTTCTTTTGAAGTTTTTTAAGATAATATTTGGAAGTGAATGTATTAATATTTATATAACTGCACAATAAATGATTTAAAGGTGTCTAAACTGAAACAACCTCTGAGGTAGATGTATTAATTCTTTTTGTTTAACTGCAGGCCTTTTACTGGCCAGACTTCAGTTGGACGGTGGTGGCAATTGGTAAGTAATTTGGAATCTAATTCGTAAAATTGTAAATGGTAAAAATACCTCATAAATAAAACCCACAAAAGCAAAATCACGGAAACAGTTTGAAACACCAGGCCCTCAATCAAAGCAAAATCGATAGACATGGGGATGGTTAAGATGCGGAAAGTCAAGTGAGGAGTTACGCAAAATGCTATGTGGATGATGTTTAATGTTGAAACGATGTGAACTGGCGGGTGTGTAAGAATTATGCAATTTCTCTGTTTCAAGTGAAAGTCCCGTGGGGAGATAGCGAGAGGTGGAATTTTGGTGAGCTCGTTTTATGGGTGAGATGTTTGTCGTAGGGTTGGCGGAAGTTTGTTTCAAATAGACGGAATAGCAATGGCTATTGATCGAATTGTAAAGTTTAGTGATGACGTGGTGGAAAAACGAAAGACGAAAGGACGAAATATCACAATGTGCCTTAACAGAGATTGCAACTTTGTCCTCCTCCTTCACTCATGCTTTAGACTGACACTGTAGAGCAAATAAATTATATTCCTGATGTGTATCTCTGATGGCCTACATTTTCTTCAGCCACAAGACTTTATTAAGTGGACGAATTCAATAAATCAATCGGATCGGGTTGGACACCTTTACAATTATTTTTCAGCGCCCATATATATTGCATTAGGCTCAGGATTCTAAATCTTTTGAGCTACTGCGACTGATAACAGTTATTCGCTGCACGATCCCAAAAAGTCTTGTCTTTAACCATCCTTGGACCGATGGTTGGTCGCTTCACAGACAAGTTTTCTCCGTCTTTGTTTCCCTCATCATTCGATCGAAAGGCATCTCCATCCAGTCTCTGATTTTGGCAATCCGGCTTGTCCTCTGTCTTCTTGTGCGAGTGCTTTTTCATCCGGTCTCAGACTTTGTCGGCCCTCGACCCATTCGTTGTTTTGCTTATGGGGAAATTCTGGTTCCCCGCGCTAGCACCTCATCTATAGGCCTTCTCGATTCCTGGCTCATCCAACTGGAACGGACTTCCGTTGGAGATGTACCTATGCCGGTTCCATGACACTTAATCCCGCGACACTTAATACCGCGACAGTTACCACCGGAATTTAATCCCTCGACACTTAATCCCGCGACCATTTAATCCCGCGACAATTAATCCCGGCAACATTTAATCCCGGTGACACTTAATCCCGCGACCACATAATCCCGCGACTGTTAATCCCAGCGACATTTAATTCCGCGACACTTAACACCGGCAAAGTAAGAAATAAATATTTTGTAAAAATAAAGAAATTAAGAAAGTAAATTCTGAACTTATCATATAAAAATCAATAACGCAATATACCTATTCACAGGATTATTCGATATTGATTAAACATTTTCAGATTTTGCAGTAATTTCCATGTATAACAGTTCTTTTCCCTTTGCTACTACAGCCGAAATTCGCCTCCATTTCACTGCCCTGTCGTAGACTGAACTTCGCAAATCCTGTTTAATATCCTGTATAATGAATGATCGTTTTATGTACAGCTGTGTACAACAGATCAGCTGAGCAAAGTAGTAGGCCTACCCAATTTCCTATGTAATAGTCGAACCTCTACTTACAGCAACAGTCGTACAAATAATCGGACTCACGTATGCATAGGTACCAAGTGTCGCGGTATCAAATGTCGCAGGGATTAACTGTCGCGGGATTAAATGACGCGGGATTAAATGTCGCTAGGATTAAGTGTCCGGCACTAACTGTCGCGGTTTTAAGTGTCGCAGGATTAAGTGTCGTGCTACCACCTATGCCCTAGAATTAATGCCAGTACATTAACACATTGCTGAAATCTAAGTTGCAATGACGTTGTTGGGCTGATGAAAAAGTTTCTCAGAGGCGGCGCTATACAAATTTAGTAGTGGATGAAAGAATGAATGAAGTGATGGCCGATGTTGTTAAATAGCTATGATATACTATCGCATCAATAAGATTTATGCGTCCGATGATTTCTGTGCCCAAATAAAGCTGCCATTATAAGAAACACTTGTAAAAGCTTTATTAATATAGATAAACAAGAAAATGATTCGAAGGTGTGTAATTAGTTGATACAACGGAAAAAATAGAACAATAAAGGTGTGTAACAAGATAAGCCTTAAGATTTGCTGACGACCAGGCAATGTTGGCGACGACACAGGAAGGACTACAGAAGATGATGGACAAATTAAATCTGACCTCAAGGAAATACAACATGAAAATAAACATTGGAAAGACAAAGAGTATGAGGATAAGCCGAGAAGAGGAGGAAGTAACAGAGAAAATAAAAATCAACGGCGAGGAGGTGGAACAGGTCAAGAGCTTCTGTTACTTGGGAAGCATGATAACAGCAGATGCAAGGTGCCAAAGCGATATGAAACGAAGAATAGCAATGGGAAAGGAAGCATTCACGAAAATAGGAGAATTGTTGAGAGGAGGATTAAACAAAGGCTTAAAGAAAAGACTGGTCAAAACACTGGTATGGAGTGTGGCACTGTATGGGTCGGAGACCTGGACTATCAAGAAGGAGGATATTCAGAAGTTAGAGGCTTTCGAGATGTGGATTTGGAGAAGGATGGAGAAGGTGAGCTGGACGGAGCATATAACAAATGAGGAGGTACTACAAATGGTTGGTGAAAAGCGATCGCTATAGTAGCAACAATAAGAGAGAGACAAAAGAACTGGGTTGGGCACGTCGTGTTAAGAGGAGACTCCCTCCTGAAAGAAATCATAGAAGGGAGAATGGAAGGAAAGAGAGGGAGAGGAAGACCGCGGCAAATGATGCTTGGAGGGATTATGGTCAATGGATACAGCAAACTGAAGGAAAAGGCACAGCACAGAGAGGAGTGGCGTCATTGGAGGTTGGAACCTGCCGAAGGGCAGAGAACCTAAAGAAGAAGAAGAACAAGATAAAAGCAGTTTATTTAAAGAGCATGATGATCACGATCATGATCATGATCGTCATCGTCGTCGTCGTCATCGTCGTCGTCTTCCTAGCCTGAAAGCCTCATTGCCGAAGCGGACAAGTTTAGTAGTAGTAGTAGCTGCAATTGTTGCAGTTTAACACTACTATGCGAAAAGAAATATCGTTAATGACGACCTTCTCCTTTAATCTAAACTCGGGACTGGCACTGGCAGAGTGCAGTCAGTGGCGGAAAAAGCACAGCATAGCATAGTTTGCGACAGCTAATAACAACAGAGGCAAAAATCTGTTGCGCGTATTTCAGCATTTATATAAGTTTATGAATGATAGATTTTACGAGTGCCTGTGACAACTGAGCCCGTTGTTCAGGAGAAAAATTTGCTTGACATATTTCTAATTGAGCATTTATAGTGTCTATAATACTCGAGTGAAAGGTGTCTAAATTAATCAAGTGTATTTAATTCAACGCTTTCATTAAAAAAACCTCGCAGCATAGTCTATTTAGATTCGCTTTCAGCGTTTAAGCCACGGGAGAATTGGAGAAAATAAATGTCGTGAGAGTTAGAAGGTGTGTGGAAGATCCCGGAGATGAGCTTAACCCGTATAGAAGAGGAAGGCCATTCAATGTGTAACCTATCACAGCAAATGAACAGCTCTGAATCAAGGTAAACGGAACTCTTTGTTATAGTAGTAATAGCGGCAGTAGTATAACTACCACTAGTAGTCATTGTCGTTGTGGTACTAGTTTTGGTAGTAGTTGTAGTAGTGGTGAACAGAGGTGGATCCAGGGGGCCAATCCGGCCATGGCCCCCGTTTAAAAAAATGCATAGGACGTGGTCCCTCATTTGGTTCAACAAGCATTAAATCAATGCAGCGGGAGAGAAGTAGGGTACGACAAGACTATAGAGAGGTCATAGTATATTATTTTATTTTGCTTGCAGAGATTACGTCGACCCAGATGACTGATGACTAAAAAGGTCATCAGTTATTTTGACAGAGAAAATTGGTATATTTTCCAGACATTTCGACCAAACGACTAAAAAGGTCATCAGCAGATTTTTCTGGCAAAGATCACCGAAGATGTTGCCCCCCTCTTCGAAAATTTCTGTGTCCGCCCCTGGTGGTGGAGGTATTAAGAGTTATAGTCGATGGAATAGTATTAGTAGTCGTAATAGCAGCAATGGTGGTGGTACTGATGGTCATAGTTTATAGTTTTTAGCGACATCTAAAGGAAATAAATGCTATTGCCTGCGCCCTTCTCCTTTCTTTAGCTTGGGACTTGCACAACCTGATATTAGCTGTAAACTGGTTTCAGCGCCAAACTTATAATACACAGTGCGCCAAGAATTCGAGCGACAACTTGAAATATTGATTCTTCAACGTCATAATATTTATAAGGGCGCCTTTATCATACTACTTATGAAAACACTGACTGTTTTTGAAGAAATTAACTGTTTATAATTTCTGAAATCACAATTTAAAGGTGTCGGAGCAGAACCTCGCATTTCGACAAAGCAATTCAACGCATGTGCATTATAGGTACAGAAGAGAAAGAAATGAAGCAGAAAGGCCATATTTCGACGAAGGATAACAAGGAGCTCATTCCATGTCGCAGGGCCAACACGGAGAAAGCAAGGCGCTGCCTGATTGCATGCAGTCCGTGAGCGTGGAACAATATATATATATATATATATATATATATATATATATATAAATATATATATAAAGGAGCTAGACGTGAAGGGACGTTGACGACAATACAGAAATAGTACAAAGTATAGTAAAGAAAACTTCTAGCATCCAATTTTTTATAATTAAATGCAAAATTGCAAATATGGACCGTTTTACTGGCGATCAGAAATTTACCGGGTTAGATCTTTCACCACATAATGGGAACACCATGCAATGACCTTGCTGGAGCTTCTTCTTCTTCTTCATCTGTTTAACGTCCACTGTATGGTAACAAAGACCGTTAGCGACGCCCTCCTCACTTCATCCAGGCTTGAGACTGGCACTGGTAGGCACTAAGCAGCTGATGTGCAAAACCTGGACTCCCAGCGGCCGAGGTACTGTTGCCCTTGTGTACTTGGTCTCCGACCCTCGTCTCCGCAGAACTCCAGAAGTCAGAGTCGGCTAAAACTCCCTCGCCACGGCAAAGCGTACACATCGGACATTCACGCCGTCGGGTGGACCTATGAGACGGTGACCCGAACGGCGCTTCGAGGGAGCCTTGCTGGAGCGACTGCATGGCAACGACTTCATCTTTTAACGCTCATGGGTCTTCAGGTCAGCGGTTGCGCCGAGTCTTAGTGTTTCGTAAGGTCAGACAAAGTTCCGCTAGACGTTGTGTCATAGTGTTGTTTGGATGAGCTCTTTACTCTTTTAATCAAACTCTGGACTCATGACAGAGGTTGCTTGAGAAATGCAGCATTGAGAACTGTTCAAAATAATCATATTAAGTTATACCTTTCAAAGTTTAGTATCATTCAAAATAAACATAATTATTAAGTTATACCTTTCAAAGTTTGGTATCATTCAAAATAAACATAGTAAGTTATACCTTTCAAAGTTTAGTATCATTCAAAATAAACATATTAAATTACACCTTTCAAAGTTTAGTATCATTCACAAAGCAGGTTGATATTAGAAAGTTAACCTGTAAGTTATGCCTATGAGAACTGATCAATACAATTAGACACCCATTTTAAATGCATAAAATGTTTATAAGTATAAACAGACCCAGATGCGCGCAATTGACACGCCTGAAAACAGGTATTCGCCAATAAATTCGAGGGGTAACAAAATTTAATGGTCGCGTGAGAGTAATGCTTACTGCCTCATGTTGGATATAGGCCTACAAGGACGTCGTACGCTATGTTCTGGTGAAAATGAGTCCTTATGCTCGTATACTACAATCATGAAGAATCCAACCTTCTCTGTGGTCGCCACAGTGGTCTGAAATGATAGTTGGAATTTTAAGAAAACTAAAGGGCAAAACTTCAATGTAGACATTTAAACTGACGATCATGAATTTGATCGGGTGAGATCCTTCAACCACTGCTGTCCGTTTGGATCGAAACGCATTGTAAGGACGTGACATGGTGTTTACGAAGATGTTTTGTAACGTCGAGGTCTTTATGGTAGCGTCCTAGCTTACCGCGAGGGCTGAAAAGGGACCGCGTCAGGGTTTTACTGGTAAATTTAGAGGCGAGTACACGCTGCCGAAAAAATCGATTTTTTGTCGACAATTTTGTGACGACCTTATTTTCTTTTCTTTTTTAGTAATCGCCAGCTTTTATTGTCTCTTTTGACTCGTAATACGTTCACGGCAATGCAAAACCACTGATTTCACGATCTGCTACTATTTTTGTGCTTGTCATTTCGTTTCATTTCTCTTTCATTTTCCCCAATTTATTCTTTGTGTCGTGAGTATACGCTGTGTATCCGTAGTGTGCCATCGTTTTCGGAGTTAAGAACACGATGCCATTATTGTCCGGCGTGAGTACGCGTTGTGTGGTCGCGTATTCCCTCGTGTACTTTATATCAGCCCTGACTTAAGCTTAGTCGATATTTTAAACACCTTTCTC
Source organism: Lumbricus terrestris (assembly GCA_949752735.1). Taxonomy (NCBI): domain Eukaryota; kingdom Metazoa; phylum Annelida; class Clitellata; order Crassiclitellata; family Lumbricidae; genus Lumbricus; species Lumbricus terrestris. The sequence continues at coordinate 39,230,742 of OX457051.1, forward strand.
ATATGTGCATCCTAGCTTGAAATACGATTGTTGGCCATGAAATAAAATATTTTTTGTGCCCAATACCGAATAATGTGTGCTTATGAAAAAATCACGATCAAAAAGTTGCCATAGCCAAAGAAAGACTGATAAGCTCATCTCTAGCGATAGTTCTACCAATTTAGACATTGGGAAAATGCAGACCCAAAGTGACGCCATTGGAAGTTGGTCCGGATAGAGGCATTCCTGAATAATCCAAAATGGAGACGTTCTACGTGAATCCAAATTAGTGGCCATTCCTGGTGGGTACGCGTGTGAAACCAGTGGATCCGTTGAACGGCAATTCCAGTTTAATCTTAATGGAGGAATTCCATGTAGCTGGACCCAAACGAAAATCTTTCCAGTCGGATTCAATTCTAGACCATTCCAGGTGGAATCCAAAGGGATGCATTTCCAAGTGGCTCCATAGAAAGGTCATCTAGAGTTTAATTCAAAAGAGAGGCTGCTCAAGGTGAGTGCTCCAATCACCTTTAGAAAGCACGGCACTGCATCATCCCTAACCTCTATTGAAACGTTGCATCACGGCTTTCGTTAATAGCTCAGGTTTGTCAATGGCTGCATTATTGCAAAACAATTTCCTTCGACTTCTATCTTGTGCTTTGATGAAATAAGACTTCGTTAAACTTTGGATCCACATAATAATTATCCCTTTGAAACAGTGAGTACTGTTCAAAATGAGCCCAACCTATATTCGCCAAACAAGTTAATTTAACACAGGAAAGTGGTTCCTTGTTTGTAATGCACACGAAAGGTGAGAAATATTTTGAGAACAATTATACACCCGTTTTTCATTTTAATACCAATTTTATAAGTACCAATAGATCCATGTTACATAAATCAATACAGTATAAGGTTGCAGAATCCATGCCCATTGCTATGATTACGTTGAGAAATGCTAAAAATTATTTCGAACCCCGTTTTAAGAGTGCCATTCGTTCTATAAGATTAACCAAATCTAAAAGCATCTAGAGCCGTATTAATTATGCTAAACAAATTTGTGTCGATGGCAACGGTCTCTGTAATTGTAATAGGCCTTCGTCAAATCTGGATTTATCCATCCAAAGGCCTCTGCTTGGAGCTTAACGGTGTCTGAGTGACCTAACAAATCGACTGACAAGTTTCCCGCTTTGCACTATTCAAAATAATATATGCCAGCTGGGCCTGTTTTTAAGGGTATTCTAGATCTGCACAACTTCTTTCCCTACCCATCCTCCATGTTAAATTACTTCCAATCAGAGGGCAATGGCCTTTTTTTGCTAGTTTTCACTGTGCATAAGTGCTTCTACAACTGCATAAATACATTTAGAACTGCCCATTTTGTGTACAGCTGCACGTTAAAAAAACCCTGACATGTACATGTACTGCAATGATGGACGCAACACCCCGTATCCTTATTAAGTATTATTATACTGTTACGAGTATACGCTGGTAGGGTAAGGGACATGCATTTAACACGCAATTTTCGCTTCTAATTTGACAGTTTCAATTGCTAATCGGAAGAAGTTCCGATTATGACGTGGGACAAATTAAGGAGTGATCTGGACGTCAATAATTACCGGATTCACTGTATGTTCTATTCTCCCTAAAGCAATCAGGGAAATGAAATATGGAAGGAATATGCCGGTTATAAAGTATCCGCTGGGTGGGTGGGTAAACCATTCTATTCCATCCCAGCATATAATTATTGGAAAATGCGTATAATTGGTACAATGTAAACTAATGCTGTATTCTAAATTAAAGGTAATCTTATTGTTCTAAGTATCCTATTATGATAATAAGCAATGTACAAAGAAACGCAACTCGAATTTAGTTAGTGACTCAATAGAATCTTAAAAGTGTTGGAAATGTTCTAAGTGTTCTAAAGAAAAGAAAACAGAGTTCAGCTAGTATGAATGAATACACTTATTACTAATAACTTATTAGTGGAAATGTTCAAAACAAAGCAAATGGAAGTTAATTCGCATAGTCTTTATTCAACTGCCTCCAATACAATTACTGAGCGGAATTTGGATATTTATACCCTTAGAAACACAAGACTTTATGGTGTCTAAGGAAAGATTTTTATCATAAAATGCTGTTGGCAGCAGTTTCAGTCTAACGACACTGTGATTTAAAACGATCATCAGCCTCGCCCTCCTCCTTTATTCAGGCTTGGGACTGGCACTATTCTAGTGAGGGAGTATCCTCAAGAAGGGAAGGCTGTCGAATATGTGATAAAGAGGTCACAATTATGTGAACCTCCTCCTCTATTTTGCATTGTGTTACTGGCACTACAAGAGCACGAGTTGTAGTCGAGTATAGGCAATGACGGCAAGTCAATTATTGGTCAAAATAATTATAAAGAAGTTTCAGTTTTTATAGAGATCTTAGGAGAGCGAACCTGGATGAGCTACATGACTAATTGGACACTGTGTATTGATACGGTAATATAACGCTTGCTATATATCTTTTAGAGGTGTACAAGTTTCGCTCTTTAAACATTCGCAGCATTACAATGTTAACGTCATCATACGCTTATCAACCGAACGAACAATTTCGGTTTTTTAAAAATCTCATCAGTGATTGGTTGGTTAATTATAGACTAAAGAAACCCTGTCACAACAAGGAGAAATGACGTATTAAAAGTTTATAGTTAAATATCGCTAATTCAATAAAGGCAACATTTGCACACCTTTAAATCTTGTTAAATTTTCCTTTATAACAGATTACACAGATCTTCGACAGAAATCCTTTGGTATCGTATACGACTGAGAAGAACGTTTCTAAATAATTATTATTAGTTCTAAAGTTTTCCGTTCATAACCAAAGCGGTAAACCTCTCAGGTTAGGCGCTCTCCACGCAGACCACTGACAAATCGAATATCTTTCGAAACTTTTAATCAACTATCATGTCACATGGTTGATGTCTTCTCAACATACTTCAATTCCATACATAAATTGCGATGATAATTATGATGATGATGACGACGACTACGACTACGACTACGACGACGATGAAGATGATGGTGATGATGATGAGGATGATGATGATGATGATGATGATGATGATGATGATGATGATGATGATGATGATGATAATGATAATGACTACGACGATGAGAAACTGTTAAGTTCTTTTTAGATACCTTTATATTGGCTTAGTTTCAATGACGGATGAAATATTGTGGGGTGCAGTGGTGTATTGGGTATGTTAGTTGCCTTGCAGCCTTGCAAACTGCAGGTTTGAATCCATCTCAAGCCACCTCGTAGGGACATTGGGAGATACTTCACTTGCAATTGCCCGGTGCTTCAACGTGAAACTCCGATTCAGTGTCCGCGTTGTAGTCGGGAGCGCTTCTGAGTAGCAACCTTGATGGGGCGCTATAACAAGTGCACATACAAACAATTTAATTAGTCGCTTCCCACTGAATCTATATATGCAACATTGCACACCTTTAAATCGTGTTATTTTGTTACTATAAATAATTACGGCGTCTTTGCTTAACGTTAACTTGCTCGAAAGACTCATCCCTGGTAAAGATAAGATAAGAATATTCTTTAATATACCAATTGCTATCCGCATTTTGGTGTACATACAAAGTATAATAAACAAACGTACATCATTTCTATATCCAATCAATGTCAAAATGTTTTAGAATAGTATAAAATCCCAAGTCCAAATCCAATATAAATTTTAAATTTAGAAAAGAACTTCTTTTAATTAATGACGAACAATTTATTCTACACTTTGGTTTATATGGTATTACATTTAAATATGATAAAGCATCCTCGTCAAAAAAGATTTCCTCGTTAGGTTGTCCGCCCTAGGAATGATTCGGTCATGTATATAGTCTTGGCCTCATGGAATAAGGCTGGGGTCTCAATGGTGGGAGGAGTGGGTTATATACATGTCCTGGATTAAGTATATATAGGAGGGCAGCGAAGAGCCTCCTGTCCGCGTTCTACACAGAGCCTCGAATGTATAGGATTGTCTTCAGGAAGGTAGTGCAGTCGGATCAAACGGTCCAATATGGCTTGCAGTCTACCGCGTTCCTGCTGCCCCGCAAATCCTCACCATGCCGGGGCCGCATATATATGGCCGGTTGCCGTTGTCCTAAAACATTAATGTCATGGTAGGCCCTATATATTTAATAATTACAATTGGGATACGGATATGGTTTTTCTAGCGGTATGTTCTGTGCCTTGTAACCGAAAATTAATAGTTATCGAAATGAATGAATAAATAAAAAATAAATAAATTAAGAAATGAATAAAAAAATAAAATAAATAAATTTTCGAGCGAGACACTTCACCAACGCTGTCCGTTTGAACCAGGGGTCTCAAACACGCGGCCCGCGGGCCGCATGCGGCCCGCGAACCCGATTAATGCGGCCCGCGAACAGCCTCCTCCTGGTTTTTGTTTTTCAAAATTAGAAATCGGTTTAAAAGAATTTTGTAGTTCTTTTACGATTTGAACCTAGGTTTAAATGCTTTCTACTCCTTTTGCTGCAAATATTATAGGCATAGTATGTAGATGGATTTAGTGGACCTTCAATGCGATGCAACCCCGAAGCAGAAGTATGCTACAGCGAAGTTTTAGGCCGGTGTCGCAAAATGGAGTATCTCCGTAATAATTGTGTCTCCCCAGATGATGAGATGTTGAAAAATGTCACTTCCGCGTGTGTTTATTTTTGCAAAATTAATTAACTTCCATTTGCTTGGTTTTGATCAATGACACTAACAGGCATAGGCCCATGTTTATTCCTATAATTTCGGTGACTTGGTTTAGAGGACTTAGAACATTTAGAACACTTAAGAAAGCTCAAAGTCTCTTGGCTTAACTAAATCCGAGTTGAATTACTCTGAACATTGCTTTGGATACCTAAAAAATTGGTCATTTTAAATTTTGATTACAGCATAATTTCTTCAATTATAGCGCCCACGCATTTTTCGATAATTGGGACAGAATGGTTTTTCAATTTTGTTTGTAGTACCATTATAGTTACACTCAAAATATTATAATATTATGTGAATTTTACAGGATTATATCATCATTGCAGTATTGTGTGCTGCAATGACACATAACTAATTATGTAGTTTCACGTGCACGAGAATATTTTTATGTTGCGGCCCGCGAGTCATTAAAAATTTCAAATGCGGGCATTATGCGGCCCACATGCCGACTTGAGTTTGAGACCCCTGGTTTGAACAGACACGTATTGTAGGACCGTTCATGGTAATTTATTAACTTATTATTTTCCGAACGCCGATCTCTTTATGGTAGCGTTTCCCAGTGTGGGTTGCGTGAAATCCTAGGTTACTGTGAGGCCCGAAAATGGTCCCGCGTGGATGTCAGATAATAGTGTTGCACTAGATGAGTTGTCACTTTTTAAAATGAATCGCTGCTTAAGACACCTTTATAATAAAGAACTATAAGTTTATATAAGCGGCGAATAGGAAATTCTTGGATGCGCTCAAATTAATCACAGCTTAGCATTTCATGAATAATTAATTCATTTGTTCATTCGGAACTACATATAGCGCCCCTTCAAAAAGAACCACTCAGAGGCGCTCCAGACTACAGCGCGCCCAAAAGGAGCAGTTTTAAGTTTGGTAAGGAAGGAACTGGTTGAGACCCAGAGTGTAGGCGTAGCTCAAAAAGAAAGCCATTCCAGACCACTGAGCCAACCACAGAAAAGGCTCGATTCTTCATGGTAGTAGTACGACCAAAGAGAACTAAGAGGACTCCCTTATCAGCAGAGCGTAGCGGACAACGTTCTTGAACACCCAATGTAAGGTAGCACAGCTCACGGAGGTAATTTGGGGCGAGGCCCTGACAACATCGCCATACCAATGCAACTACCCTGAACTCAATTCGCCGGCTAATAGATTGCCAGTGAAGGTGAAGTAATCGTAATCGTAATCGTAATCTCCTTATTTCTAAAGCGCCACTGGAAAGCCAAGCGCGGGGCACCGGCTTATTCACGAGCGCTGCGTTGAGTTAGGAGGGTTGTCCGTGAGAGTAGTCCGTGGTGGTCCGGGTCGAGTTACCATAGGATCAAGATCAAATGCGTTGAGTCAAAAGGGTTGTCTGTAAGAGTAGTCCATGGTGGTCCGGGTCGAGGTACCGTATGATCAGAGGTGTGGAACAGCTACTAAGGTGGGTGTCGTCTGAGCCGGGAATTGGAGGGTGGGGGATCAGGTGAAACAGGATAAGAGTTCTTGAACAGGAGTGTCTTTAGTTTCGAGTGAAAGGCCCGAGGTGTGATGGATAGAGGAGCCTGAGGAAGGTGATGGTGTGGAGTAGGAACTGAAAAGGATCGGAACTCAGCAGGCAGATCATTCCAAAGGCGTGGTGCTGAGTTGGATATGGCTCGGTTGGAGAACTTGAGATGACTTGTGACCGGCGGTCTAGAGAGTGTAAGGCAGGCGGATGATCGGGTAGAACGGGTAGGCTGGATGGTGAACAGTTCGCGAAGATATCTGGGCTGGGAGCATTGTAAGGAGTTGTATGTTAAGGAGAGAACTTTGTAGTGAATTCGCTCTGGGATTTTCAACCAGTGAAAAGACTTGAGGATGGGGGTGATGTGATGATGTCTGGGTGTTCTGGTGACGGCTCTAGCAAGAGAAATTTGTATGAGTTGGAGGCGCTTAAGTTGTGTACCTCAAGCATGTACATGTAGTTTGAGACGTGACCATGTTTAAAGATTTGCCCAATTAGGGTAGCAGCAGAACAAGTCCGTCGCTGCCTAATATATAAGAGGTATGCGCTTAGCGGACAAGAAGTCTCCATTGCACGTATTGAGTTCATGGCAGCTGCAATGTTAATCGAAGTATCTCAGAACTGAAATAGATTCCAAATCCCGGGCAATGAAGCCCACGACTTTTAACTAAATATAGTGAACGACATCAAGCAGGGCTGTTTTAAGGAATTTTTAGAGCTGCACAACTCCTTGTTTCCTTTCCCATCCTCTATGGCAAATTACTTCCAAGCGGAGGACAATGACCTTTTTTGCTGGTTTTAATTGCACAGAAGTGCTTCTTCGACTGCACATTTTGTGTACAGCTGCACGTTAAAAAAGCCCCGACATTAAGAGAGCAAGACTCAGCGAACAATTTTTGGACTCCATGCCTTTATACGTACGATCGCAACGTTTTAAAGGTTTCTAAAGCGAGCGTAATAATTTGAGATTGTAGTTGGTTATTGTCAAACGACATTTTGTCGCGACAAAAAATGAGCAGCATCGTCCTCCTCTGTTCTGAAAGCCAAGCAATGAATAGCGTATCTCATAGTTACAGTAGCAGTATGAGTGGTAGTAGTAGTAGCAGCGGCAGTAGTAGTAGACAGTGGGAGTAGTAGTTGTAGATGTAGTGGCTGTAGTAGTAGTAGTAGTAGTAGTAGTAGTAGTAGTAGTAGTAGTAGTAGTAGTAGTAGTAGTAGTAGTAGTAGTAGTAGTAGTAGTAGTAGTAGTAGTAGTAGTAGTAGTAGTAGTAGTAGTAGTAGTAGCAGTAGAAGTAGCAGTAGTAATAGCAGTAGAAGTGGCAGTGGCAGTGGCAGTAGCAGATGCAGTAGTAGTAATACACAACGGGGAAAACAACGATTGTTGGCGTTGTACTTTTCAGTTGTCCATTTATGGCTATTAGTCCATAACCTAACAATGCAATATGCTTTATGGAAACGCGGGGATTGCATATTTGCATTTTTATAAAGATTTTTATGCTTCTTACATGCATTAAGTGAGCGTGCGTAAAAATAAGGTTGGATAAATAAGAATTTTTAGAATCAAATTGAACAAAAATATATCCCAAATCCTGCGCTAAATAAATATTTTTCATGATCTTTGTATGCAACCCGAAGATTTCCGGTATTAGTAAACAATAACTTATTTTACTTATAACTTATATTTTATAGCGTAGACCATTATCAAAGTGGAATTACATTTTTGCTATATATTATTACTTTAAATAGCGATGAAGTTTAAAGTGATTGCTCCATCTATAACACAAAACGACGCCGGTAAATAAGTATATCGACAAGTGAACCACACTTATACATGCGTCATATAAATATATTAATATAGTTCATGATGGCAGCATTTTAAAGGTATACGACTTCCGTGTCCCTGGTTTCAAGGAATGGAGCGTCCCGGAATAGTACGTATAGTAGTAATTCCAGTTTAACGTCACTGTGTGGTAACAAAGACCATCATCAACGCCCTCCTCCTTTATGCAGGCTTGGGACTGGCACTGGCAGAGTGCAACCAGTGTCAGAGTTGTACGTGACATCCAGTGACTGTGGTCATGGACGCTACACCCAGTAATCCAGTATCTGTAAAAGATATTTAAATATACATAATTATGTATATAAATACTATAGCTACCTATCCCACAGCGAAATGTATATAGGGTTTCGCTACTGGTTTATCGATGTTCCTTAGTTTGGTCTCTTCCTACCTCATGGAGTTTGCCATTCCACTCACAATATCCAGATCGTTCCCTTCGCTCCTTTGCATTGGGTGAACTTATTGTCCCCTATGCACGCACTTTACCTGTTGCTTTCCCTGTGATCGGAACTGAGTATGGATGCCTCCAAGCCTGTTCCTGCGGCCAAAGATCACGCGTTCTATCGCAATCTCCAAACTGATCTCTTTGTCTGATGTTGGGTCGGGAGGGATTCTGAGTCGTAATCGGGAAGATGCGCTATTTAAATCCTTGAAATACACGAATGAATGAATTAATGAATGAATGACTGAATGAATGATTTAATGAATGAATGAATGAATGAATGGATGAATGAATGATTGAATGAATGAATGAATGATTTAATGAATGAATGAATGAATGGATGAATGATTTAATGAATGAATGAATGAATGAATGATTTAATGAATGAATGAATGGATTAATTAATAATGAATCAATAATGAATGAATGATTTAATGAATGAATGAATGGATTAATTAATTAATGCAAAAATCATTATAAATGCGACACAGAGCATTGGATGGGATTTTTGAGTAGTATCTTTATCTCTGATCCTATAATACTGCTGCTGCCACTCTTGTCCATGCCCTTGTGGTCTCTGGCCTCAAGTCCAACGTTCTCTCTAATATTTGTCCTGTGTGCGCGGAACTGACGGTTGCTTGAGCAACCCAAATTCCCGCATGAGCACCACATTTTCAGAAACATTAAATTTGTGTTTGAAAAATCTACAGCCTAGGTCATTAACTAGGCCTAGACCTAACTACACTAATTACACACCTTTAATTATACAGTGTTCCTTTAAATAATCCTTTTTATTAAAAATGTTGTATTGCGCAGAAATCATGTATGGTTTTAAAAACTTATCGCGAACGAAAAAATTATGCTAGGGCCTACGATGACGAATGCAAAGCCAAAACTGAACTAGGCCTACCTGCGGCTACATGATGAAGGAGGCTGCATGTATAGTACTTAATCTGGCATCAAAATAATATTCAACGCTAAAGTTTCTGTCTCCTACCTTTCTGCGACGATAATAAAATTAATTCTGTCGATATTGACTTCCATTCCAAAACTTATAATATAGTATCGTTCGTCTGTGTTCTGCTGACGTTATATAGAAAAGCTCGTTTTCTACCATCTCGTTAAGCCAATCAGTTTTAGACTTAGACATTATTTCTTTGAATAAACTGTTTGATTATAGCATTTACTCTCATTCGCTTTGCGCTTCGACATAGCTCACAAATTTCACTCGTTAAGAAATAATACGCTGTATTAGACCAGCTTCCGAAGTGGAATCCGACTCTGATGATCTGACTGAAGGACGTACACAGCCCTGCAATATACGGCACCATCTTAGAGCTTTCCCCTCACACAGTGGAAGGTTCTTTTGCACCACCTGTTGGATGCTAACTTGCCAGCCGGAGCAACCGCTTATGACGGCAAAGCAGCTGATAAGAATCAGCATCCCCTCTAAATTGGCCGGTGTCAAACTAGTCTTCGGGTTTCAAGTCAAATCAGGAGTCGTCAAGACATCCCAGTTAATGACTGACAGACAGACACTGAAGATGAGAAATACAGCATCCAATGTGATTAGTTATCTATCAACAGATGTCCCTGGATGCAATTCAGTTCGCTTCTGGGCCCTATTAATTCGCTTCATAGCCGTGACTAAATCTTCCCTCAGATTCAACCTAGGAGGGAGCATAGGGTCTTCCAGACTGCATCCAGTCATTACAAAACTCTCGATGGGGGCGGGTATTGTGACTACAGTCATTAGTTGGGGAATTCGACCGGGATAAATGACTCTCCGATGGCTGGAAGTCAACTCGGTAGGCCTATATGGTCGTCCGCGCACACAGATATTGACCACTAGTTGGAAAAAGATGAGATAATAAATCAATGACTTACATCAAGTTAAGCAAAACGATAGCTAATAAATTATGCGCTTCCTACCAAAATTTGTGCGCGGAAATTTGAAACTGCTGCGCGGCATTTTCTAGTGAGCTGCGCGGCCGCGCGAAGGTGCAGCTTAGAGGGAACATTGGCCTCGACTGTTGTAGCTGCCCTCTATGTCATGTTCCAGGCTATCGGAACGGGTGTCTTGTCAGGGTTCTGCGCACTAGTTCGTCTTTCAGATCGCATCCCTAAATTTCAATCGTGCTTTGGTTTCATTCTGCGTTGGATCAGCCCAAACATTTTCATCACCCTATCTGTTTTATAAACAAATGAAACTTCAAGTCATGATCGCCTTACTACATGGATTCGTGCCTCTGTTTCATCTACATTGGATCACAATTTACTCTGGATTGATAGGTATCATGTTGTTTGTTACCTCCTATGTTTTGGAGGGTTTGTGTTTGCAAAGAAAACCGCTGATCTTCATGCGGCCCTCTTCAAGATACTATTAACTGACGACCTTGAAAAACCATCAACCCGGATCTAACATTCAATCGTGATCTGGTTTCATTCTGCGTTGGATCCGCCTAAACATTTTCATCACCCTATCTGCAAAGTTACTATTAACTGACGGCCCTGAAAAACCATCAACCCGGATCTAACATTCAATCGTGCTTTAGTTTCATTCTGCGTTGGATCAGCTTAAACATTTTCATCACCCTATCTGTTTTATAAAGAAATGAAACTCCAAGTCATGATCGCCTCACTACATGGATTCGTGCCTTTGTTTCATCTACATTGGATTACACTTTACTTTGGATTGATAGGTATCATGTTGTTTGTTACCTCCTATGTTTTGGGTCGCTTAATTTGCTGAATTCTTACGTGTATCACTTTGGCACAGTCTCGCCTCCAGTTGGTTTTTCTTCCTTGGTTGTGATCTAGTTTTTCACAGTTTCAATGTTGGTGGCCTATTTTAGAGGTGGTTTGTTTGGTTTAGCCATAGCACCTATAGTTAAGCTTTTACGTTTATCATTGTGGCGTCGACTCGCCTTTAGTTATCCAAAGGTTGAGACTTAAGCTATTATAGTCTTGATGGTTTATGTCGAGATTGGATTGCCTTGCTAAGACCTTGGCACTTATAGTACTTATTTTGGCGCTGACTCGCCCTCAGTTATTTACTTTTACGGTTGTGGATTATGTTTTATCCAGTTTTTTGATAGCTTATATAAGGATTAGTCTGACTTGTCTAATTAATTTAACATATGACGGATAGTTTACATTGTGTTTTTTGTCGGTTATCGGCCACCTCGTGGTCAATCGTTCCACTCTTCCGTGCTGTGTGTCTGGTTTTGTGCTGTGGCGTTGTGCCACTCTGGTTTATTTTCGTTCGTTAGTGTTTGATTTCATCTTCTCTTTATAACTTGTTTATGTCCTTTTTGTCTCATGATTGCTTCAAGTGTGGAAATGTTATCAATGAATCATCCGTTGTGATTGAGTGTACTCTTTGTAAGTCTAATTTTCATGTGCAATGCTATGCCTCCCGAACACAGGGACTGGTGGGGTCTAACTGGTGTTGTGATGAGTGTGTTAACTCTAATCTGCCATTTGCTAATTCTGGTGATGTGGATAGTGGTCAGTATATAGGTGTAAACACCGCGAGATTCAAACTTTCTGCACCGGCTGACAATAGTGAATACTGTCTGAATCTGTGTGACTTTAATGATGAATGTAGATCTCTACTGATGAATGAGGATCTAGATGCTGACCATTGCTTTTACAATACTAGGACTGTGTTTTCAAGTACATATAAAGATGTTACTCAACTACCTGAATTTTTTGCTAGCTTTAATGCTTATGACCACTTTTGTCTAACCCATCTAAATTGTCGTGGCATGAACCTAAAAATCCCTGAAATTTATCTCCTCTTGGTCCAATCCAACACATCGGTTCTTGCTCTTACTGAAACCTGGCTTTCAGACGAATTGGCGTCTACCATCTCAATTCCGGGGTACAACTTTATCCATAAATCCAGGAAGGTTGGAATGCGTGGTGGTGTTGGTTTTTTCATTCGTGCTAATATCGAATTTGAGGTCCTGGAGGCTGACTGGACAAAACCTAAAATGAATACCCATGAATGTATGTTCATTAAATTGCCACAGAGCAAAAAGAAAGATATTATAATTGGCTCTGTTTACCGCCCCCCTGGTAATTCTATCTCTGATTTTCTTGTGGATTTTGACAACTCTCTATCATATCTATCGAAATCTACTAACCGTGCTTTCTTAATGGGTGATTTCAATATCAATCTCCTCCGTCGTAGTGAACACCCCCTCTCTGAGACCTTTCTAAATACTATGTTTTCTCATAAATTTATCCCAACCATCCTTAGACCCACTAGAATTACTGAAACTACTGCAACCCTGATTGATAATATATTCACTAATTGTTTAAACCTTGGACAAGATTCTTGTATATTAATTAATGACATTTCGGATCATCTTCCAATCCTTCTCCACATTGATCTCTGTCCCCGACCTCAGCTTCTTACTCCTTTCTCACAGATACGTAAATTTTCCCCAGAAGCCAAAGAAGTATTTATCAACTCTCTTAACTCTTCTGACTGGGATTTTGTTGATAATATATGTCTTAATAATGGTCCGAATGCAGCATATACTGCTTTCTTCCAAAGGTACAAAATGTTATATGATAAAGCTTTCCCATTGCTAACAGTTAAAACTAAGGGTCGCAATTTCATTAAGCAACCTTGGATGACTAAATCGCTTCTTAAATCTTGTAAGAAAAAATCTAGACTACATAAGCAGTACTTGTTGAACCCTACAGCTTTAAATAAACAATTATTCACTCAATATCGTAATAAATTTAAATCTGTTAGAAAAGAATGTGAATCACGATATTACTCTGATTGCTTTTTCCAGTGTGGCAATAATCTTAATCAGACTTGGAAAGTAATTAAGCAAATTCTTAATACCAAGGAAGAATCTTGCCTCCCTGACTCCTTCATTATTGGGTCGGAACTGGTGCAGGATCCAGTACTTATCGCCAATTCCTTTAACAGTTATTTTACTACCATAGGAACTACACTTGCAGCAAAAATCCCTACAGCCACCACCCCCTTTGAGCACTTTATGCCCGCCCCACCTATGTGTTCCTTTGGCATTGCCCCTACCTCTGTTCCTGAGATCATTCAGGTCTCAGGTTTATTGAAGGCCTCATTATCTAGTCCTGATGAAATTAGCCCCCTGATAGCTAAAACCACTATAACTGCCATTGCTACCCCTCTTAGTTCTATAATAAATGCCTCATTCTCTACTGGATTAGTTCCCGATGAGCTAAAAATTGCTAAAATTACTCCTATCTATAAAACTGGGGATAAGAAAAAGATTAGTAATTATCGACCAATATCGGTACTCTCTTTTTTTTCTAAAATAATTGAAAAACTTATGTCTAATAGAGTAACTGATTATCTTACTAAGTTTAGATTATTATCCCCTGCGCAGTATGGATTTCAGCATAACCTCTCAACATACATGGCCTTAATGGATTTGCAATCAAATATTATAAATGCTATGGATGACAAAAAATACTCCTTGGGTATCTTTTTTGATCTGTCAAAAGCGTTTGACACGGTTAATCATAAAATTTTGATTAAAAAACTTGAATACTATGGATTCCGAGGTGTTAGTAATTCCTGGTTTTTAAGACTATTTAAATAACAGAAGCCAATATGTCTACTGTAAGGGTCATAAATCTGTGGCCTTGGATGTCTCCTGTGGAGTCCCCCAAGGGTCAATACTTGGACCACTTCTCTTTCTCCTATATATTAATGACTTGTCTATGACCTCATCTGTATTCAAATTTATATTATTTGCTGACGACACAAATGTTTTTCTATCGCACCAGTCCATAGATTGCCTATTTGCTATAGCCAATAATGAGCTCTCTTTGATAGAGCAATGGTTCATAACTAATAAATTATCCCTTAATATTGATAAAACCAACTTTATTTTATTTCATACTAAAAAGAAAATTGACCATGATGTGAACAGATCACTTCTAATTAATAATGTCCCCATCACCCAAACTAAATCATCTAAATTCCTTGGGGTCATTGTTGATAGCCACCTTACATGGAAGGATCATATTTCAACTATTGTAAAAAAAATTGCTAAAAACATTGGGGTCCTTCATAGGATTAAACACTGCCTCCCCAAAGCAGTTCTCTTTAATCTTTATTATACACTTATTTTTCCTTACCTATCTTACTGTAATATTTCTTGGGGTTCTAATTATCTCTCCCGACTTAACCCATTAATTATATTGCAAAATCGTGCCATACGATTAATATGTGGTGCCCATTGGAGGTCCAGATCTGCCCCTCTTTACATAAATCATAGGCTACTGTCTCTGCTAAATATCAACAGGTTCCAAATATGTCTGTTTATGCATCGCTACCACCATAGACTCTTGCCCTACTCTTTTAATAATTATTTTATAACTGGTTCCTCACTTCATGACCATGCGACTAGACATGCCAGCTCTTACCGCAGTGAACATGCACGCCTAAAAATTAAACAGTTTTCAATAAAATATCTGGGTCCTAAGATTTGGAATGGCCTTCCAGCACATATATCGGCCTTACAGTCCATCACCCTCTTTAAAAATCGCCTAAAAAATTTCTCATTGAGAACTAACATCTTTTGTTGTCTGACCGACATGTTCCCATTGAACTTAGTGGGTTATGGTGTCAATTCTATAGTTTAGCATCTTATTCCTTTTGTGTTAATACCTGGTTTCTGTTAATATTTTCATTCACTGTCTTATGATAACCATTGATTGATCTTAGGTTCTGCTGTGTTTCTTTTTGCTTACATGGTGACCTGCTGCTATTTCTGTTAATATTTTCATTCACTGTCTTATGATAACTTTTGATTGATCTTAGGTTTTGCTGTGTTTCTTTTTGCTTACATGGTGATCTGTTGCTATTTCTGTTAATATTTTCATTCACTGTCTTAGGATAACTACTGATTGGTCTTACGTATTGCGTTTTGCTATGTTTCTTTTGTTTACATAGTCATATGCTGATCTCCCTGTGTTCACCATGCTTATGATCTGTTTTATCCCTCGCTCTCTCTCTCTCCTATATCTCATTTACTGTTTTTGTATCGTCTATATTGATAGATATTTACCCCACTCTTTTCTCATCGCCATCTTACTATAACTCTGTTGTGGTTGCCCAGGTTCAGCGGGATCACTCCCTTTCTGGGCTACCCTTTCTTAGAGATCTTTTACCCGATAGATGATGTTATTAGCTCCTCTGTACACTCTTTGTTGTGTTTTATGGCTCTGTTTGATTTGATTTGTTGATCTCTTGGAATAAACAAGATTTGATTTGATTTGATTTGATTTGATCAAGTCACTGAGTACCTGCTCAATGCACTCCACTGGCTTCCTATTCCAAAGCGGGTCACCTACAGGGATTCTACATTAGTCTGGCGCTGCATGGATGGTCTATAGCGCCCATGTACCTATACAGGAGCTCTGTTGTCCCACCTCTGGTGTCCAGTAGCGATCTGGCATCAGATCAGCTGATCAATCTGAACTCTTGGCCCCTCGCTCACGGACTGCTATAATGCAGCGGCGCTCTTTCTCAGGGCTGGTCCTAGCACCCGGAATGGGCTCCCTGTTGCTCTCCATCTTGGACCACTATGTTTCGCTCTCAATTAAAAACTGCTTGGACTGGGAGCGCTTCTGAGTAAATAACCTGAAGGTGCGCTATATAACAGTCAATAATAATAAAAATTTGAAAACGTTTGGCTTAGATACCTTCAAACCGTACATACATAAAATTATATAAGCGTAGGGCAAGAAAACTTTTTGATGAGTGTTCGGCAAAATAAATTATTATACTCTCGTCCAGTAAGTAACTGTACAGTGGGACTGTTAGTTATGCATAAAATAAAAGCGAGATCTTTACATCAGAGCAGTCGCCCGTTTTGTGCGTATATTATAACGTTTTAAAAAATCACCTGTTCCTAGTGCGTTGTAAGTTTTGATGTCCATCTAAGAGGCGAATACCTCAAGAGTCACGTGACCACTAGGGTTATCTTTCTATCGATGGTACTGCGTCTTCTCGTCCTCGCAGATGTCAAACACCTTTGGAATGACATCAGGAGAAAAAACTGGATCTGATGAACGCCTGTGCAAAGCAGCTTCCGCCATGGAGCTCAAGTCGACTGCAAGTACGAAAGGGCGTTGCAATGATCAAACATTTGATGCGGACTTCACTGTTCGATGAAGTCGGATGAAATTATTCTGAAGCCACTGCGTTGTTGTTGAATTATAAAAGATAATTATGTTTTAATTTAAATGATGGATAGCCCAGGGCTGTATTTAAGGAATTTTTAGAACTGCACAGCTCCTTCTTTCCTTTGCCATCATCCATGGTAAATTATTTCCAATCGGAGGACAATGACCTCTTTTGCTGGTTTTAACTGTACAGAAGTGCTTCTACAACTGCACATTTTGTGTACAACTGCACGTTAAAAAAAGCCCTGGGATAACCTACTCGTTCAGGTGGAATACGCAATGGAAAAAAGAGATCAGTTACGAGATTAGGATTGTTTATGCGCTGGGTTAAGCTTGCAATTAGTTTAATAGCACTATCTATTTTCATGCGTGTGTATATGCATGATTTTGTATAATATTATGTGCAATATATATATTGACTAGGACCACCCATCCCAACCCCGCTTTCATCACTTACACAGGGGTATATAGCTCTCTCTATTATATATATATATATACATTATATATATAATATATATTATATATATAATGTATTTTAATTTTAATTCTATTTTCGTGTGCCTGTCTGTTCTGTTCTGTCTATCTATGTCTTTCTTTACCTTTTCTTTCGTTCCATCATCTCTGCATATATGAGTCTGTCTGTCTGTCTCTGTCTGTCTATCTATCTTTCTCTGCCTGTTCGTCTTTCTCCAGTCATCATCCTTAATTAATACAGATGCAGTTCTGTAAGAGAAACCATTTTAATCACCTGGACATTGTAAACAGCATTAAAATCATTTGATAATAGCCACAGCTCAGAAAAATATTGTCTTACTTCGGCAATTTTGAATCATAGTAATTGTTACATTTTGCCTTGGAGCGGCCGTCACATAAAGGTCACAAATCACAATATCATCATCATCATCAAGCGGATACTTCAATGACTTAAAATCACCAAAAAACAACGTTCGACTGAGTTGCGGTCATTTTCTATTAAGTTCCAAACTTTGAACTTGCAAAGGCAAAGGCATGCGCCGTTTTGGAAAGCTTCACAAGATAAGTCGATTATCTAAGATACAGCTGCATGTTGCCATAATCTTCAGCACATAAGCATTATTTGGATCCGAGACGTCGCCGAAAGCGGTGGCGAGTAAGAGAAGATTGGAGGCAGCACATCATTGATGGATGAGAAGAGGTCTGATGGTATCACGGCACGACAGGGTAGTTAACGAGACCGTAAGTAAGAGGACGGGGCAGGATGATTATAGAAAGCATAATCAGAAGAAGAAGACTGGGATGGTCGGGTCATGTCCCTCGTATGAATGAAGATCGCGGCGCCAAGCAGGTACTGACCTGGAATACTGGTGGAGAAAGGAAGAGAGCAGACCACAGAAGAACCGGCAGACCACTTTTATAGACATATCTTGGGACAAGGCCGTAGCTAGGGGGTGTTTTTGGTGTTTGATCGCGCCCCGAAATGAAAAATGTAAAAAATAATAGAATGCATTCACTAGCACATAATGAAAAAAACATGAAATTAGGCGAAAAACGGAGTGAATGACTAAAAAAGTCATCAGTTTTTTCAGGAGAGGGAAACTGAAGAAAGAAATTATGGCTACGGCCTTGTATTGGGACGAGGTCAGGAACCTGGAAATGGACAGGGACGAGCGCTTTTCGTGCCAAAGTGTTACTTATCATTACCATACAGGCCTACTGTACACCTGCTGCGCTTATGATTCCTAGCCACAATAATCAATAGAAAATAATCACTGTCTGTATGTATATGTATATGAACATTTATATAGTCTGTATTCTTTATTTCATCAACGTCATTGCTTTTAACGGCGTGAAATCAATCTCCGACATAACACGTTCTAAGAAATCTATTAGCGAGGATGCTAATAAATCTGCAACCGTGTTAGTCGTGGTTTTTCATCACTATATTCAGCAAAGTAACCTTTACCGGTTCGTCCGCATAATTCTTTCTCACAGCAGACGTTTGGTAATAATATTATTATGCCTCAGCTTCCTGCAAACCAATAAAACCCAAACTAAAAAGATAAATATTCATTCAGCCACATTAATGCGATGAATGTATTGCGGAAGTTCTGTTGGTTTGGATCACTTTAAGGTTAAATGGAATTGATGCAACGTCGCTGATCTTCCATAATTTGACGATTTGCGGAAGCTATCCATAGAGTGATATAAATATGTATGAATACAAGGTCAGCTCGGCAACGCTAAAAGGCATGGAGTAGACAGACCGACAATATTTTTAGATGGAGAGAGAGAGAGAGACAGACAGACATACATACATACATACATACATACATACATTCAGACAGGCAGACATAGAGACATACAGACAGAGGCAAACACAGAGAAAGAGGCAGAGAGAGACAGAGAGAAACATATGACCAGACAGACAGAGAGAGACAGACCGACAGAAAGACATAGACAGAGATAGACAGAGAGACACACAGAGAGAGACAGAGAGAGAGACATGGAGAAAGACAAAGAGACAGAGAGAGAGACACAGAGAGACAGAGAGAGAGAGACAGACAGGCAGACAGACAGACAGACGCAGACACAGACACAGACATGGATAGATTTCCAAATATGGATTAAACAAGAGAATTATATTCCATCAACTATGAGCAAGGCACGGAACATATCGCCACACCACCGCGTCTCACCCTACACCACGGTGCCCCCCCTCACAATACAACACAACGCAAGAAAGTAGAATTACAAAGCCCATTGAAACGGAAACAGAATGACTAGCGTTCTGTTTGATTCACTTTCCTTAGAAAGAAGTCTTGTCTGCGGTCGGACTTTTCTCCTCGCTGGCCTCCGCTTTCATCGGAGTCGTCCCAACATCGTCAGCGTTCCTATCCCCTATTATATTATTCGCCACTGCACACTGTTCGTCATTGACGTTAACAGTCGCGATCGTAGCCCTTCGAGGAATCTTTCTCCCACTCCTATGATGATACAACAGGTGCAGAACTCCCTTCTGGAACTGCCTGTACCTAACTCCGTAGATGACGGGGTTCACGCAGCTGTTGACGAAGACCATTACGACAGTGAATCCGTAGAAAGTCCCCCGGAAGTCCATCGACAAAATCCCGAGATTGTAGAGGACGTAGGCGATCTGATTGGCGCTCCAGCAGAGCACGAAAAACGCGCTGACGGTGGCCAGGGTCTTGATGACGTTAATACGGGCTCGTAGCATGGTTGAATTTCGCCAGGGGATGACCGCAGTCGCTGCCCCGCTTTCGAGGACATCCCCCGAGGGTATGACCCTCTTCTGGAGTCCAAAAGCCATTCGCGAGTAGAGATAAACGAGAAGAGTGAACGGAAGGAAGAACTGGACGGTGAATATGATGAATCCGACTCCCATCTGCGTAGTTCGGTTCGGCCAATCCGAGTACGTCGTGCAGTGTCCATTTTGTGTTATCCTCGACGTCGTAATACTATATCCACCGAGAATTCCACATCCAGTGATCCACGGAGCGACCAGTAGAGTCCGAATCATCGTTCGACTCCTTGCGAACCGTGAGACGTACCAGACGGCATGCACGACGGCCAGGTACTTCTCCACGGACATGGCGACTATTCCGTAGGTGGAGGCGAGCAGCAGACCCCAGAGAGGGAACTTCGTGAACCACAGTCGACAGGTCAGTTCGTCGGTGAGGTTCCCGGGGACGCGTACGGACTGATCGTTTTCGAAGGCTGTGGTGAGGAGCAGAAAGAAGGAGGCGAGAGCGTCTATGCTGCTCTGGTTGATGATGAATGTGTTCGTCAGGGTCTTCTGCATGGGAGTGTAGTTGACGACGACGAAGATGACGAAGACGTTGGCTGACAATCCGAAAGACGAGATGAACCAGATGGCCATCTTTGTGGCGGGTGGGGTCGTGATTACCAGATCCTCAGAGTCGTACGTTTCGTTGTGTGGCATAGTCATTGCAACAGAGTTGTATTCTGCGATAGTCTCTAACTATGTGGCACTATGGTTTCTGTATTACCATTCCTGGCATTCCACTAAAATACACCAATTGCTATCGCAGTCCATTTTGTTTGAAATTGATCTGTATCCATTGTGTTCCGCTATATATTTTTCATTGTACATTGTCCAGACGCGATACATATAAATAAATAAATAAATATATAAATAATATTATATAAATAAATAAATATATAAATAAATTAATAAATAATATATATATATGCTCTGTTGTCATATGTGTGCTTCATGAGTACTAGATTTCTTTTTCGTTTTGCTCTGTTGTACAGCACTGTATTCAAAAGTAGTTTTTTTAAATTTCTGATTGCCTTACATTGCTATGAGAAGTGGACAACTAAGAACATCTTTCAATCGAAATCATCTTCTCAAACAACTCATCGTTTTGAATTACCAGCAAAAGGCGACACGAGAAATACACACATCCACCTACATACATGGCAGTCCAATATATGTATGCATACATACACACGGTCTTCAAGAATTTACTCACAATATCAACGCCTAAACTTTACTAATCCACTGCTACTTTCACTTTAATTTCACTTCATCCTTCGACGATGTTGTCAGGAATCAAGTCACTTGATTTTCTACGAACTAACATACATGTACATCAAACAAAAATATAATTACACAAAATGGAAAGTCACAGAAACTCTTGAATAACATCTATTCGCACATCGCATCAACGTAAAGTAACCAGACAATCTTATAGCGCAATTTTATATCCATACGCAACGCTATGTAAGCGGAATATTACACGCATAACATGATAGCCGTGTCATCGCTGCAGACACACTGCCGCCGACTGTCACAGAAATCCGCGTCGGTTGCTGATGCTGCGATAGGTTCGACGGATGCGGAACCAGGGATGGAGACGATGTGGCCAACAGATGCAGCGAGTGGATGACTGGTGGTGATGCGGTTGCTGCAGCAGTTGCCTAGACGACGACTGGCATCTTCGGGGTATCACTACAGTAATGGTCGTATATGTGTATTGTATAAATGGATGTGCACTCGTGCGAGTTGTGGGCAAATAGCGGCGAGTTGTTACTATGGATTCTGAATGACTTGCCTTGACAGATCATCGTTAGTTTGAAGGTCTTGTGTGTTTTGTATAATTATATTAACGTATGCATTGATATATGTATGTATACATACGCACGTAAGTATGCATGCATGTATATATGTAAGCAAACTTGTATGCACGTGTATATATATATATATATATATATATATATATTTATGAATCAAAGTGTGTTTGCATGAATGTGTATGTGTGTATGAATGCGTTGCATGTAGGCTAAGTGGGTGTCTGGGTTCATGTATGTAAATAGCTCAGAATCTCAGGTCAAAGATACCTGCAGCTGAAGCCGTCTATACTGATTACCTGTCACCCCCTCTGGTTGATTCTTTTGTCTTGCATCCAACCTATCCCGAGGAATTAATTTTACTTAACCACACGATGAAATTATCACATAGTTCAGGTCCAGATCTTCTTGACCCAAGTATACTCAGCCCTAATATAATATTAATTGCTAACCCCTTAGCTCAAATTTTTAATTGCTCGTTAGAAACAGGTATTGTCCCAAATAAAATGAAATATTCAACTATCACACCAATTTTTAAACAAGGAGATAGGCAGGATCTAGGTAACTATCGACCAATATCCATACTACCTTACTTTTCGAAATTATTGGAAAAAGTAGTTTACCAACGTTTAAACGACTATGTGACAAAATTGAATATTATTCACCCATCGCAACATGGTTTTAGGCCAGGTCATTCGACTGTGCTTCCGTTAATTAATATTCAAGATAAAATATCACTAGCTATTGATCGAAATGAATTTTCTGTTGGAATATTTCTCGACCTATCTAAAGCATTTGATACTGTCGACCACGTAATACTCATTAACAAATTGCAAAACTATGGCATAAGAGGATTACCCCTCCTTTGGTTTAAAGACTACCTAAATAATCGATTCCAGCAAGTCAAATGCAATGATACTTACTCCACTTTTCAACTTGTTAAACACGGTGTACCTCAGGGTTCTATCCTTGGTCCCTTACTATTCCTTTTATACATAAATGACCTAACTAATTCATCCTCGTTATTAGAATACGTACTTTTTGCAGATGATTCTAATGTCTTTTTATCACATACCAACTATGATGACTTACTCAGGATTTTGAATGATGAATTAAAAAATATATCTCAGTGGTTTAAAGCTAATAACTTATCCTTGAACCTTAATAAAACCAATTATATTTTATTTTCCTCCCATAGAAAGATAATTCCGCATGTACAAAGAAATGTGATTATTGATGGTTTAGAGATTCCTAAGGTAACTTCGGCTAAATTTCTAGGTGTCTATGTGGATCAGCATCTTACATGGAGTACTCATATCGATAAGATATCTCATAAAATAGCTAAAAATATTGGAATTATTAAGAGAATTTCTTACCTGCTCTCTCCTAATACTCTACTGACATTATATTACTCTATGGTTCAGCCGTATTTGAGTTACTGTAATATGATCTGGGCGTCCAATTACATCTCTAGACTTCAATTGTTAATAATACTCCAGAAAAAAATTGTTCGTATCATAACTGGCTCTTCGTATACTGCCCATACTAACCAGCTTTTTATTGACTTAGAGATTCTCAAACTTAACCAGATTACTGACTACCAATCATGTGAATTTATGTACAAATCACTGCACAATATCTTGCCAAATGAATACACTAACCTGTTTAAGTCAAGCTTTGACTTTCATTCACATGAAACAAGAAGTTCTCTTTCCTTAAGAACGGAATTTGCTAGAACAAACTCCCGTAAATTCTCCATAAAATGTAGGGGTCCACTATTATGGAATAGTCTGCCACAAAACCTAAAGGCCTCTCCTAACATTAATCTATTTAAAATAAACTTACGAAAATGGCTAATAGTTAGCAAACCATAATCGATATTAAATTAGTTAAAATAATTATTAAAAATGTGCTCCATCTTCAAGGCTCCTTTTGCATTGTGAGTTGGTTTGCTTAGTTAGTGTTCCTTAATTGTTTCATCTGCTGTTTTGTTTTTGATTCAGTTTTTTCACCTTCTGCTTTGTGTGTTGGTTCCTGTGCTTGTGCATTGCTTTGATGTCATAGTGTGTCCTGGCGAACAATCTTGAGGGCTCCTTTTGCTTTGTGCGTTGGTTTGCTTAGTGTGTCTTAATTGTTTCATCTGCTGTTGCTTTTGGTTCATTTTTTCATCAATTTGTGGTGTGTATTAATTAAAAGTCTTCATAGCTACTTGGGGACCCTACTTAGCGGGATTCCCTCCCTTCTGGGTCTCCATTTGTGTCCTAATTCTGTACTTTAGAGTTCTTTTTAACGCACTCCAAGTTTAGGGCTAACTGTTCACACTGGTATCACTCAATCCTACAACTACTTGGTTTAAATTATTTCTTCTTATATATTCATGGGTATTGACAATCTAGGCCAAAGGTTCATAATTTATGTTAACTAATTAGTTCTTACTTTGATTAATGCTTGTTTAATTTGTGATACTTGCAATGCTTCATGTAACTATTTTCCTGCCTTATTTCTCAGTGTGCTTGTTACATACGGACCAATAAAAAATTGATTGATTGATTGATTGATTGATGTATGACTGTATGTGTGTATGTATTGTGTATGTATCTCGCTAAATAGATTTAATGCTTATGTGTGCATACATTATGTGTGTATTGTATAATGTGTATGTAATGTATCTATATGACTGTCTTAAAATCTATCAATTTTTTCATGCATTAATGCATGAATGAATGCATTAGCCTACTGTTTTTTTTAAATTCACATTCGAACCCGATGAGCTTACAGGCGATTACAATATTTAACTACAATTCTCATTATTGTTGAGGTATGTAATTTTTTTATCACGTCATACAATACTCCGTCTTTGATATTATGTGACCTTATGCAAATTAAGCAAAATTATGCAAATGATCGAGTTTACGTGTAATGTAATCATATTCAATTGTGTGGTTAAGTCCTGTAAACCGTCGTAATTGAAAGGCTTCACATAAGAACCAAGCCGGAATATCGACAGACTATTATAATACTGTTTCCATCGGTGCTATTAATATGCAATACATACATGCACGCAACATGCGATCAACAGGAGAAGACCACGATGAGCACAGGTGATCAACATATTCAATTACAATGTCGTTTGCGGTTTTCACCTTGTCAAATCAAACAGGAAATCATACGGATACGGGGAGAAGAAAACGAGAAACGGACAGAGACAGATACAGGGACAGGGACAGAAGAGACACGCAGATAAGTTGAGAGACATATAATTTATGCACTGTACACAGAGACATAGACAATTTATACATAGTGACATAGACAGAGACAGCGAGCGACAGAGACAGGTAGACTTATTCACAGAGGGACAGATGCAAGCCTGCTGCATGGCAGATAAAAATAATTAATTAGAATCGTAATAGCATCTCTTAAATTAAAATGTTTCGTAAAGAGCGCATGCAGCGTACATGATCATCAAGCAGCTTACAGTCCAATTCCTTGATGTGCTAAAAAAAACTGCTTATACAGTCACAATCCTATCACTGGACCCTTGAGAGCCTGTTGATACATAGAACAGTGTTGGCCATACAAGTCAATCGCCTAAGGTGCTACTAACATTATACGTTCAGTGTCAGTTACCTGTCGCAATATTAGACAGGTGGTAGAGACGTGATTGTCACGAGCCATGTAGTTTGACCGACGATCTTTACTAAACGTTAAATATTATAATAAGAGAGTTCTAAATTTAAAGGTGTTTATGATTGTCACGATCTATGCAATGTGACCGATGATCTTTGGTGAATGTTGCCACATCCGAGAGTTTATTGGAAGGCGACGAATCAATATTGAAATTCGATTTATGTCCACGGATAGAGCAGCATGTGTGCGACTATAAATAGCCAATGCGTATTAAGCTGTATTTATACAGAGATTATATAATAATTAAAATATTTTTATGTTAATTATTATAATCTGAGTGCAGCTCAATACACTTTAGCTTTTACAGTACACAATCTTTACGTATTTTCGATATGAAATGCACTTATTCATTTCAATAATATATATATATATATATATATATATATATATATATATACATATATATAATTATATTATAGCGCCTTTTCAAGAAGCCAACATTACTCTTAGTCGAAATTATGGTGTAACATTGCGCATGATATAAATATCAAATAAATTATGCATATTTGCATCTTAACATACACACATTACGCGTTTCCGGAACATCTAATAAAAACACTTAAACACCGATTATGTCTATAATCATTTAAAATGCGTTTCAAAATATAAATATTATAAGAGAATTCTGAATTTAAAGGTGTTTAGGGAGAGTATGCCCGAGCGACACCTAGCGCCTCTTCAGATCGTTCCTTCAAATCCCTCGTGACATTTGCTTCCTAATTATAATTATTATCTTCCATAACAAATTCATTTTCCCTGATATCCCATCGCGCCGTGACTTCTAAAGCACCTTTCCAGTTTCACTCAGTCGACGGCGAATACGTTTCACCCGTCGCCATGGTAACCTCTCGACCCCCTCCTTCGGCCACTTCCGCCATCGGAGCGACTTCCTGTTGACCTCCTACGTCACATCCGGTCCTCCCCCGCGCGTCGTCCATAACATCAACCGAGTCGCTTCGTCCATCCGGGCACTTCCCTCGCGTCGGTGACGTCGACGACGACGACAACGACGAGGAATTCAGCGACGACGACGTACGCTGCTTATCGTCCTTCCTCGGCGCAAGGAGTCGCCGGTGTCGCTTCTCGCCGGAAACACGTGACGTCGGCATCGATCGGTAGTCGGAGTCCTTCTGGCTGGCGGATCCGCGACCTGACGATCCGGAATGATGAAGCTGCTGAAGCTGGGGGTGTTGAAGGGGATGCGGCGGGTGTCCAGTGTGATGCACCGCTGCCTCGTCGCCTTTTATGAAGTCGTTTCGTTCGGCTTCGGTGACCATGCAGTAGCCGTAATCGACACGCTTGATGGCGTCCAGTTGTTGGTTCCGGCGAGTGATTTTGCGACGGTGGCAGATGAGGATGACGACGCAGACGATGATTGTTGAACCGACTGCCAGTCCTGACACTGTGGCCGTTGTCTGCCAGGGGTAAGGCCACCGACTGACAGTTGCTGATGTGTCAGTGTTGGCGGTCTTGTTGGCAGCTGCTGACAAGAAAAATGAGAAAGACAAGACAGTGGTTAGCAATTATGAGACTTGATTATTTGTTATTCTTGGAGGAAATCGAGAAATGTTTTACGAGATATGACTCATCGCTGGCACACCTGATGGAACAGCAGAGAAGGTGGATGGAGGAAGAGGAGGAAGAAGAAAAAGAGGATGACGCAGAAGAGTAAGAAGAGGAGGAAGGGGAAAAGATGCGGAAGAAAAAGTGGGAAAAGAGGGAGAGGATTAGGAAAAAAGAATAGAACGAAAAAGAGGAAGAGGAAGAAGAAGAGTAATAAGAAGATAGGGAATCGAAAGTGAAGGAAAAGAACTGAGTAGGAAGGAAGCGGATAGAGAAAGAGCAAAGGAAGAGTAGCATGAAGAGAGGAAAGAAGATCAAGAGAACTGTGGTATTAGTAAATTATCATTGTGGGCTCGAGAAAATCATAATGGCTTCTCGTGTCTTACAGTCATGGATCAGGTCCATGTGCATGTAAGCATCTCGTGTATTGTACGTTGCATCCTACATTCCCACAGACTAATTTCGCAGAGAACGAAATGCTTGCCTCACCGCAGTTTTTATTGTGCACTATAGCCTTTAATTAGAGGTGTGCAGTGGTCAATAGCGTTGTGTTTTGGAGGGTAAAAGTAATGTATAATTGTATAGGCCTAGTGTCACATGTTTTACAGTCATGGATCAGGTCAGCGTACATGTAAGCATCCCGTGTGTCGTAAGTTGTATCCTACACTCCTACAGTCTAATTATTTTGCCACAGTGCCACTGCCAAACGCCTTCTTAATCGAAAAATGTTTGCATCACCGCAGTTATTATGGTGCACTCTAGCCTTTAATTAGAGGTGTGCAGTGGTTAATTATAGCGTTGGCGTCTTTGACGGGTAAAAGTAAGGTAGGGTCACATAAGCCATTTATAAGCGTCAGTTCCAAGCTTGGATGAAGGTCGGATGCCGATGTTAATGATCTTTGTTATCACACAATGTTGCTAAACCGAAACTACTACTAAGGTTGTGCTAAGTAGATTATTGTTGGCCGTGACATTGACAAAATGGGAAGGATAACAACATCCGTTTTCTCAAAATTAGAGGATCCATACAAACTGACCGAAGACGACAAAAGTTGCTTTGAAGTTGACAGGCGATCTCCATCCATGATTGACAACCGATTGGTCGTTGATTGGCAGCTGTACATCAACCACCATCACGTGTCCAGTGGTTGTGACCGTCTCGCGAACGGCGCCCTGGAAGCTTTGCGCCAGCATCGTAGCGTCTGCGGTCGCCCCGTCTCGAACCCGGACCCAGGGCCGGCGTTCCGTGAACCCGCGGGCGACCTCAAGGTCATAGGTCAACTGGATGACGTGACCCTCTGGGGCCCGGATGTGCCATCGTCTTGATTCTGATTGGCAGTTGAGAGAGGGTGAGATGAGATTGGGTGAAGAGGAGGAGATGGTGGCGGAGGGTGAGATGGAAATGTTACATCCACAACCACATTCATCTGGATCGTTTTCATCATCCCGGTCTTCATGTAGTGGATGGATACCTGTGATGCAGAAACAGAGGTGAGATTATTTACTGCTATCATTTTTTGTATTGCTGTTAAAATTGCACCGACATTTCGCAACAGCTGTCAAAACTTGAAGTGTCCATATATCGTCAGAATCTAAGCGACATTATAAGTTGAAATTAGTTTCGTTTATCTAGAAATTCACAAAGTAAACGTCTTTCAAAGTTTTAACGTCGCTAGACGAACAAGCAAACAAACAAACAAACAAATTATCGAGAAGAGTCAACCTTCCGACTTGTGGCAAAGATTTCCAATCCGAAGTCCACAGTCGAGATGGATGGTTCCATGGCTTAGCGACAGTTTATGACAACATGGGTTGCTGCTGTCGAGTATAATATTATATTATTATTTTTGGTATAATAAATATTTAAACAGCTCTTCATGTTGCAACATTGGCAACTAATACTCAAATCTAATATCCAAGATAGCGAAATGAAATGTTTATAAACTCCCATTAACACGATTTAAAGGTGTATAATCAGAATCAAAGGATTATTCTATGTTATTCGGAGAAATGTTAACCCAAATTACCCAATAATAAAAATGAAAATAATAAAAATAATAATAGTGCTTTCTCTCGCTCTTTCGATGTACTTTCTCCCATGTCTCATAATCAACATGTGCGGCACGTCTTGTATTGTCCACATTTCCCGCGGCGGACTACCCCGAGGGTCGTTGTGATGGTTAGGCCGTGCATTAAGGGACAGGCTCTTGTATCCGCGAGAACTCTAGCCGTGGTTGGGCCGGTGTCATGCGAGATACTATCCGGGCAACAGAAACTATCCGGCCACGCCCACTTTGTTGTCGGATACAATCTCGCACGACATACGTGCGAGATTGTATCCGTTGACAAATACTATCTGGGTTGCTTTTCGATGTTTATTGGGAATAATTCGCTTCATGAAACACAGAACTCGGTATGCAAGAAGTTATTGTAATATATTATGCATGTAGGTGATAATTATTGTGATCCAAAGACATTACGAGTGTGCAAGTAAATTTGGAACAAAGCGTGTCTAGCGTTGCTCTCTGACGTCATATGTCACGTGAACCAATGACAGAAGTGTTCGGATAGTTTCTGTTGTCGAATAGTATCTCGCATGAGACCGAAAGCGCTTCCAAGCATAGCCTACCAAGAAGAGGTGCTATATAAAATTGATAAAATAATAATGATAAGTATATCAAGTAATAATACGAGTAATTGAGCTTATAACAGTACTGCTACTAATAAAATAATAATATTTTATCGCCGTGGTTTGGTGGCGGGTTCGGTGTATCAGAGCCAGGTTCGAATCCACCTCAAGCCGCCGTGTATGGATCCTGAGCAAGTCATTCACTCGCAATTGCTCGTGCGCTTCGGCGTGAAACTTGGATGCAGTGTCCGCGCTGTAGTCGGGCGCTCCTCTGAGCAGCAGCTTGGAGGGGCGATGTGGCAAATGCGAGAAATGGATAGTAGTAAAACTATGTTGCCCAGACATCGAATATCTCTATCGCTAAGTAAGACACCTTTAAATGCGTTTATCTGATATTATGTAAATTCGTCAACAACTGCAGTAACTGGTCATACATCTCCTCTTGGTAAAACCTCGAAATGACGAAAATAATAATCTTGTTTAAATTTGATGATGTTAAATAATTTTATTGGGAATGTAAGAACTAATTTTCATCTGCTAACTACGTTCTAATATCAAATTTGTACTGATTGAGTCATAGCGATAACTTTCATGGCACCTTCTCAAGTGGACTACTCAGAGGCGCTCCCAATCCAAGCGCGGCTAAATAAACTGTTTTACGATGAGGAAGGACTGTCTGAAAATGATTTCTGGAAAGGGCGCAGAGCGTCAAGAGGTTGTTCCAGGTCGATTGTTCCACCACCGAGAAGTCACGGTTCTGCTTAGAAAAGGTACGAGCAAAATAAAAATGCCTATTCAGACAAGCGACGGGAGCGTAAGTGGCGAACAATAAAAGTAGGGCCAGAGAACTAACAAAATTAGGCAGAAATGAAACCTAGCAAGCAGCGCCAGACTAGAGCATATAGATTTCTCCATCTCTATCTCAATCTGTTTACAACATTAATTTTTGCTTCAGTTTGGTTCTTGCTATAACCTACATGCAAAAACGGTAATAAGTGCAACGACTTCTTCTTAAGGCATCAACGTGTGGCCCGGTAGGGCATTGGATAACACACTACCAGTAGAGCGAGATATACCAAGATCGAGCCCCGTAGGGCGGACGTGCTTTGTAGGCTGCTATATGAACGCCAATTAATGCAGGTTGTCTGTTCTGTTAGTAGTTAAGATTGATGCTTAATAAGATTGCTGCATGACTTGTACATGTACAGCCCAGTGCGTTTGCAGGTGTTTCGTTAAAGAAATATTATTATTACACAATAAATTATTATTACTATCATTATTCATTAGATTGTCACTGATCAGTTTGAACACCTTTACATTTTTAATAGGCTCTGTATAAATATTTCCTACAAAGCGATTGAAGATATCTTGTTGATGTCAAAATAAGGTGTCGTTAAACTAAATATTCCACTAACCGATACATTAGAAAGAATTAATTATGTAATTCACTAATCAACCCTCACACTACCTTCAATGTCAGTTTGTGCCCGTCTAAATACTGAAAAAGGAGGTCGTCAATTGCACAGTCAGCCGTATGATGTCGCTACGTCCAATGGCTGATGATTCTTTGGAATATTTCATCATCATCATCAATATCCTTAGGCTCAATGCCCGTAAGAGTCCGACGCCACTCTCTGTCTGAGTTTGTCTCGCGTCATGCTGCCCAGCTTCAACAGGTCCGGTCAGCAGGTCTGCCCCATACCATTAACATCTTGAACCAGCTAGACCATCTTGTCTGATGAAAAGAATATTGGGAGAGAGGCATGAAGGACAGCTTGGGTCAATGTCCGTATGTGTCCCACGCTCTCCCCCGACTCTCTCCACCGGTCTGTCCTGACCGGCCTGTGCATGTCTGCCCCACATCATGACACCTTGAAGCATCTGGGTCGCTCTGTCACTTGTGTCGTAGTTTTTGCGGATTTAAATCGTCTTGGTCTTTTACTGCCAGTGTATCGCCACCCATCTGGCAAACCTTTCTCGTTTTGTCCGGGCTTAGGACCGGTACAGAGGCGTTGTTGGTTCCCTGTGGTGGAGGATGGATGCAGTTTAACGTCGTGCCCAGGACCATTGGAATATTTGCTCAATGCTTATTCCCACTCCACCTCAACGGTGTTTGATATAATGGGTTTGTCGCTGAAGCGGTAACTACGTGTATATGTATTTGCAGGACACTCTGTGCGTAACAAAGCTAGGATAATTGCATTAGCAACGCCCTCCTCCCCTCCTCCTTTATCCAGGCCTGGGACTGGCACTTGCAGAGTGCAACCAGCGGCGGAGTTACCGCCATTGTTTAATTTCTTTTAATTATTATTATGGTATAATAAATAGAATATGGCGTGGAAATGGAAGGAACGATCCGAACTGCCACAAGGTGTCACGTGTGTATAATGCTCTCCTCAGACACCTTTGAATAAAGAATTCTCAATATTATATAAGCTTTGAGACGCTCTAAAATTTAGACTCACTCAATCTAACACTCGAACCGTAGTTCAATGTATATAATAATTAAAGTATACCCATCATTATCATGAAAGAAAAATGAATGAAAGAAAGATTGATTGAACGAACGAACGAATGAACAAACGAATGGATCGTTTTTGTTTCAATCATCTGTTCATTCTTTCAATCAATATCACGTTATTTCCTGTATAAGTTCATTCATTCAGTCTTTACTATATTTCAATCAATCATCGATATAGTCATCCAGTAGACGAATGGAAACAATCAATTCACCATTATATCAATCAATCAATAAGTCAATCAATCAATCAACCAGTCAATCAACCAATTACTCAATCATTCAATCTAAAAATGGTTTGAACATTACCTCTGCAGATGAATTCGCATGTCTTCGTTTCGACCGTCATGCCTTCGCAGAACTTTCCTGTTTCCGATGGAGTGGGATTGTCACAGGTTCGATGTCTGTTCTGAAGACCAGAACCACAGGACGATGAACAGGACGACCATGAGGACCACGTGCTCCATTTACCATCCACCACTGTTCCCTCGACATAAAATATTAAATTTATTTGGGATAATACAGCACTTTTAGGTTGAAGTTTGTCATACAGTACTGTAGTCTAAAACTTAACATGATACTGCGCGTATCTCAAAGATTATATGATGCAGCAATTATCAATTTGAAGGTGTCTAAAGAGAGTATACACTGGTGACTCTTTTAAGACTCTCATGCATCTGCGTTAGAGTTAACCTACTACTGATGCGCCTCTCCGTTCCAAAGGCACGGGCAATAATTTATTTAATCCTATTAAGTGGGGGAAAGATTATAATTATTCCGACGCCACTGAATATTAACCAGATCAAAGTTTACAAGTTTGTGTTTGTGTATGAATTTCACCGACACGCTCGGTTTGATCTTTTGCCGTTTCCAGTGCAAAAGCTTAAGAATAAGATAATTATCTACGCTCAAATTCGAAAGTTTTTGCATTTGTATTAACCTTGCTCCGCCGCACGCGTATGGTTATTATAAATATAGATGGCTCAATTTGCGTCCATAAGCTAGCCTACTACGAGCTATTGTCGAAATAAGCTAAATCCGCATATATATATATATATATATATATATATATATATATATATATATATATATATAGTACAATAATAATAATAACAATGTTGAACTAGACACATAGGCCTACTAGGAGCTTTTGTTGAAATAAGCTAAAACTGCACATATTGTGGTTAGTAATTATTATTGTTATACACCTACAATAATAATATTATTATTATTGTACTAACTATGATTATAATTATGCTGTTTTAGCTTATTTCGACAATTATTCTAGTAGGCCTATGGACCTAGATCAGGATTATTAAGAGGAAATAAAGTACATCTAAATTCAAGAAGTTACGATTTGAAAGTGTTTTACACACCTTAAAATCGCGACTTCATGGATTTATATATATTTCATTTGTCTTTCATATAAATACTTTACTGAATGTTTAGCAAGCAATTGTACAGAAGAAGTAGCAATAATTGTAGGCCACATCTGTTAGTACCACGATAGATTCAGGCAGGGCTGTTTTTAAGGAATTTTTGAACTGCACATCCTCTTCTCTCCTTTCTCATCCTCCATGGTAAATTACTCCCAATCTGAGGAAAATGACCTATTTTTTTACTACCACTCTAGTTTTAACTGCACGGAACGTGACGGAAGTGCTTCTACAACTGTACGAATCCATTTAGAACTGCACATTTTGTGTTAAACTGCACGTTAAAAAAGCCCTGGATTCAGGTCAAGGTATAAACCGCCGATAACAATAAGGTCGGTCATTAACGTCTATACGATGGCAGAGCTGTTCACTTTCCTTGAATTTCTTGGATTGTACAATATTTCTGTTGCTCATTTTTTACTTTGTGAGTTTTTTTTTGTTCCGGGTGATTTAATTTATGTAAATTAGTTTGCAGTGCAACAAAACGGAACGACAGATGACTGCCACTGCATGCGGTCGAGATAATTGCTTGTTTTAAGAGAGAATTTATCAAACATCCCACTCTCCCCCATTCATTTGTTTGATCATCTTTGGACGATTCACAGTCATCGCTTCCTCCATTATGGAACGCCACCTTTTATGTATGCCGCGATCTAAGCGACACTCAGTGACTCAGTGTCCAATCTAGCTCCCCTGCTTTTTGTGGGGTATTCCAGTTTCCGGAAACGGGAAACGAGGCTGTTTTGGTAGTCGTTCGCCCAAAATGTCCAAAAAATATAGTAACCTCGCTAGATCGAAATCTTTTTGTAGTCTTTCACCCAAAATTAACCACGTTCTGATAATGCTTTTATATCTGATGACCTTTTTTGTATCTTCTTTTAGAGGGATGCTAGCCCTACTTGTATGCGTTTTTCTGGAGGAGAGGAAATGATATATATATATATATATATATATATACACACATAAATTCCTTGACTGAATAATTCTATCGAAAAGCAGTGCAATCATAGGCGCAACCACCCTATGGGACCCACGGGACGCGTCCCCCAACTTTTGAGTGGTCCCCTAACTTTATTATTATGGTTCCCCCAACTTTTAGGACGTGATTCATTATGGTCCCCTCCAACTTTTAAGACGTGATTGCACCTATGAGTGCAATGCACAAGAATGGTGTTGTTGTAATCTTGGACCTGGCTAAGGGCAAAACACTAAAGAAGATACATGTACATAAATATGGTCAGCAGTTCAAGATTTTTCCTGGGGAATATCATTCCTACATGTAGGTGGAACTTCACCCAGAGAAGCATAGGTTAAAAACTGAGCGAGACCCTCTTTCGCTCCATATTGAAAACTTGTCTCATCCACTCTACCGGTGCAGTTGCAGCCATTCCAGCCACTGTTGTACAGTGTTGTATTATTATTATGGTATTGTATCTTCCGCCACTCTCTCCGTACTTTCACCCGGAATGGCCCAGACAGTCCGGCGTCTCCCTGGACGAAACCTTCATCCCGGTCGAGTGGTCTACCCAGCCAACGTCAAAACATTATCATAAGACCTTGCGACCTTTTGCCCTTGATCGCCCGCTAAGCAAGCTGCCCACGAAACTCATTCGACCGCCGAGTCTAGCTGAACAAATTGAAACACTCGGCCGCCGAGCTAATGACCAATTCCGCTGCCCCGAGCACATCACAGGCTTTTATGTCCTAGACAGCAAGTCTTAGTTTACTTAATGAGAGACCCACCGTTCTAAGATGAATGGCCTCTTCTGCAGAGGCGTCTGTCTTCCCTTACCCTGACGCCGAAATATGTATGTATGTATGTATGTATGTATGTATGTATGTATGTATGTATGTATGTATGTATGTATGTATGTATGTATGTATGTATGTATGTATGTATGTATGTATGTATGTATGTATGTATGTATGTATGTATGTATGTATGTATGTATGTATGTATGTATGTATGTATGTATGTATGTATGCATGTATGTATGTATGTATGTATGTATGCCACGCTGTGTACGAGCACTTGTTGTAGCCCCTTTCAAGAACACCTACTCAGAGGCACTCCCCACTACAGCGCGGACTCTGAATCGGAGTTCCACGCCGAAGCGCATGAGCGATCACGAATGGAAGACTTTCTTGGGCTCTGTATACGCTACGACTTGAGGTGGGTTCGAACCCTGAACCTTCCGCTTAGACACCTTCATAACATTATAAACCAATGCTATATAAATTTGGAGGTCGAAAATATTAGTCAACTCTGTACTGACTACAAAACGCCAGATTATCATTGAATTGTAATAATATGCCAAAAATAAGTTTTTGGGACGGCATCGACTTTTGCTGTCATGATCTGTCGTTAATAATTTTCGTTTATTCAACGATCCGGTTGACAGACCGCAACCGGTAGCAGTGTACAATTATACAGTTGAAACAATTAATAGGAACTCAGATTAAAGAATACATAAATCTTAACTAACAGAAAAGACAGGCTGCAATAATCGGCGCTAATAGCAGCCTACAAAGCATGTCCGCCCAACGGGGACTCGAACTCGTTACCTCTTGGTCTCTACACCAGTGTGTTATCCATTACTCTACCGGGCCCTCTTGATCCAGCCATCGGATTGTTAGAATTCATCCATCACAATTATTTTTTTAAAAACCTTTTAAACGTGGTCAATTCTGAGTTAGACTGGAGCATGGCAGTCACTTAATTTGATTCTGTCCATCTTATACACCTTTAAAACGGTTTTGAACGGTGCTATATGTGACCCATCTTCACAAAACCGGTCGCTTCTTCAAAATAATTTTTTTTCACTTTTTAGCAATTTCCTGTTGATGCTTCATTTTTCTTTCAAAAACTGTTAGTGGTTTTTCTATATCTAAAATATAACCGGAGTTATAGAATTTAAAACCCGATGGTATACATAAACTGTTAAACGAGAAAATCGCGTGCAAAGTTTAGCGAAATAATTATTGACATTCTCCTATGAAACGGCTATTTCTATTGGACCGATTTAAATACAATTTAGCTTCGACCATTGCACATATACTCTACAGATTTACAAAATGTTCCCCATTTCGAAGATTAAGTTATTTAAGTGAAAAACGAAGAAAATAAGCGATTCATCTCGTTATAGCGAGCAAGGCCTTGCGACCTTCAATCGTTCAGCCAACCACGGCTCAAGATTTGGTCACGTGCCTGTTTTATAGCGCTATTCAGAATTTGTCTCTGTTAGTCGATCTATTTCGGGCCACTCTCTGGGTGTACTAAATATAAGGCGGTCATGTTTTATTAATAGAACAGGAAAAGGGGATTTCCTTGTTCAAAACGAGACCAATCACGCTTTTCAATTCGACCTGTAACCTAATTTAATATCGCAACAAAAGTAGCTAATTTTGACTGAAATTCTGACTTTCGATCTCGATAAGCAGATTTAGGACTCTTAGTAAAAATTAATTTTCACTCATTTAGATGCGTCTAAACAAGCATTTTATTTGTCATTTGTGTTAAATACATATTTTGAAACTTGTTTTTGCATTCAAGTCAATTACGACCAGTTTGAGATTTCCCATCGTTTTTGGAAATTTTCTACCTGAAGACATGTGCGACAACCGACTGGTTTCGTAAAAACTGGTCACATATAAGCGGAAGACATTGGGCGTATGTAGGTTAGCAACTGTGATCTGTAATTTTTTTTCTTGTGGCGGAAACTTTCGCAAAGCACGTACATGTATATTCTCACGGAACCAAGGGCGGATACAGGAATTTTCGAAGGGGGGGGCCAAAATTTTTGGTATTGTGAGACAGTAGAAAAATTTTTTAGTCTCATCGACCAAATTTTCCGGGAAAAAGATACCAACTTATCCGCCAAAAAAGTTGATGACCTTTTTTTTTTTTTTTTTTTTTTTTTAGTCATCGACCAATTTTTCGGGAAAAATATACCAACTTATCCGCCAAAAAAGTTGATGACCTTTTTTTTTTTTTTTTTTTTTTTTTTTTTTTAGTCATCAACCAATTTTCCGGGAAAAGGACATGCCATTTCCGAACGGGGGGCCACGTCCCGTACGATTTTCTGATAGGGGGGGGGCCAGATGTCCTGTTTTTCTCTCCCACTACATGTTTTTGAAACCAAATGGGGGGGGCCACGTTCCATGCAATTTTTAAATGGGGGGGGGCCATGGCCGGATTGGCCCCCCCCTGGATCCGCCCCTGCACGGAACCCTACGCCTTTCACCCGTTCAGTATTTCAAGAAATAGGCCTACATAGCCTAACGTTGTGACTTGCAAAAGTACGTGATATTTAGATCAAAATTAATGTACGTAGCTTGCACTTCTTGTTCAGTATACTGTTGACCCGTGAAAATAGCGCCGTCAAAACAGCTCCGTCAAAATAGCCCTGTCATAATCGCCCCCCGACAAAATAACCCCGTCATAATAAGTTATATTGGCCAATTCCGTGCACATCACGTGGTTTTATATCCTAAGTCCTAGTTTACTTGACGAGAGCTACCATGGGCAGAGTATATCAGGGGCTAGGGGGAGCTAAGCCCCCCAAGAAGACCCATATTCATTTTTTACTGTGCAAGTGGTTTATTTTTCCGGGCTTAGCCCTCCCCATGGAGGCTTTAGCCCCTCCAAGAACGGAAACCAAACTCCGCGTATGTGACCTACTCTTCAATTTTTCTCTTCAGTTTCCCTC
This sequence comes from Lumbricus terrestris, assembly GCA_949752735.1. NCBI lineage: Eukaryota > Metazoa > Annelida > Clitellata > Crassiclitellata > Lumbricidae > Lumbricus > Lumbricus terrestris. The sequence continues at coordinate 39,269,106 of OX457051.1, forward strand.
TGCACACGCGTCTGTCTTCTCCTACCAAGACGCAGAAGGTATGCATGCATGCTATACTATCATGCATGAGCAATTGTTGTAGCGCCAATTCAACAATTAATTCCGAAGTGCATGATCGTTACGAGCGAACATACCCCACAACTCCGCCACACTTGTTTCAAGAGATGTGGTGTGCGCAGGTCAAAGGATGAGAAGTTAGGCAAAAAGAATGGAAACAACACAAACTGGATATATTACAGACAATAGTGACAGACAATATTATTATAATAGGCCAGATGTGCGACATTGTAACAGCAGACAATCGATCAAGATGCGCCTAGCAATTCTGCTTAGACACCTTCTTAACTGAATCAACCGAAGCTATATAATTGCGGCGACAATGGTTTGGTTACTAAGATCAAATGATAAGGCCAACTCTGCACTAGAATTGGAAACAACAGATATCATTGCCATGTAATTATAGTTTTAGGAAAAAAATTGAGTTTTTGGGACGGCAGCGACCTTTCTTGTTATAAGCAGTCGTTAAACTATTGATCCAACCGTAGTTAATTCTGCATTCGAAGGGAACATGACGGCCTCTTGATTTGTCAATCTTAGACACCTTCAAAATGGTTATAAACGATGCTATATAAGAGCCAGACGTAATTCTAGACTAATGTAGGTTTCTTGAAATTGGACAGTAGGTCACGGATGCGTGCATATAATGTTATATCCTAATAACAATTATTATTATAAAAGCTGATCTTGGTCGACATTAAGGGATTGGAATATGAAAGTGACGCATTCGTCAGCAAGCAATGGTTGGGACTTCTATTCAAATTAACATTTTATCCGAAATCTGAGATCGTGAAGCGCTGTGGTGTAGTGGTGGGTTCGGCGCCTTGCAGCCTGAAGTTTCCAGGTTCGAATCCAACTCAAGCCGCCGCTTAGAGTCCTTCAGCAAGTCCATCACTCGCAATTGCTCATGTGCTTTATTGTGAAACTCCGATGCAGTGTCCGCGCTGTAGTCGGGAGCGCCTCTGAGTGGAAGGCTTGAAGGGAGCTATGCATGTGGTAGCTGCGAGAAATTGAAATAAAATATTTACTAATAAATAGGTTAAAGAAATCGAGTTAACGGTGTTATGGAAGTGGTTTCTTTAGATTGATTCGAATTGCTTTGGCTGTCTTGACATGGATTAATTTGCCCTGGGTTACCTTGACGTGACATACATTCAATTCAGCATCACGAGGATTTATTTGTACGCCCCTTCAAGGTTACTACTCATGGGTGCTCCGACCGAATCTCGGCTTAAAGAGGACATTATAAAACTGTGATAGAATGTGTCAGAGGGAACCTTCGGCAGTAGGTTCGTGAATGGAAGGAACCCAATCCAGACCATTGCAGGGCCAGTAACAGACGTCGCTGCATGGTAGAAATTCATGCATGAAGATGTTCGTCCGGTGCAGAGGAGCGAAGGGAACGGCCGGCCTGGATCACATCCTACATGGAGTGACATGGATTAACCTTAGCTTAACTTGCCATGACATGGCATGACTTGAACTCGATTACATTAGATTAGATAGAATAGATTAGATTAGATTAGATTAGATTAGATAGAATAGATTAAACTAGATTAGATTAGATTAGATAGTAGAGATTGCTTCACTGAATTGCCCTGGCATCTTGACATGAACTGTTTGGTCGCCTTGGCGTCACATGACTTGACTTGACTCACATTCGATTTGAATTGATCAGATTAGATTAGATTTAGATTAGATTATTTTTTCAGAAACTGCTTTAATCAGCGACACGACATTGTATTGAGCCAATCTGACCTGCGTCACTTCTGGTCGGCAGACAGATCGTCTTCTGTTCCCTGACTGATCCACTGTTGGCGGTGCTGATGTACTTGAGACAGTATCCCAATGCCTCCCGGTCGAACACCTCACAGGGGAACCTCACAACGTTTCCTATGGCATCTGCCCTCCGCTCCGCCACGTAGGCGAGGTCTACGGGCGACGCAATGGTTCCCTTGGCCCTCTGGTCTTGCCGGTAGAGACGGACCTTGTCCTGCTTGCCGTAGCAGCGAGGCTGGGTGTAGCGAACGGCCAACTGTGCGTTGTCATCGCATGGGAAGACGCTGGGGCCAGAGACGGGCACGAGGTTGTAGGCCGGGCTCCACGAGGCAGACATGCGGTTGCTGGTGGTGATGATGGGGTGGTTGTTGGCGGAGCGGAGGGTGGCCTGGTAGAGACCGGCCTGGTCGATGATGGAGCAGGACACGGTGAGTTCGTGGGAGAGGAGGTTGGGGAGAGGGTGGGTGTAGACGACAGCGGGGTACGGAGAATGTGGGGTCGTTTGGGAAGAGTCGGGGTCTGGACCGAGGTAGGTGAGTTCCAGGAAGTATTCGCCGGCGGGAGAGGAGTTGGAAGAGGAAGAAGAGGTGGACGCATCGCAAAGGATATCTCTCACGTACACCCGAATCAAAAGGTCAGAGCTCAACGTCACGTGACTTTGCGGTAGAACCAGCGTGACCCTCGGCCACGTGGCATCGAACTCTTGACCCTCCACTCTCAACTGCCCATCTCCGATGACCACTCGCATCAACACCCGCCCCGGACGGTCAACCACACCACAATCGATTTTGATCAGTCCCATCAGTGGAGAGTCCAGTCCCTCTGAATGGAAGTCGATGGTCGTCCGGATGGACTTGGTCAAGTTACTGTCCAGGTTGACCACGGTAAGGTCGACGAGGTCTTGGCGGACACGGAAGCTGGTTTGGCGGCAGAAGAGTTGGACCCTGAGTGGACCGGTGAAGAGGGAGTAGGTTGGCGGAACGGTGATCGAACAATCATCGGAAACATCTGGAAATGTCATGTTTTAGTGCGATTAGTGCGAATTAATGCGAAATTATGCAATGCTATCAGTAAAAGCGAATGCATGTGGATAATACTTATAATAATAATAATAATAATAATAATAATAATAATAATAATAATAATAATAATAATAATAATAATAATAATAATAATAACAATAGCAATAATAATAATAGTAATAATAATTATAATAATAATAATTATTATTATTATAGTAGTAGTAGTAGTAGTAGTAGTAGTAGTAGTAGTAGTAGTAGTAGTGGTAGTAGTAGTAGTAGTAGTAGCAGTAGTAGTAGCAGTAGCAGTAGCAGTAGCAGTAGCAGTAGCAGTAGCAGTAGCAGTAGCAGTAGCAGTAGCAGTAGCAGTAGCAATAGCAGTAGCAGTAGCAGTAGCAGTAGCAGTAGCAGTAGTAGTAGTAGTAGTAGTAGTAGTAGTAGTAGTAGTAGTAGTAATAGTAGTAGGAGCAGCAGCAGCAGCAGCAGTAGCAGCAGCAACAGTAGTTGTTGTAGCAGTAGCAGTAGCAGCAGTAGCAGAGGCAGCAGCAGTAGCAGTAGTAGAAACAATTAAAGTAATTAAAAAATAATAATCTTCGTTTTTAATTTCAAACTGAATAAACTGATTTTGATTTGATTGATTCGATTTGATCTGACACATCGCAGACTGATTGCAATTTATAGCATGAAAAGGTGATCAAAAGTTATTTAAAAAGTCGAATTAAAGAGTTTGGCAGCAATGCATGACGTTGATAACGACCTCTGCTCAATATTTTTACCAGCTTATATCAACGCCATCTACCGGATGGAAGATTGAGTCGACCTTTTGGTTTGGTAGAGGGAAGTGATCTTGAGTCCTGCAGTTGGTCTTCGTGTCATAGTACTGTTAATGTAACTATCACCTTAATCCCAATCTCTTGTCGGAATGGTTTTTACAGAGATGTCAAGGGAGGATCCGAATGCAAGGGCGTTTCCGTTATGTCAGAGAAAGTTGGTATACGCGGATGGAATAGGGCAGGAACTATAATGGGAGAGTTGGGATTTCAGATGTGAGGCGGAAACACTGTTGGGGGAGATAATCCATAAATCATTGCAGGATGTGGAGTCGGTTTGGGCGTTGTCCGTTCGGTGACCCGCGAGCCACGGCAGGTATTCAGATCAGGATGCATGGATGTATGACTGACACTGATGAGGGAGAAAGAAGGATACCTGGCAGGTGCGGCGAGGGACGATGGGTGAAGTCCGAGGTTCGACCGCCCTTCGCCCTCTTGGACTTCGAAGGTCGACTCAAGTCATTTGCTGGATCGTTTCCAGCCATACGTCAACTTGTGTTTTGAGATGTGAGTCTCAAAACAATGCGATCTATGTGATTCACTCATCCGTTGAACGTCTTTATGTATGTGTGTGTGTGTGTGTGTGTGTGCACGTGTATGTAATGTATACGTATACATGTATACGTATAAATATATGGCAGACACAAATTTAATTAAACGCAGGGCATGGACATACGAAGAGCGGTGGATAAGACCAGAGACAGTGCAACTTGGAAAGATCTTGAAAGGGCCTTATCGTCAGTATGCGCTTGACGGAAGAGAAATTGAATACATATTTAATTATTATATTATACACACAATGTCTATTATATCCGACTGTTCTTATCACCCCACAGTGTTCAATTCTTTCCCAAAGAAACATGGGCATATTATAATTATGGGTGGTTGTTTTGGGTTCAACGCCTAAATGAAAAATTTCATATTTTCCTAAAGCTAGCTATGTGTAATTCTGTGGAATTTGTGGCCGGTGGCCGCTTTCACTGGGAAAACACCCCTCGACATAAGAATCCAGGACAAATCTGCTGGTTACATTACACTAAAGGACGAATTGTTTCACAACTTAGAGCTGTATCGTTAGGATGTCGGAACTTTTTCAACGAAAGACGTGCCAAAAATCGCTAGACAGTTATTGTTACTTGAGTGCTGAACATTTGCCACAGGTGCACTTGGTCTATATGTGTCTCACAAGAAAAAAATCCAGCGACTCTAACAATGGCATAATTAATTGTGAGCATTTACAACAGGTGGTCGTGTTTATATTTACAAACAAAGAATAACCAAACATCCTTAAAAACAACAACTTAATGGATTCTCCGCAATTGCAGTCGACAGATTAATAGTTGTTTCAAACAAAGAAGAAACGAGCAACAGGTGGTATATGGTTCATGTTAGCAAGCAACGAATTATAGTCCAACCAGTCTAAGCAATAACTTCATGTCTCCTGGACAATGGGCTTTTTAATAAAAAAAGAACCCAACATCTGTTGTCAAAAGTCAGGATTTGCTTGCCGTATACAAGCATACTTTATGAAATCTTATCATTCTCAATACTGCTGAAATGTACTTGTTTTGTCATTTTTTTCTCGAGCAAGGAATAATCCAAGAGCTATAAACAGTAAGTTGACGTTTGCTGGGCATTTTGACAAATAAAAAGAGCCTGGCAACCTTAGGCAATAATAATATTAAGATTAGCCAGCCAAACATTTAAACATAGTTCATTGAATTCGCAATACAGTAGATAGACATGATTATTTTTAAGTCACAGAAGAACCATCATTTCTCAGCGATATCTTAATAAATATTATTAATAATTATTCTATGCATTTGCAGCAAATAATGAAATTGATTTCTTTTGAA
>OX457051.1:39282146-39402146 GCA_949752735.1 Lumbricus terrestris
GTGTAATCATTATGTATTCAAGCGCTGCTTGAAAGAAATTTCCTTTTCTTTCTTGTATAAAATAATGTTACTAATACAGACAATAACAGAGATAATCATACAATAATTGTATTGGACCTGCAAACCGTATGTTTCGGTCGACAGGCTCAGATCTGTAGGCCTATGTTGTAGTCATGAATCTAAATATTATTAGAGGCCTAAGGTCTATAACAGCTTCCACGTTCCTAAGTTCTCACATTGCGTTGATATTCTAATTCCATTCAAAGTTGTCATCATTATGGACACCATTTATTTCTAATGTCCATATAGTTTATTAATGATCAACTATTTATTTATTATGCATTTGTCCAAGATTACTTTTCTAGTACCCTGGTAAAATTGGATCCATCCATCCAAGACAACAATTATTGCATAATCATCCATCCATGAATTCATTGCCCAGGAGTCGACAAATAATTATTAGACACTAGTCTCTTTTTGATGGCGCGCTATATTTATTTTCGAAATAGGATGAATAGATCTAAGCAATAAGACAAAGAACTTAAGTCTCATAATCGATGAATTATGATTATGTCAGGGATAATAAATAAGAAGCTAAGCAATGTGATAGACCCGAGTTCAAAGCTTTGTAAATTCAAAGTGTCGTTTGAAAATAAGTCTTTGTTGAACGATTACGGATGCAAAGATCTGGGTTTATTATGTTCGTTTCAGCATAATTTATTAGATAAATAATGGATCTGGTTAAGGAATTCTGAGCTCTCATTAGCTACATCGTGTTTGACTTATTGATCATTCGAGGGGCGCGGTGGTGTAGTGGGTATGTTTGTCGTCTTGCATCCGAAGGGTTGCAGGTTCGAATCCACCTCAAGTCGCCGCGTAGGGACCTTCGGCAAGTCCTTAACTCGCAATTACTCAGCGCTTCGGCGTGAAACTCAGATGCAGTGTCCGTGCCGTAGTCGGGAGCGCCTCTGAGTAGCGAGTTTGAAGGGGCGCTATAACAAGTGTACATACAAACATTATTAATTTAGCAAGATGCGTGTCACAGTAGTCTATATGCATCTGGAAAAAATGCTTTATCCTCAGATATCTATGTAGGAATGGGCAGCGAACTTCTATTTATAGGCTTGTCATGAATGAACTTCAATGATGATTGAGGGCACAGAGAAGGCTCTTGGTGGCAACAATGCAGCCACAGGCATCCATAATTTCGAAGAAACTTTGGAAGAATTACACTCGCAATGACAGTAAAGTCTGGAACATGGTTGACAACGCATTAGAATAATAAACGAAGGCAACTTGAAATCAACACTTTAATAAAATTGATTCAAGCCGCAAAATGATTGCCATAATCGATGAGGTAGTTACGACACAATTATTCGATCCTGTATCCATAATGAGGCTCAAAATGCACAGAAAAATACTTTCTAAATGCAATCGATGAAATGCTTACAGGTCCTATGTCAGAAAACGCGGACTCCATTGCTTGAGAAGCCACAGGGCCATTCGCTGGTTTGACGTTCAAAGAAGATGGGGTAGATCATAGTTGTCCATTTTCCATTTCGACCACAATAATTATTATCTCTTCATTTTTTCAATTTCTGTTACAGAGTAACCGACTACCTATGCAGTTGTTTATAAAATAAATACTACCTATATATATAATTTTTAAGAACCATAATTATGGTGTTCAACGTGATCCCAGCTCACATATTTTATCTGGTTGCAGTGAAACAGGAATTGCCTAGCAGGTAAGACCCAGGTCCAGGCCAACTTGTCGTTAATTAATGGTTTTGCACACATCGCGCATGAAAACATCCTGAGGCATTGTTCCACGTGCATAGAAATAATACAAATGCGTTCAGAAATCATAGTACTGTACGATGCTGGCAGTGAATAGGACACCTTTCCATAATCACAATGTCTCTGAATACCGAAGAGCTTAAAATATTCAGTGTTAAATGTTTCCAAAATTACAGTCCTTGCAGATGGAGCAACATGTCCATGCAAAATACTAATAATTTATATGAAACAGCATGTCCATACAAAATACTAAAAATTCATAAGGCTAACACCGACTATCAAGCTATAAAAACTAGAGTCTACAAGCGTTCGAGTTTTATAGAGATCCAGAGAGATTCGTTAACAAGCTCAGCTTAAAAGCAAGAGACCAGAGTTAATTTAATGCCTTCCAGAAGACTAGCTATCGAGGTAATCGTAGCAGAAAGACTAACTGAATGAAGCTTGGCTTAAATGCATTAAGCAGGAATGCCACTCTGAATTAAAAAGGTCAGCTTCGGTCGAAAAAAGGCTAGATTGAGAGTTTATCTCAGAATTCGAATTATAGTGGGTTTTTCCGACTTCTTCAAATTACTGACGACCTTTTTCAGTCTCTCGCTCAAGAATCTGTAATTTTCAAAAGAATATTGCGACTTCTTCACGTCTTTTGTGCGTTTTCACCTGAAACAAATTTTTTATTAAAAAAATCGGAAAACCACCGTGAGAACAAAAAACTAGATCCAGACAAAAAAACAAAGAAACCTAGACAAGATCGAAAAACCTAGACCAAGGTGGAGAGAGCTATGAGTGGCATCACTGGCATCAAGTAAACGTTTTAACTTTCAATTTTAATTAAGTCTTCAGTTTAAACTGCATCAGTGTCACGTTAATTACTAGCTGAAAATATTTTCAGAGTGATTTAACTACACCTTGTCTTCATTTCACAATATCGTATTTCTTTTTATGCAGGTGTTTACCAATACCTCATGGGTGCCGTAAAGCTATTCCTGCAGGATCATGCGGCTGGAAGATGGAATTGTGTTTTAAAAAGTTGATAACTGGACGAAAAATAAATTAAAGCTGAGCACTTTAACTAAATGGCTTTCAGTAATTAAAGGTGTCGTGCTCTGAAATAGAATGGAAACACCGGATGAAGTTAGTTAGATAGCAAACTGCCGTTATGCTGGATACAATAAAAACTATGGAGGTAGGCTAAACTCATTCAAACGGCACTGATTCCAAGTTACAATGTTGATAGACGCAATCTTCAACTCCAAACCCGTGTGAAAAGCTGAAACCGTTTCGCTTCTGTTCCGAGCCCGAGAAACCAGTTCCCGATGTCGGAATTAGAAAGTAAGATCTGAAATCATTTAGCACTACAAATGGCAATTATTTGATCTTACAAGTCTAGGAACCTCTCGCACTGGCAGTGTTTAATCTAGACCTCTTAGAGGGTGATTCCACAGTAGCGACATTTCCCCTCAAGCCCATAAGTGATATTCCCCAGAAAAAGTATGCATAGCACCCCCCCCCCCGAAAATTGGAGATGTCTTGTTCACATGCAGTGATATGTAAAAATCCGGCCAAACGGCCATCCTCCCCCGAGAAACCTGAATCCCCCCAACCAGGTTGACTAGATTGAACACTGCGCAACCTCACAATGGTATAGCATTCCTCGCGTAATACATTTCACTCAGGCAAAACATTGTCGAGAGTTTTGACCTCGGAACACCGGCATCGTCAGGCAAAATTTAAAAATACAAGATGAGTATACACAGTAAGAGATGACGTCATCGTCGACATATTCTGCAGACGTCATACCGACGTCACTACCAACTACGCACATCCGCAGTTGCTGGCGACCATATTACTGAACGTTTCGACCCTGACCATGCTGCTGCGGTCGATGTAGATCATATTCATGATGTCGTACGTGATAGGGACACAGCTGAGCGACGGCAGACTGGCGGACGACGACTGCGGTAGGATGGCCTTGGCTCGGGCGATGAGCTTGCCGTGCGGCGACACCCTGACGGGCGCGCGCACTCGAATGTCCGTCTGGTTGACGACTGGGCTGCAGACCCCGTGGCAGTAGTTGATCTGGAAGAGAATGGGAGCGATGATCCACTTCATTCCGATCTGGTGGAAGTCGACTGTGAACTGGTGGAGGTGGCAGGCTGACCCCTGGTCGCCAGGCGTTCGCGAGCCAATCGCTAGCGACTGCCTCTTCCTCCTCCTCATGGCACCTCCTTGAGATCCATGAAGTCTCTGACGCAGCTCGACTGGGAAGTCGTGGTAGAGGAAAACCGTCGGGGGTTTCGTGGAGTGCCTCCCGCAGGCATCGAACTCCACTGTGGCGTTCCGGATGGGTAGTCCGACGAGTTGGACCGAGACGGTGACTGTTCCGCTTTGCTGGTCAACCGCATCGAATGCCTTCAGGATGTCGCTGACGTCGTAGACCAGCCAATTGTTGCTCAGTCTCGGCTGATCTCTTGGTGGTTCTTCGTCGAGTTCTTTGCCTGGAGGCGGTGGACCACGGACGTAGCTGGAGAGCAGGGAGACAGTGTCGTATGAGTCCTTCAACGAGATGACCAGCTCTGAGTGAGTAAGATCACGTGAGAGACTTTTCAAAGGAATCTCAAACTCCAATCCAACAACGCCTTCATCGTTGATGCTGCAGCGATCTACAATTGAATTACAAGTTAATAATGGAAGCAGCAGCAGCAACAATATCAGCAACAACGATAATGATAATACAAATAACAACAGCAATAACAAATTAAATACAAATATCAATACCTACTGAATACCAATACTAATAGTCGTAGCAATAGCAATAACAACAGCAACTATGAAAACAACAACAACATCAACAGCAAACATAGCAATAAAAATAACAATGACAATAACAATAACAATAACAATAATAGCGACAATGAAAAAAAATTGTTTAGCATAGTACAGTTCCTATATGCACAATCTAATTTACCATTAACTTATAATAATTCTCAGTCTAGTCGAAATTTGTTCTGTGTGCTGTAACTGGAAGTCCGGAGAGTCCGTTGTCGTCAAAGACATCACAGTCTGTCGTTGAAACACTAAAATTTTGGAGCTCTTCATTTGGAAAATATATAGCGTATGGAAATGGCTATTTAAAGGTGTTTAATTAATTCAAGAGGGTCGGGTAGCGCAACAGCAACAATAAAGCCATTAAAAAATAACAATAACAGTACTAATAACAATAACAGTACTAAATTTTATTATGGTAATGGTCATAATACTAATAATGATAATATTAATATTTTCCGCGCCTCAGATTCACACTTAGGTGTGACCTTGCGCGCGTAATAAATTTATGTAATAATAATAATAATAATAATAATAATAATAATAATAATAATAATAATAATAATAATAATAATAATAATAATAATAATAATAATAATAATAATAATAATGCACTCAAAGATTCAACGCCATAGCATTCAGGGGCACGTTCACACAACCAACCAGGATCGAGGACGACCATCCATACTAACAATGAATGCATTGTTACTTTAGATTTAGTATGCAATTGTGTGAAAACTATTAACACACTATGCTAGGGTTTTGCTAAGCGTTCAATGTTCATCAGGCACAGCCAGTTGGCGTTTCACAGTTTGAATTGGAAATAAATGATGGTTTTCAATAATAATAATAATAATAATAATAATAATAATAATAATAATAATAATAATAATAATAATAATAATAATAATAATAATAATAATAATAATAACAATAATTATAATAATAATAATAATAATAATAATAATAATAATAATAATAATAATAATAATGATAACAATAATTATAATAATAATAATAATAATAATAATAATAATAATAATAATAATAATAATAATAATAATAATAATAGGGCCGTTCCAAACTGTGATTTTATATTAGGCGGTAGCGAAGTCCCTGAGGGATCCTGTATACCTCGGGGCAAAAAATAAATAAAAAAAATAAAAAATAAATAAAATAATAATAATAGTAAATAATAATAATAATAATAATAATACATCTAATTTTGGTTAAGTTTATAGCCTGAGGGATCTTTTACCTCGCTCACCCAAAAAAAAGCAAAAAAAAGAAAATGGAAAAATTAATAAAAATAAATAAAAGCGACAGAGTTAAGACTATGTCGATACTTTTAAGGCATAGTCGATGGTGTCAAGAATGAAATCAATGATGCTGATCAAGACCAGAAGCAGAAGTATGTATGTATGTATGTATGTATGTATGTATGTATGTAAGTATGTATGTATGTATGTATGTATGTATGTATGTATGTATGTATGTATGTATGTATGTATGTATGTATGTATGTATGTATGTATGTATGTATGTATGTATGTATGTATGTATGTATGTATGTATGTATGTATGTATGTATGTATGTATGTATGTATGTATGTATGTATGTATGTATGTATGTATGTATGTATGTATGTATGTATGTATGTATGTATGCGCACTTGTTATAGCGCCCCTTCAAGCTCTCTACTCAGAGGCGCCCCCGACTACAGAGCGGACACTGCATCGGAGTTTCACGCCGAAGCGCTGAGCAATTGCGAGTGAAGGACTTGCCCAAGGTCCATATGCGGCGACTTGAAGTGGATTCGAACCTCGAACCTTCCGGCTTCAAGGCTACGACGCCACCACTACACCACCGCGCCCCACAAGAAGTGGGTAAAGATAGATATTCTTATATTTTTATGAAATAATATTGTCCATTGTGAAGGACAGACCAGACGTGGCTAATCGAATCATTAATTGTCCTGCAGCGCATTTGATCTGAAGATTGCGTTGGAATCGAGAGTTTTAAAAACAATAAAAATGCATTCAGAAACCATAGTAAAAAAAGTCGTTTGGAAAGAACCTCTACACAAACAATTCTGGGTTTCACATTAGTTGGTTTATCGCAGTTTGTAGAGTCTACGAGTCACTTGTGTCTAGCAAACTGAATGGCATTATAAAGTGAAACTGGAGTGGCTCTTATCTCGAGTGCGGAGAATTGGCATGCTTCCAATAAACTCAATAGGAGCTGGGGTAGCAGTAGCCTTGAAGGTCGTTTGCTGTCTGACGTTATCTTAAAATAGGTTCACATTCTGCGTGATAACTTTCCACCTACCATTAAACTAAAACACGGACTTCCCCCGAGACAGTATGGCTTAATTTTGCTGACTTTTAGAACGAACGAAATTATATCTCGAGAGTAGATATAAAATGATGTGCTACAATTCCGAAAATATCGCGATGTCCGTTCACGATCAGTGAAAATTATTATTGCACACCTCTTTTTAATTGGGTCACATCTTCGTAAGTAGCCCTACTTTCGATTTCCTAATAATACAGCTCATACATAGACAATCAGGTGGTGGTATTTGTAGTTTAACGCCACTGTGTGGTAACAAAGACCATTAGCGACGCCCTCCTCCATTATCCAGGCTTGGGACTGGCACCGGCAGAGTGCGAACAGTGGCGGGGTTATATACACAATCTAGTTTACCAAAAACTTTTAATACTCAGTCTAGGCGAAATTGTTCTGTGTGCTTAACTGTCAAAAACTCATCGTAAAATAATATTACAGCTCTGTATAGCGTATGAGAATGGTTATTTAAAGGTGTTTAATTATTTCAAGAGTGCCGAGTGCGCATTGATTAATACACTGGCATGTAGAGCGAGAGATAACGAGATCGCGCTCCGTAGAGCGGACATGCTTTGTAGGCTGCTATTAGTGCCGTGAATTGCAGGTTGTCTGTTCTGCTAGTGGTTAAGTTTGATGTTAGTTTGCTTGTATATGCACTTGTTATAGCGCCCCTTCAAGCTCAGGCTACTCAGAGGCGCTCCCGAATGCAGAGCGGACACTGCATCGGAGTTTCACGCCGAAGCGCTGAGCAATTGTGAGTGAAGGACTTGCCCAAGGTCCTTACGCGGCGAGGTGGATTCGAACCTCGAACCTTCCGGCTCCAAGGCAACGACGCCACCGCTACACCACCGCGCCCCAGTTAATTTAGTTAAGCGTACTGCATAACTTGTACATTTAAAGCGAATCTTTGCTTTATATTTTGTTCTAGAGTACAATCTCTGACAAGATCTTGTAATTATCAGAGCTGCATGCGTTGACATCGATATTATATTAAAACAGCATTCATTATAATTTTTCATTCTACAATGTATACGTTACACAACGGCTGCGTAACATAAGGATAATAATGAAAACAACATCGGGAACGAGGAACATGATCCATAATGATTATTCATCAGAATAGCATAGGTAGACGTGTCTGTTTTGGAATAAAGAAGGTTGTATATAATGATGGTAATGATAATAATTAAAATAATAATTGTATTTTTCATATTATGATAGGCTGATTCGAAGATTGGATAAGTCTTCAAGATATTAACGACAGCGAATGGCAATTAAGTGGATTAAATGCATTAATTGGATAAAATGCATTAAATGGATTAAATGCATTAAATGGATTAAATGGTTTAAATGCATTAAATGCATTAAATGGATTAAATGCATTAAATGCATTAAATGCATTAAATGGATTAAATGCATTAAATGGATTAAATGCATTAAATGGATTAAATGCATTAAATGCATTAAATGGATTAAACGTCATTAATAATTGTTCTCTTATAATTATTATAAAAGTAGTTTCAGTTTAACAAGCACGCTGTAGCGTGATAGCAAAATATCTCTGACGTCGTTGCCCTCATCCTATATGCAAGCGTGGGACTGGCACTGCCTTGCACTAGAGCGCGTAGAGCAGTGGAGGAGTAGGAGTGCATCAGGAAGACGTCTTGCCATTGTTGTACTGCTACCAGTCTTCTTCTGTCATACTGCCTATGATATATATATATATATATATATATATATATATATATAAGCTGCTATTGAACCAAAAAGAGTTAGTTTATTTATTTTATAGTTTAGTGTCGATGACGTGGGATTTGAATAAAGAAACTTTTATAGTTTTATTATAGCATCAGATAGGATTGATTTCAAGGGGTTTAAGTAGAGCATTGGAAATGTACTAGGGCAACTAGATTCGCGTGCTTAACGACATCTTGCGAGTATAAAGTCAACAAATGAGAACGCAATAATTGTGGATGCAGACTGCACAGCTATGAATGAAGGACTTGCTCAAGGTCCCCACACAGTTACCCCCTCAGAGGATCAGGGGTCGAACCCTATACTTTCCACCAGTGTGAGAATTGTGGAAAATTAACTGGGGTTGACCTATGTATGATCCACTTGGAGTTGGAGTGTAAAAAACATATTTTACTATGGGGCTCTAAGAAGGACTAGGTATTGAAACCCACCAACCCCCGGCAATTCTCACCCTGCTGTCCACTCTGCCTCAAGGGTAAGTGCTATGATCCAACGCGTAGCAATTCATCGAAACAATACAACAGCGCTCGTGAATAAGCTGGTGCCCGGCGCTTGGCATTCGCGTCGCGCTTTAAAAGTTTGAAGATATTGCTCACGACTACAATCGAAAATCTTCCTAATTAAATTATATATAAATTAATTTGAGTAAATCCAATAAATTTAATTTCTTACCTGTGTTGCTTTCGATCATCGATATCGATGGTGACTCATCTGAACCTTGAAGCCGCTCTTCATTTGTCGACAAGTCCAGATTCGCAATCTCTTCGTACAGGTCTCCCTGCAGGTAAGGGTGACTCTCGACCAACCCCCCGCGCTTCTCCACCGGCTTTCTCACCGGCTCCTGGTCTGGCTCGTCGGCTTGGTAGACTTCCTTCTCAGTTCGTGCGACGAAGGCTTGACTGAACCCGACGAACATCATCGAGAAGCAGATAAGTGGGAGGAATTTCTTCATCTTGAACGGCAGATGCACTGAATTAATCAAGAAAACGTATAATTATTTGCGGACATGATTTACTTCTAGCAGTGTCATTTTCAGATTCCAAACCGGGTCTAATTCGAATAGTAAAGTCAAAATAGTTACACGCTAATAATAAGTTCAAGGCATAAAGGTACAATGAATGCCTTGTTAGGTCATGGTCATTAGTTATATCACTTTATATTAGTTACATTTTATAAAGTTTAATCACGTGTTGATAAGAGCACCGAATCCTTGCGACGAATCCCTTTCTATAATTTTATTAGTTATTGTGTAAGCTAATCAGTATACAATCTGCATAGAGTTATTATGCAGTCAGTATATTTTACTTTAGTTAAACTTAGTATTTAGGCTATATAATAATATTTCTAGTTATTCATCCGCTGTATGATTTTATAATAAGTCTTACCTCGTACAGTTTCAGTAGCGTGGAAGGCGACTCTGTTTCAATTGGTCCAGAAATCTTCTTCTATCTTCCGCATTCGCTTCAGCTCTGAAAACAGCGAAGTGTTGCAGTTTGAGTATAGGCTACGTTGGTTTCTGGTGTCTGGTTAAGCCTTTGGTCGACGGTGAAGCGAGACTTATCGCCTTTTTATAGGAGTCTGGTGCCAGACATCATGGAGGGGGGTCGCGCTCCCAGCGCAAATAAAAAGGTCTGGCTTCTTAATTCAAGAGTCTGTCTGAGGCGAACACCGAAAAAGTCTTCGGCACAAACAGAGAACGACAGAGAGGCGAAAAGACAAAGGTATAGTTTACTAGACAGACCATAAAAGACGGAGAGGCGGTGAGAGGCAGATGATAGAAGGGAGGGACGGTGGACAGACGAACGAGACAATTAGGGAAGAAGGACGGAAACGGTTAGAGAAGTCGACAGACAGAGAGAGAGAGAGAGAGAGAGAGAGAGAGAGAGAGAGAGAGAGAGAGAGAGGAAGAGAGAAAGAGAAAGAAATGGACAGAGACAGTGATAAGTTGACGGAGTTTGGCTAGAGAGACAGAAAGACAGCCATAGAAAGAGACACAGATAAAGAAAAACAGAGACAGAGAAAGAGAGACAGATAGAAAGAGAGACAGATAGAAAGAGATACAGAGAGAAAGAGAGACAGAGAGAAAGAGAGAAAGAGAGACAGATAGAAAGAGAGACATAGAGAAAGAGAAACAGAGAGACAGAGAGAAGGAGGGCGAGAGAATGGAGATAGTGAAAGTCACGGAGATAGCGAGAGAGAAATACAGTGACGGAGATGGTTATACGAAAGAGAGAGACACACAAACACAGACACCCAGAGAGGCAGACAGACAGAGGGAAAGGCAGACAAAGATTGTAACAGAAAACTGCACACTGAAACCAGAGTTACGACTTTCGACGTGGAGCCGACGCCTCCGCTGCTAAGGGGGCTTACGGATTGTATCCCTGGTAAGCGAGAGACGACCAGAGTGCCGTGGCTGGCGGCGGTAGCGAGGAGACCAGGCCATAACAATCACAAATCCCTCGGATCCAGACTGATAAGACTCGAGACGGATGGATGTCTGAGCTCTTTGCACCGTCTGCACCGACCAACAGAAGGTGGTCTGCGCTTGTTTATGGATCGACTCAGTTCCAGGCTAAAACCGACAGAGGCAAAGAGCTGATGCTGTTCAACATCTAGGCCACGCTAACGTTGTTTTTACCCTGATTTTTTAAACGTTACGAAGCGAAAGCAGGGATAATGCATGCATGACAAGTGGCAGCGTTACAGTAGGAAAGTTCCCGGGTAAAGAAGCCTTTGTCCTGGCCAAATTCGAGTTGCCTTCCTCTGAACATTGCTTAGGACACTTAAAGCAATTAGAGTCACTTCAAATTTTGATTAGAGCACAAAATTTTCAATTATACACATTTTTCAAAAAAGAGGATAGACTGGTTGATCCCCCGGATAGTCTAGACCGGTTAATTCCATCCGTAGGGATAGATTAATTCATCCCCAAGGACAGCTTTCAGGGGGATACTCCGTTTCGTGACACCGGCTGCCACCGGCGAGCCCAGAGGCGCAATTGACCCACTCGACGGGTGAGATGGATGGATAATATTCGTACCCGACGGTTTTTTCGTCCTACGATGTGAAAGTATCAAGCTGATTTATGTTTCTACGAGCTTAAGGACATGATCTAGCGCTCCCTGGTGACCGCGTTGACTCTAAGAACGGTTGAGCTACTACGTCCATTGCTGTCCACTTGAGGCGCGTGTATAAACCAACACACTCCACCAGCACTCTCTCTTTGCACTCGCTGACAACATTCGACGACTGATATGTTCATGAAAGCTACTCTCAGCTTTTTCCTTCTTCCTTCCTTGTTTCCCTGTATCTTTTGTCTTTGTTTGTCTCTCTGCATGTCTGTCTATCTGTCTCTTCCTCTCTATCTTTATCCCAGTCTCTATCGATATCTGTTTCGTTCACTGTCTCTCAGTGCGTGTGAGTGTGTGTCTCTCTCTGTCTTTTTGTTTATCTCTCTGTCTGTCTCAGTCTCTCTGTCTCTCACTTTCTCTGTCTCTGTCCTTCTCTCTCTCACTCTCTTTCTATCCCTCTCCCATCTCTGTCCCTCTTCTCTGTCGATGTTTTTCTATTTCTCTTTGACTCTCTTCAGCTCTTTGTGTGTGTGTGTGTGTGTGTGTCTGTCCCTCTGTTTGACTGTCTGTCCCTCTGTTTATCTGTCTGTCCCTCTGTTTGTCTGTCTGTCCCTCTGTTTGTCTGTCTGTCCCTCTGTTTGTCTGTCTGTCCCTCTGTTTGTCTGTCTGTCCCTCTGTTTGTCTGCCTGTCCTCGTCCTCTCTAGACGCAACTGATTAATTGTTTGTCTAATCTCATAGGTCGTTAGTGGTGCTTGGAGTTTCGCTTCCTACAATCTCGACCTGCAGAGATATTTAATGCAACCAGAAAAACACGTTCAGGCCACTTGAAAGACTCTTTCCTGGTCGACGGTTCCTGCACCTTGCCTGAACTGCGCTTCAACCCTTATTACTACAACAGTTAAAACTATCACTAGTACTATAACTGCCAGAACTGCCGCTACTCCCTCCACCAGTGTCAGTCAAAGATCACGTCATATTCTCTTTTCTATCGTCTATTTGGCGTAGTCTTGGGCTGTTTTTTTCCTTTCGAATCATGTGTGACTCAATAACCATTTTCCTCTAACATTTAACATCAACAGCCAGACAGATAGACAAAATTTTATGGCTGCCGCTACTTTACTTTATTTATTAATTTTAAAAGTTTTTTTATTGCATTACTATTACTTATCTGTGTTGTTATTTATGTGTTTCATTTTAACATTTTTGACATGCAACGGGTGCGGTGTAATATGTATTACAGTGTATTATGTGAGATGATTTTGTCAGCTGGCATTCTCTCTACATGTATTGCATTGCACTGTATATTGCTGCTGTTGCATTATAATTATTATGAGCCTGTATGAAGTGTCGCTTGAAAACATTGCCGCTAAACACCTTTAAATTACTATCTCAGCACACAATAATTACAGAGGTCCCGTAAGACGCATTTAATTAGATGAAAACAAGCTATCAAGTTATAGAAATCATCCAATCGCATATTGACTTTCAGTGCTGCAATTCGCAGGTAGTGCCAGAACAAAGTCCGAGGAATTAGGAGGGCAACGCAAATCATCATCATCATCGTAAGGTCGCAGCACTGCAGATCAGGCAGATCATCTCGCAAGTTTTCTCTTGCATGATTACAATTGGCTGAAAACATAGCAAACATCTGTACAGGTTAAGGACAATGTGAACGGTCGTGGCAATCGCAAGGTGTCGCTAAATGTGCGACAACCGTTAAATTCATGACCGTGCAAATTCATGACCGTGGGGCGCGGTGGTGCAGTGGTGGTGTCGTTGCCTTGAAATCGGAAGGTTCGACGTTCGAATCCACCTCAAGTCGCCGTGTAGGGACCTTGGGCAAGTCCTTCACTCGCCCATTGCTCATTGCTTCGGCGTGAAACTCCGATGCAGTGTCCGCTCTGCAGTCGGGAGCGCCTCTGAGTAGTGTTTAAAGGGGCGCTATAACAAGTGCACATACAAACAAAAAGACACCTTTAATTGTGTGTTAGCGCTACTATGAAAGCTTCTGTTTCATAATTGGCTACAGCTGCTAAACAACAGAAATATCACACTTTGTAATTATACTCTTACTAGATAAATATAAAGATGAACCCGATGGCAGCATGGCGCTGCCAGTTCCAGGTCTGAAGAAAAGAGAAGGTTGGCCGCATTAATTTTTTGTAACAGTGTCGTCAAATAGAAATGACCGAATCAACCGCTATGTCGAGTCAATAGTGAAATAATTGGATACCCCTTTCGGTTCCATGACACTTAATCCCGCGACACTTAATACCGCGACAGTTAGTACCGGACACTTAATCCCGCGACACTTAATCCCGCGACCAATTAATCCCGCGACAGTTAATCCCGGCGACATTTAATTCCCCGACACTTAATACCGGGAAAGTAAAATAACATTTTAAGAAGTTAAATTCTATAAAAGCAATGTTCTAAGCAATATTCACCACTTCTGAGTGGTTTTCTTGAAGGTGCGCTATATAAATTCTTGAAATGAATGAATGAGTATTGTTCAAAAAAGTTTAGCCTTTGCAGTTAAATATTATGAAACCAGTAAAATTCGATAAAACTTTAGCCAAAATTCACCTCCATGTCACTGCCCTGTCGTAGACTGAACTTAGCAATTTATCCTGTTTAAAACCCTTTATGATGTATAATTTTATGTAATTTTATGTAGCCTATATAGATGTACAACAGAAAACCTGAACACTTTGAACAGTCGTACAATTATTCGTACTCACGTGTGTACAGGTATTAAGTGTCGCGGTATCAAATGTCGCGGGATTAAGTGTCGCCGAGATTAAATGTCGCCGGGATTAAGTGTCGCGGGATTAACTGACGCGGGATTAAATGTCGCCGGGATTAAGTGTCCGGGATTAACTGTCGCGGTATTAAGTGTCGCGGGATTAAATGTCGTGCTACCCCCCTTTCAGTGTGATCATAGCTATATAAGTAATACGAAGAGAATTGAAGTTCACATTAGAGCTGTTTTATGCCAAACACATTTTTTCGAGGGAAACGGACTCTGTTGTCATAAGCCCTCGTCAAATCTGGATCCATCCAAGCTCACATTAATGCCCAGTTCTTGAATTTCCGGTAACGACATTGTTACCATAAGCACGAGACGAAAATCATTCTTTAGCATTCAGTAAAAATTCAAGAATAATTATCGCTACGACTGGTTTTAAGCTAATAAAGAGGAAGCGAAGTCTGCTGTTTGTTTGTCACCACTTTCAGATCTTTATATCGTTACAATAGCCAGAATTTCACAGGAGCCAACCCAAAGCCTGGTGAAAGTCGGATGACAATACTTTGATATGGCACATTGTCGTAAAATAGTATAGAATATCAGAATGACTAACTGACCAACCAATTGCTGCAGTATGAGAAGCTTTTGCACGTACTAAAACTAGACAGTTTTGTATCTCCCATCGTGGACCCTGTGTGAGGAATTCTTCACCTGTTTCTCTGACTATAGTGTGCCTACTGTAGGAATATTTAAAAAAGAATTTAAACAGCATCTAATTGGGTTGGAATGAAGAAATTTTGACAGATGTTGATATAACTTTGAAGATATTTTGGTTCCTGCTTGTTCATCTTTGCTACCTACTTAAATTTAGTGAAATTTCAAACTGGGTTCCCTTGCAGCGGGGCATTGTTGCTCCTTTAGGGATGACCCTTTGACACCGAGAAGAAAGCTTGCGGGTAGACACTGTGTTTGTTTTCTTTTAATTTAAAAAACTACTTTAATCTATTGATGATGTGATGCTCTGTTGTTACTGGTGTCAATAAAAATCTTGAGTTGAGTTGAGTTGTGTTGAGTTATGCTATTCCATGCAAGTGAATGCCTCTGTTTAGAGTGGACTCCAAGATGAGCTATATGAATTTATCGAAACAATGCATTACACAATACAATACAATGCAATTATTTAATTAATTTTCCTCATGTTTCAGGACGATGTGACATGCGCTGAACACCGCAAAATGTTGTTTATCGATGAAAACTAGAATAAAGTGCGCAGCCTCATTAGACACCTTAAGAGCTAGCTTCATTCTTAGTATATAAATGGTTGGGCTAAGCAGTCTATAGATTCTATCTCTACCATTATCATTCAAATGTGTTCTGTTGGATAATTGCTGTACAAATATCAGAAAGCGTTCGGTTCAAGGGACTTCATCCATCTGACCCATTACCATTGAATCATAATTATAGTGCAGGGGGCACTCCATAGAGGATTCGACAGCGCGAGATTTTAATTGTGATTACCATGATAATGTTATGTTACTACGCTTGACATACATCGCCCTCTACCCTGGTTTCTTGTATGTCTGCCCTGGCTACGCCCTGCCAGTAAAAATGTCAGTGAGAATCAAGAGTTTCGTGTGCTTCAGTATTGTTTATCAACGGCCATTTTCTGCATTAGCCAACATGCCGACATGCTTTCGTGTATGACAATTCCCATATAATCAAGGGCGGATCCAGGGGGCAAATCCGGCCATGGCCCCATTTAAAAATTGCATGGGACGTGGCCCCCATTTGCTTTAAATAAATGTAATGGGAGATAAAAAAAGAGGACATCAGGCGCCCCCCCCCCCTATTACAAAATCGTACGGGACGTGGCCCCCATCGATTTAGCGGGGGATGAAAAGGTATCTTTTCCCCGGAAAATTGGTCGATGACTAAAAAAAAAGTCATCAGTTTTTTCGGCGACACAACGAAAGTTTTTCCCCTGCCCGCAACAAGACTCTAAATTTTGGCACCCCCTTCGAAAATTTCTGTATCCGCCTTTGCATATAATGCATACTTGGGTTAGATACTTTTTTTTTTATCTTAACACAATTTACTATAAATAGTAACAGCGGATTCCCAAAGAGAAATAAAGAAGTTGGTCAGAAACCAGACAGTACAACTGTACAAATATCACACTTTGTAACTGTAGTCTTACTAGACAATTATAACGATGAACCCGCTGGCAGCATGGCAATGCCAGTGCCCGGTCTGAAGAAAAGAGAAGGTCGCCCGCATTAATATTTTTGTAACAGTGTCGTCAAATAGCAATGACAGAATCAAGCGCGATGTCCACTTAACCTTTTAACTTTTTAACAGTGAGTAGGCACAGCATCACCTTGTCACCCTGTGTCGTCGATTCGATGAATCCTAACGACCGTCATAGTCAACCTTCTCCATGAACTGCCTCCATCAGCTCCGTAAGATGTGTATCTCCTGAGGTGACGAGGATGAACCTTGCGGAGCTGAGGGAGGCGGTTCATGGAGAAGGTTGACTATGTCGGTCGCTAAGTTTGGATTTGTGTAAAAGAGAAAGGACTTAATATTGTATGCGGGACCTTGGGGGAAGCCAGTGTAGTTGGCTGATCATAAATGATTATATAATATGAGAGTACTTAGGAAGGCGAGCAATCAATCGAGAAGCAGCATTGAGGGCAGACTGAACGGGATATTATACGAACTGTTGGAAGACCAATAAGAAGGGAATTACAGTAATCAGTTCTTCAGCAGACAAATGCTTGGACTATGGATGTCATGGTTGAAAGGGAGACAGATCTGCGAATGACCCTGAGACGACGCAGGTGAAAGTATAAGAGGAGCGTGTTAGGCTGCTTACGTATGTAGAGAATGTCAGTGAGATGTAAAAAGTGACACATAGGTCTTGAACAGAAGTTGAAAATTTAAAATGAGGAAAGGTCTCAGTGAGCAGCAAAAACTCATTTTTTTATTTGCTTGGGCGTGCCAAGCCAGATGAGTTGAGTTTTGTTAGAATGAAGTTAAAGGCGATTGGAAGACATTCATTATACAATGCAATACAATAAAATACATTACAATTATACAATACAATACAACTAGTTATGATGACTTGATTTTCCATAGGTTTAAAGACGACTTGAAATGCGCAGAACACCGCAAGTTTTTGTTAATCGCTAAAAACTAGAATAAAGTGCGCAGTTTAACTCCGCCACTGGTTGTACTCTGCCAGTGCCAGTTCCAAGCCTGGATAAAGTAGGAGAGCGTCGCTAATGGTCTTTGTTACCAAACAGTGACTTATACAGCAAATACACACACACACAGTCAGTCAGTCAGTCAGTCAGTCAGTCAGTCAGTCAAATACTGAATTCTATATCTGTGATCGCATGTAATACTGTATGCTTATGCGCTGTGTAAGAAATATGACGACTCATTGACTGATTAATTGATCGATTGACTGATTGAATGATTGACTGATTGATTAAATATGCAACAAAATAAAAAAAACTGTTCGTTCAAATTACCTGAAATTGTGGTAAAGTGTCCGTATTTCATATTCACAAAGGTAGAAAAAAATAATTAGAACTGGCTTAGAAATATTCCAAACGATGCAAAAACATGGTCCTCAATTCTAATCGACGATATACCATTACAAAGATAATAACAAAGATAATTGACGCCACCCTGCTTAGTTTCACAGGCTTGGGACTGGCATTCTCAATGAATCAACAATATATTGATCGTTGGTCGCAACAAAACAGACTCTTAGGGGAAGTCGGGGCGAGATGGACCCTTGGGGCATGATGGATCCCGTCAATATAAGGTATATATGATGTCGCCACCTATCGAATGAACTTTAATTATTGTAATACTGTTGGTGCTTTGGTGATTTAACCAAAATAAGCGACCGAAACGACATTTTTTCATTTTTTATGATGAAAAGTTGATTTTCGACCTGCTCGATCTTATTTCAAGAAACAGTTATTTGCTAAGTACTCAATTGCACATTGTCACAGGCTTTCGATGCAAGTATATTTGGTTAAACACCCTTTTCTGCCGTATTAACGAATTCAGTATTGGCAGGATACCCAGTAGATTAAATTTTTAATTGGTAAAAAGTTTATACCTTACGCATGGGGGTGAGTTGGATCAGTCACCGACGGGGCAAGACGGACCTTGTGATCCATCTTGCCCCGTTTGTGTGAATTTTTCCTGTGGTTCGAATTGTTTCATCCGATTTCACATGTTAATTAATTATTATGTTATTATTACTATAACGATAATTGTTGGATACAATAATAATGACAATTAACGCGAAAGACATGATTGCAGTGGTCTATCTTGTTCCATCATGGGGGCAAGATGGACCACTAAAATCGCCTAAAATAGAACAAATCTAGTCAAATGTAACTTCTGCGTTATTCTCACTGTTTTACATTATAGACGATCACATTTATGCATAAAATAGTATTCTGCATGTGATCAGAACATGCTATGATGAAAGACTAATGCGTGGGGCATGATTTATTAGATTGGTCCATCTTGCCCCATAGTGGGGGCAAGACGGACCTTTACGACTAAGTTTTTAAATTTAAAAAATCTTTTTATCAAAAAGGGATGCAACTAAATTTGTGTTGCCCTTAGCTAAGGTACTGTATAAGCTACGAGTAGGAAAAAATTTGTGCCCGTGAAGCACGTTTATGGTGTCTCAAACCCAAAAATCCGATACGGGGTCCGTCTCGCCCCGACTTCCCCTACCAGAGAAGATTTATGTCACCCTCCTCTTTCTTCAGACGTAGGACTGGCACGACAACAAATTGAATGATGATGCTGAATCAAAATACAATTATAACAATAGGACGCGGAAAAGATCATATCTATTGTTGCCAGTGATACATCCTTAACAAAGCATGGGTGATGCACAAAAATCGGCAGTTATTACATCCACTAATTAATCATGTTTACAGGCCAAAGAAGCAAATCCCGTTGAGCAAAGGCCTTACTAATTGGGAGCACCTCTATGTAGTCTCCTAAAGAGGTGCAACATAAATACTTGAATGAATGAATTACCACTTGCGAAGATATCAGCCAATTTTTTGCCCTTGAAAAAATTTCATTTAGGCTTGAACTTTTACGGGACTATAAATTGTCTTTAAATACATAATTTAAAGGTGTCTATGGAAACATTAAATTGTGCCTTGAAGCAACATAATAGTCCTTAAATTCATCCTAGACCGTCTAAAAAGTTAGACGTCTGACATCTTTAATGCTGGTTCTTCCATTAGCATTAGCGAAATAAAATAATAGATAGTAATATTCTGCTAACGACTTTTTTTGCTATTATGGTGATTAGCGTCGACCTCCTCCTGTAACCATACTTTAGACTGGCACTGTCAAAGCAAGGGCAGTGGCAGATTTCAGGCTTGACCATGTAACCTCCGGTTGCCTTCAGCGGCCTTTGACGTCACAAGATTTTATTTTAGCACTAGTGTTAGTTTCAGTTGAGTCGTGTGATAATCATTATCGTCGCCTCAACAACTATAATAATTATTATCTAGACATGGGACCAGAACTGTGAAGTTCTACGCGGTAACATGTAAGCTTTATTGCACACCTTTTATTCAATGCTATTTTATTGCTATATAGAAATCTTGATTAAACAACATGTGATTTTTCAACCCGGTCGAACTCTCCATTGTTTATTTTCGGATCTTCCATATTACTTATCCATTTCCCTGCAAATAAGAAACAAATCCAAAATAAGCTTGTCGCCTGATTTGAGTTGCTAAATAATGTTAATGTCGTCAATGCTGTACTGAACAAGCTTTTAAAGTAGTCAGTGTAACAAATTCGATGTCAATTAATGGCATCAAATCAATCCAGCTTCAATTTAAAAAGATTTTTCTCATAAATCGAAATTCTTTTTTAACAAGAATAATTGCCATGAATGCAGACTTCAATTTCAGCAAGATTTTTTATTATTTCAAGTTCCATTTATGCTGAAATCTCTTTCCTCCACAGAATTCCAGCTTATATTCAAGCTAGAAAGCTTATCGATTCGCATTTTACTGAAGCAAAGACTTAGTTTCATCAATCCAGTTTCTTTTTCGCAAACATTTCCTCATCAAACCAACTTCCTTTAAATTGACAATTTAAAATAATTTGTCAACGCAAACTATTAACCCTTAATAGCACATGCACATGATTTTATAGGTAAATAAATAGTTGAATAATGACGATAAATGAAAAAGAAGAGCGCAGCTTGTTTAGTTAGAGTTGATGCCTATGCAATAATGACCTCGAGAGATGGGGACGAACACAAAAATAACAGAGAATAGATTGATGCAACTAGATCTAGCTTTTGCGTTTGATTACATGATGATGATGATGGGATCTTTTTCAAAATTAAAGTCATGAAAAAAAAGAAAATTGTATTTATAAAATGTTTCTAACAAAGCCATCCAAAGAGTCAAGAGAATTGTTTGTTTCTCTCGCCGCACACAGTTTGCGACACATTGTGTTTAACTATCAATCAATTCACTTGCTGCTGTTCACGAACTTCGAATTTGTCTAAACACCTTTTAATAGATTTTTAGCTTGGTATAAAATATCGCAATGGCATTAGTTTTTAAGTTCTCCTTTTTTTCCTCCAAATAAAAGACCTCAACGATGCGGCAAAATATCTATAGCGCTGATTAACATCAGAATATGCAAACAGTAGTGGCATTGTTGCCGGTTATATCCCAGAATATCGTAGATTACGACTGCATCGTCTACTTCACCCAACTGACCTAAACAATAACTGACAACTTTTAATCGTTTGCACACAGGTAGAAACTTTGCGTTGGTGACGTCTCTGCAGTTGAGATTTGCGGTCAATATTTTCCTATTGACGACAACGGTCTTTGCTGTCATAACATTACCCAGAAATTGGCACGCCGACAAAAGCGCGCAGGACAAAAGCGCGCAGAAAAATGCGCGCAGACAAATGCGCGCAACAGGAGACCCCCAAAAACACCCCCGACAAAAGCGCGAAGACAAAAGCGCGCAGACAAAAGCGCGCAACTAATGTTTTTATGAATGTATGTATGTATGTACATAATTATGCATGCATGTATGCATATGTATGTATGCATATGTATGCATGTATGCATATGTATGTATGCATTTGTATATATGCATTCATATGTATGTATGTATGTATGTATGCATATGTATGCATGCATATGTATGTATGTAAGTATGTATGTATGTGTGCATATGTATGTATGTATGCATAATTGCATATGTTTGCATATATGCATATGCATGTATGCGCATGTATGTATGTATGTATGTATGTGTACATACATGCATGCTTACATATACCTAAGATTTTCCTGTTGCGCGCATTTGTCTGCGCGCATTTGTCTGCGCGCTTTTGTCCTGCGCGCTTTTGACCGTGCACCCAAGAAATTGCTGTACCGTTAAACCATTTTCTTCTTTCTGTATCCGAATGCTTAAACAGCTATGATTTCCCCGTCCGTAGCATGCCTTTACGCGTCCACGGCTACCTGATCCACCCACGTGACCATAGAGTGCTGTAGTATTTCCTAGTTTGCTTTGTATACTGACTTCACACTTAACACCCGACAGTTGACACAACAAGGAAAACTTTCAACATTCTGATTTCGGATTTTATAATGTGTGTTAATGGGTGTTATAATGTGCGTGTCTTTAGAATAGTTAACTGCCTTGGTAAGCTAATATTAAGCTTGTCTATTACCACTCGTCTGCGCACTAAAATGGAAATGGCAATTGATAGAAATCAAGAATGTTTTTACACGTTATTGGTTTTTCGTTTGTTTTTTCCATTGGACTTAGTCTCAAAATAACCAGATATAGGTAAGAAAATAGTTTAATTTTGG
Organism: Lumbricus terrestris; assembly: GCA_949752735.1. Lineage (NCBI taxonomy): Eukaryota > Metazoa > Annelida > Clitellata > Crassiclitellata > Lumbricidae > Lumbricus > Lumbricus terrestris. The sequence continues at coordinate 39,304,615 of OX457051.1, forward strand.
GTTTTAACTCGTAAAAATCTCTACGCACGCCCATTATTCTGGTCTTATCCTGTCCCTGGTTTGATCTTATCTTATCTTATCTTGTCCTGTCTTGTTTCAACGCATTGCGTTTCATCACTTCTCATCTTATCTTATCATATCATGGGTGGATCCAGTTCTTAACGACAGTTTGTGACAGCAGAGGTCGATACCGTCGAGAAAGATTAGTTTGGCACAATAAATCCTTTAAATTATTGATTTATATATTTTCATTCTTATCTTTTTTGATCTGATCTTAATCTCCTATTTAACTCAAGTTGAAGTGATTCGGATTGATTAAACTGAGCATGCAAATAGGCTTATAAATCAAATTATAACATAATTTAAAGGTGTCTAAGGCGGGTAAAAAATCAATGTCAACAGTCTGTTTGTATGTTTGTATGTGCACTTGTTATAGCGCCCCTTCAAGCTCTCGCTACTCAGAGGCGCTCCCGAATGCAGAGCGGACACTGCATCGGAGTTTCACGCCGAAGCGCTGAGCAACAGTCGAGTCGATGACGTCGGTAATCTGCGGATACTTAGATCGATTTATCCCACATTCTGTGCCTTCCTTGACTTCATTTCCACACCCCTTTTAGTACAAGTCACAAATGCAAATATTAGAATTTGCGTAAAAAATAGACAACTGACGACATTTCGTCAATTCCGCGGCCTGGTTGCACTAAGACAGTGTCAATGCTAGTATTATAGATAAATGAATAAGCTGGTGCTCTGCGCGTGGCTTTCGAGTGGCGCTCTAGGAGTTTGTAGATTACGATTACGAATGACGGGATGGAATTAGGGGCGACGATATTCATCATCGTAGGGTCTCAACCTCGCACATCACGAAGATCTTCTCGAAAGCATTCTCTTGTATATAATTGGCTGAAAACATAGCAAATATCTGTCATCAACGGTCGTGGCAGTCGAAAGGTGTCGCTGACGGTGCACCAACCGTTAAAATTAATGACCTTGTTATGTCATGTCATGTCATTGCGCCGACGTCGCTTCGCGACGGTTGGCTGCATGATCGGACCAATGTACTCCAGCAAGATCTGTCTTTTACTGTCCTCAATAGCGCCGCTCCCGATAGACCGGTCCACAACGTGATGTTATCGAGCCAGCATACTCTAGGTCTACCGCGGCTACGAACACCCTCCACCAACCCCATCATGACACTATTTTCAATATTGTCCGGCTGTCGCAGGATGTGGCCAAAGTATCGTAATTTCCGGGTTTTGACATGGCCTAACAACTCGCATTTTGTTCCTGCTAATTTGTAAACTCGTTCATTAGTCAACATTTCTGTCCATGAAATACGTAGTAATTTCCAAATGCATTTGTTTTCGAAAGCCTGTATAATTCTTTCTTCCTCCTTCTTTAGAGTCCACGTATCACAACCGTATGTTGCTACTGGCTACACTAAGGCCCTCATCAGCCGTATTTTTGTCTTGGAGCTGATTGCCTTATTCTTCCATACCTTTGTCAACTTAATCATGACTGATGTACCCATGGCTAACCTTGTTTTCACTTCTACATTACAGTCTGCATCTTTCGTTACTCTGCTTCCCAGATAGACAAAGGAGTCTACCTGCTCTAAACTACCACTGATCACTCTAATCTCCAATTCTGTGTCCGAATTTGTCATGACCTTCGTCTTTGCGGCATTAATCTTCATGCTATACTCGTTTGCAGACCTCTCAACCCTGTCCACCAATTCTTGTAGCTCCTCTGGTGATGTAGTCAGTAATACAATGTCATCTGCGTATCTTAGGTTGTTAATGGTTTTACCCCCGATTCTGAATCCACTGTTGAATCCCTGCAAGGCTTTCCTCATTACTTGTTCTGCTAGAATGTTAAAAAGACATGGTGAAAGGTTACACCCTTGTCGCACTCCTTTCTTAACTCTGAACCATGCTGACGTAAGTCCATCTGTCCTAATATTTGCGCGTTGTTTTTTGTAAAGTTTCTGCAGCAGCTGAACTATTTGAGGCGGGAAACCCATTTCTAACATAGTCAGCCAGAGTTTGTCGTGTTGTATCATGTCGAACGCTTTTGTGAAGTCAATGAAGCAGAAATATAGTGGTTGGTTCCTTTCCCTTGCTTTTTCCAAGATTATTCGGAGGTTTGCGATTTGGTCACGTGTTCCTCTTCTAGGTCTGAAGCCAGCTTGTTCCTGGGCGATCTGGCTTTCAAGTTTGGATTGTATCCGTTCTAGTATCACTCGTAATAGGATCTTGCTAGCATGAGAGACCAGTGCGATAGTACGATAGTTTCCGCAATAAAGCGGGTCACCTTTCTTGAAAAGTGGGATGAAAGTTGACTGCGTCCACTCATCTGGCCACTCTCCGCTCCTCCACACCTCCGTGCATATATCATGTAGTTTGGTCAGCGTCATTTCCCCGCCGTACTTAAGCTTTTCAGCGGCTATTGCATCTGGGCCTGGTGCCTTTCTCGTAGTTGATTTTAACAAAGCTCGCCTGATTTCTTCCTTCAGAGGTGGTGGTTCCCTTTCCTGAACATCTATATATGTATGATCGTCCGTATCGTTATACAACTCCTCGCAGTATTCTTGCCTTCTTCCATTCACCTACTTCGGACCTTGTTAAGACACCCTTAATTGTGTTTTTTAACTGTTGTAAAAGACTCCGATTCATTTGCGGTAGCGGATAGTACCCACACATTCGCAGATGACATTGTAAGCGTACGCCTTGACTCAAACCTGCTTTTCCAGAATCCAATCGAACGGTTTGGATTCAATGAACGCATAATCAAACAAGGAACGTTAGCGAATTCTATCGAGCAGTAGCAACAAACGCTTTTCAAAAGGAAAAAAATCATTTCAAGTATTTATATAGCGCCCCTCCAAGGAATTCACTGAGAGGCGTTCCCAATCAAACCACGGTGACTCACACAACATTTTAAGGAGCCTGTAAAACACTGCGAGTCAACTCTAAGTATCTATGGCAGGCGCATCTCCAACTGGAATGATGGACTGAGAAATTACGACGCTTACAGGCTGAGGTTTCAACACGCGGGACCAAAAACTTCCCGCTAGAGGCAGAGTGAAGGGATCCGCGAGCCATGACAACAGATATTGGACAAAAGAGTGCACATAGACACTAGACAGGTTGGGACACGGCCAATGTGATCGATGATCAGAATAAAAACAAAGGAAGACATGGAAGACTAATCTGATTGTTTACAGCATTCTTGTATTCTTTTCAACACCTTTTATTCATTGATTCAAATGGCTATAAATACGATGTTGTTCGACTCGTTATCAATCGGATGGTTTTTAAATTTGCGGATCAAATTTTTAAGCTTCACTTAAACACATGGTGTTATTAGGATCCTAGAATTTTTTTCATTGCATTGTATATTTTCTGTATTGTCGTCAACGGCGCGGTGGTGTAGTGGTGGCGTCGTTGCCTTGTAGCCGGAAGGTTCGAGGTTCGAATCCACCTCAAGTCGCCGCGTATAGGGACCTTGGGCAAGTGCTTCACTCGCAATTGCTCAACGCTTCGGCGAGAAACTCCGATGCAGTGTCCGCTCCGTAGTCAGGAGCGCCTCTGATTAGAGAGCTTGAAGGAGTGCTATAACAATTGCACATACAAACAAATGGTCTCTTCGTTACGATTCACTCCCTTTCTAGGACCATGTCTCAGACATTCCTCTCTCGTCTTAAGACAGTTTTATTTATTCGCGCTGGGTTTTTTAACGACTCTCATTTTTTCAAGTCTACATGTAATTGGCGCTATACAAATTAATTCTTCGACCGAATTAAATTAAATTAGACAATCTTCATCGGCGATTGTCCCATACAGGAGTTCAGACTTGAACATCAGAACTTCTGAATAGACGAGAAATTGGCATCACTATTGCAAATTTGCAAGTTCAGTTTAATCAATTGGTATCAAACAAATATACAACTGACATTTCGTCACTATGAATTAATAGCCGGTCATAAGTGGAATCTTCTAAATCCATGCTAAAACAGAGGCTGACTTGTTCGCTAGAGTTTATTCCGCATTCTATCTGTTCTGCAAGGCGCCCCTGCCACGGCACGACTGTGTTAGGTCGCCATACAAATTGTCGTTATATTTATTCTTACTCGATTATGTTTCTAATTGACCGTCCACATGTATAGGTGTAAGGGTACACAGATCGAACAATGTCAGTGCTGAGATGTTGTTTCCGTTTTACGACACTGTTTGACAACGAAAATCCTTAACGTCGCCCTCCTCCTCAATCTCGGCTTAGGACTGGCACTGCCTAAGTGCGAGCAGTGGCAGAGTTGGTTGCTGTTTAATGGCCATTGAGGGTAAAAAGTTTCGTGGTCGTTTCTAACATCTGTTCACTTTTCCTGTTATCATTACGTGTTGAAATCTGAAGAATCTATAGTTTTTGAAATACACGATTTAAAGGTGTCTAAAACGAGTTTTAATATATGCTTTCCAAAATCACTTATGCCTAAATTGACCGTTGGAGAGCCTATAGTCATAAGGATACACAGATCGAACAATGTCAGTGATGAGATGAGACGGCGAGGGAGACGACTCAACAATCGTCCTTATAAGATGACGTGTAGAAACACAAGGCGCCATGATTGCACTTCGGAATTGACGATCTAGTGAGATGCTGGATGGATGTTTTTTTTCCGTTTGACGACACTGTATGGCAACAAGGATCTTTAGCGTCGCCCTCCTCCCATGGGCGGAGACCTAGAGGGGGGGGGGGCAGGGGGGACGGTCCCACAAATGGAGGTGTTGAAGGACGTCCCATGCATTTGCCTCCCCCCCAATCGTTGAGCGTCACGATTAAAAAAGAGGTCATCAACTCTTTTGGAGTCGAAATACAAAATTTCGTCGAGATAAAAGAGGTCGTCAGAAATTTTGGCCGGCAGAAGATGGAAATTTTTCGGCGACACTCAGAGCCGTTCGTCCGTCAAAACATCTCGCGTCTTTCCGTCCCCCCTCCCCAAGTCTCCGCTCAGGTCTCCGCCTATGCCTCCTCCTCCTCCTCCTCAATCCCGGCTTGGGCCTGGCACTGCCTAAGTGCGAGCAGTGGCAGAGTTGGTTAATATTTGATGGCTTAATGGCCATTGTGGGCAAACAAGTTTGGTGATCTTTCCAAGCATTTCCAAAAATTGTCTTCTGTTATCACCCTTTGTTGGAATCTGAAGAATCTATAGTTTCGGAAATACACGATTTAAAGGTGTCTATTACGAATTTCATTAAAAAATCAATTATGTCTAAAATTACAGCGCGTTAAACTCACGTCGACCGTTGCTAATAAAAGATGTGCCCTCCTCATGTCTCTTGGCCGAGCACTGGCACTCTTGCTACAGCGCACCCGAGGATTAATTGTCAGATGGAGAAATTCAGATTTAGCGATAGTTGGTCTAGTGGTTAACGAGCTGTACTGTCAAGAAAGAGGTCGCGGAGTCAAATCGCTCCAGGGTAGAAATCAGAGCCGTCGTTTATGTACCACCTATGTACCCCATGTTTCAACTCAGTACCACTACCAACACTTTTCTGATCTGATCTTAATCTCCTATTTAGCAGAAAACGCAGCGATACGTGTTATTTTATTATTCAACAGTTTAACGACATCATATAACTACAAAGGTTGTTGACGTCTTTAAAGTTTGATGTATTGCAGCTCACTTTTGTTTAACTGTTCAGCAGTTTCTGTTTGTACTTTCTTTTTCTTTGTTTTTTCCTTTTGTTCTTTTTTTTTGTTCTTTTCTTTTCTTCCTGAATTTGACTAACCGCCTTTCATGACGATAGTGTTCACCAAATGGCCGTAGTCGATCCTCTTTTATACATGCATCATTATTTATTATTTAGCATATATGCAAAATTATGCCCACATGCATTTATATATATATATATATATATATATATATATATATACATATGTCACCATAATTACATATGCCTATAATTCTTTATATACAAATGAGCACATGTACACATGTGCCCACATATGTATTGTCATTATATACACTTATGTATTATTATCATTAATTTAGACATTTCATGAAGCTCACATGACATAAAATCTAGGCCTATTTAGTTTGATTAACATCAATTCTTATGAGTTCTCATTTCATAAAGTTCACATGACACAACATCTACTTATTTAGATCAACATCAATTCGTATCATTTCTCATAATCTCATATTTGCAAGCAATTTTCAATGTTCATATTTCACGAATAAAGTTACAAGCAGATAAGATATTCAACATTAATATGAAAATCAAAGTATTCACTCTTCAGCCATCATTTAGCAGCTTAAACAATAATATCAAGACCATTTTATTCAATGCCTGTTTCATCTATTACAGAATTATTCAAAATTTTTATCAATCCCCACACACACATATACACACGCACATACGCATGCACACACACAAACATAATCATATCAATTTAATAATGCAATAAAAAAAAATTCAAGGATAAAAGAAAACTTATGAAACATTTAAAAAAAAAATGATCTTTGTGAAATTGAAGCAAATGGGATTATAAAACCACTTCAAACATAATTTAAAGGTGTATAAGGCGCGTCAAAGAAAAACATCGATGCCAACTGTACAGTCGAGTCGATGACGTCGGTAATCTGCGGATCCTTAGATCAATTTATCCCATATTCTGTGCCTTTCTTGACATCATTTCCAACACCCTTATAGTACTGTAACAAGCCACCAATGAAAATATTAGACTTTGCGAAAAAATAGACAACTGACGACATTTCGTCAACTCCGCGACTGGTTGCACCGTGACAGTGAAAATGAAAAGCATCGACAAATGAACGGACTGGAGCCTTGCGATTGGCTATCGAGTGGTGCTCTAGGAGTTTGGAGATTACAATTACGATTACGAATGACGAGATAAAATTAGGAGTGCGACGATGATAAAAATAATATTCTCTTTATTAACAAACCGGTTGACACACCGCAACCGGTTACAATTATACAATTATGCAGTTTAAACATTAAAAAACAATTCACAAGAACGGAGATCACAGAATACACAAATCTTAACTATACTAATAATAATATAATAATATTAATATCTTTTCTTTAATTAAACTCCTGCAAGACGCACTGCGCTTTACATTTACAAGTTATGCAGTAATCTTATTTAAACTTAACTACTAACTGAACAGACAGCTTTGTAATTACACGGAGCCGAAGGCAGCCTACAAAGCAAATCCGCCCAACGGGGGCTCGAACTCACTACCTCTCGCACTCTTGGCCAGCGTGTTAACCACTACTCTACCGGGCCCCCCTAACTGAGCAGACAGCCTGCAATATATGGCGCCATGGCAGTCTACAAATATTTTGGCGCCATGGCAGCCTACAAATCAAATCCGACCAACGGGGGCTCGAACTCATTACCTCTCGCACTCTTGGTCAGCGTGTTAACAAATTATACTGTACCGGTCCCCCCGATAATCATCATCGTGAGGTCGCAGCCTCGCACATCAGGCAGATATTTCGCAAGTTTTTCCTGCATATAATTGGCTGAAACCATAGCAAAATTTTATCTGTCCAGCATAAGGATTTATTATAAACGGTCGTGGCAGTCGCATGATGTCGCTGAATGTGCAATTACCGTTAAAATTGATGACCATTTTAATACACCTCTAGTTGAGGATCTCAAATGTTATAAAAGTTTCCGCTTCACAAATAGTACTAGTAGCTTCCACTACGCGAGGTTGATATTGTAAGCTAAGCTAACGCCTTTACTCAAACCCGCTTTCCCAGAGTTCTATCAAGAGTTTGGATTCAATGAACGCAGAATCAAACAAGTGTAAATAACATCAGCGCATTGAATTTAAAAACCGTTTTTGCATCATCACTGAATGAAGCATCAGAGAAATATTAAGCTGAGTTGCGTAATTATTTATTGTATAATATAATTGTATCGCATTGAATTGTATTTAAGCATTTGTAAGGTACCTCTGGTTGGCTGGACCGTTCAGAAGCGCTCCAGGTGCACAACGCAACGAGAGGACAAGTGGATTATAAGAAGTCACCTGGTGCCGTCAGCTCTTGGAGCTCTGGCGACATTCTTGATGTATCCTCTTCCAGTGTCTCCTCTCTCTTGTTGCCTCTCTCAGCTCCTCTAGGCTCATGCCAGACTTTTCCTGTACCTCATCCAACCACGTCTTCCTCGGTCTTCCGCGTCTCCTCCTTCCCTCACCGCATGCCGTCATCAGCTCCTTTTCCAAACCGTTAGATAAGAAGATTGTTATAAGAAGAGAAAACAAAATTTATAAAACGTAGGCCTATTCCATAGGGAAGTTCCAATTGGGGAAAATTCATTCATTTGATTATTTGGAAACTTATAGAGCGTTCCTTACAGGAAACTACTCAGAAGCGCTCCCGACACCAGCTTTTGCAGTTCTAGTACGAGAGTATAGTTAATGTGCAGATACCTATGAATTTTCTTATAATATGATAATAATTATAGGCTATCGTTTCTGAAATGCTTAGCCTTGAAATAGAACTATGCATAATTATTCAAAAACAGTCAAGAGGTAGTGCTGGCCCCTTGTGAACATTTCTGCCTCGTATCGGCGACTGGCGCTCCTAACGAACGCGGCATTTAATTTAGTCGAGTTCCTTTGGGCAACTGTGTTACAGCGCAAAGCAACTGTCTGTCTAGATTTAGTTCGGAGTTGACTTGGTAGTTGGATACACTGCGGACTACAGGAATTTTTCGGTTGACTATAATAATAATCACCTTTACTTCATTAGCAAATCAGAAACTCATTGGCGCTCCAAACCCAAGACTCTTCCTCCGGTACAATCAATATTGTTTAATTATTTTTGACAGATAACTTCTAGAAACTTCGACGTTCCGACGTTTATAAATTTGCAATCACTCATATGACGATTGTTACATACAGTAGTCCAATATCAAATTTTTTGTTGCTGAATTAAAAATGTCCGTTTACTCCAGGATTGTTCATCAGTGGCTATCTTGCATTCATCAGCCAACATGCTTTCGTGCATGAAATTTCCTCCATTAGATATTTGTTCAATCGAAATAATATATTCTATAAATTTTAAATTTAGAACGTCAATGAGTTCTATCGAGCAGCACCAACCAATGCTTTTCCAAAGCAAATTATTTTTCTTTTCAATAATGCAAATAAGGTAATATAATTTAACAGCTACAACGCATGCAGTATTGCAGTTTGGCTGTATCAGTCCTGCGTCAAAAAAGACGAGAGCGCCAGCGTTGATTTTTGTTGTGGCAGCATCAATGAATAACTAACGACTACTACTACTGCTACCGTTACTACTACTACTACTACTACTACTACTACTCAGTGGCGTAACAACCATATAACGAAGGTGGACAAAATCCACGGGCCCCCGAGACCCAAAGGGCCCCCAAGCTTATTAAGTAAAAAAGTGACATGTACTTTTTCGGGGTTTCTCCGTTTTATAGTTAGCTTCAGATTGTAGAGTCTAGGCCTAGCAGGGTTTTTTTTAACGTGCAGTTCTACACAAAATGTGCAGTTTTAAATGGATTCGTGCAGTTGTAGAAGCACTTCCGCCACGTTCCATGCAGCTAAAACTAGTAAAATATAGGTCATTTTCCTCAGAACGGGAGTAGTTTACCATGGAGGTTGAGAAAGGAGAGAAGAAGATGTGCAGTTCTAAAAATTCCTTAAAAACAGCCCTGAGGCCTAGCCTGGATACGACCAACGTATATGATAAATGATACGCATGTGTCGTGTCTGTCTGGACTGTATGCATGGGTCATCGGATGTGAGAGCATTTGACCCATAGTAGACAGCAACACTTAGTTGCATGTTAGGGGCGGGTCGACGGTTAGGGCGAGGCATAGACATCTAGATACATTGCGCTAAATATATAGGAGTCCTTGGGCGAGGGGTCCTCGGTTAGGGTATACGTTCATTCATGGAGGTCATTCGAGTGCCTGACACAGCGTTAAGGAATGATGCCTGAAATAGTATCTGCTTTCTTTTTCCGCTCCCTGAGCCTCCCTCTAATTCTAGCTGGCTGTGTGTGTGTGTGTGTCTATCTGTTTGTCTCTCTGTCTGTCAGACAGAGAGAGAGAGGTCTGTCTGTCTCTGTCTGTATATCTGTCTCTCACTCTTTCTGTCACTCTCTGTGTGTGTGCATTGTGTGTACCTGTTTTTGTCTGTGTCTCTGTCAGTGTGTCAATACGAGCCAAGTGTTGAAGTGACTGATAGGTTCCTACACACTGCACATTGCAGTGTTAATTCCTTCTCGCTCATAATAACAGTCGTTCATTTGCTTTTATCTGAATTATCACTAATGCGGTACCTAAACGAAAACAATCATCGTATAAGATGAATGCCATATGAAACGCATGTACAGTTCTGGCAGTCAGAAACGAGCAGAGAAAAATCGACAAATTTAGGCTGCTGTGTTTGCGAACAAAAGCCAAATTCACGAAGTAATTCTACGAAGAACTACTGTAACAGACCACAGTGAGTAGGTATACATTACAGGCACGTACGTGTGTGTACATATGGACTTCTGAATCGGTGTCGCGACAATTAACATACTGGTCTACAGACAACTATATATAGTCTAACGACAACTGGCCTACAGACAATTAACTGGTCTAACAACTGGTCTAGGCTACAGACAGCTGGTTCAGCGCTTGATAAATGGAAGCTGGATGAAAGTTTTGTACAGCTTAAATGGAGGCTGGATTGATCAAAAAACGCAAGAGAAATGGAAGCTGGATGAAAGTTCTTCTATAGGTGAAATATAAGCTAGATTGACGAAAATAACGCATGAGAAATAGAAGCTGGATGAAGGTATAAATTTTAGATATATGCCTAAAATAGAAGCTGGATTGATGAAAAACGCTTAAGAGATGGAAATTGGATGAAGGTATTTTTATATCTGAAATCGAAGTTGAATTGACAAAAACAGCCTAACGAACTAGAAATGGAAGCTGGATGAAGGTATTTTTAGAACTGAAATAGAAGCTGGATGCACGTTGAAATACATGAGTGAAAATCATCAATCCAGCTTCCATTTAAGCTAGAAAACCATTTAACGCTTTTTTCTCTCATAAATACAATTTCTATTTCATCAATAGTACGAGTTGCCCATGGGCGTCCGCAGGAATTTTTCTAGGGGGGCGCAAACTTTTAAATAATTGTCATATGGTCTAAATGGGTTGTCGAAAGCAATTACTGCTGAATGCATTTGTCGTATCGGGGTCACAGCATGAATTTCCATATTAACAAGAGAATCCTATACATGTACGTTATGCCGCTTATGCGCCCAAAGAAAGACAAATAGGTCCAACTTGTAGAACGCACCAGTAATCATGTTGAAAATCGCGTTGTAATAATCACAACCAAATAATCTAAATTTATGTGCATATGCGGAAAATTCAGGGGGGCGCACTTGCGCCCCCTTGCGCCCCGCTGCGGACGCCCATGGAGTTGCCTGTAGACCAGTTATCTGTAGACTAGTAGCCTAACTGTTGTCGTTAGACGAGTTGTCTGTAGACCAGTTGTCGTGGAACCGTTTTCTTGTTTTGCATTGAACCATTAATGTGTCTTAACAATGGATTATTGATGACATCGTTTAATATATATACTGACATTCATAAAGCGAAAACTCTCCAGTAGGCCTATAGTATTGCGCTACCAAAATTACTTCAGATATAATAGGCGCTCTTGTTTTAAAATAGCCATCTCATTGTTTTCACTGTTTAGTCTCGTTAATGGATGGGGGCCCCCAAGCTGAGAATGTCCACGAGCCCCCGGCTCAGTTGTTACGCCACTGCTACTACTACTACTACTACTACTACTACTACTACTACTACTACTACTACTACTACTACTACTACTACTACTACTACTACTACTACTACTACTACTACTACTACTACTACTACTACTACTACTACTACTATTATTATTATTATTATTATATTCGTTTTAATGGTAACAAAAACTGATAGACACACCGCTATCAGGTACAAGAAGCAGTTGATCAAATACAATATAATACCTATAGAATGTTTTTAGCCTTGACTGTTGCATTTGTCTTAGGATGAGCACAAAATGACAGAAATTACAAAAGAATGTTTCTATGTTTATATAGGGTATAGGTTGCAATAATGAGATTAGACAATTTATTATAATTAATGAACATAGGGTGCCTTTTTATACAGAACCCGAGAAATATAATGCCTGTCATCTTTGGTTGGCAATACAAAGTTGTGAGGACGTGGCCTCAATTGATAGGGACGATGAGCAACCGGTGGGAAAAGCGGTCGAAGAACATGGAAGTCATTTCTGGAAACGGCAGTTAGAAGACGAGCATCCGCAAGTTCAACCATTTCAGTCGCAGAAGGCGAGTCATTTGGCAAGTACCCTGATCGACGGACTCTTGATAATAGGCGCTCGATCCTGGCTCGGTCCTGAGCAGTAGTAAAGCCCCACCACGCAGGAGCGGCATACATCATTCTACTACTACTACTACTACTACTACTACTACTACTACTACTACTACTACTACTACTACTACTACTACTACTACTACTACTACTACTACTACTACTACTACTACTACTACTACTACTACTACTACTACTACTACTACTACTACTACTACTACTACTACTACTACTACTTTTGGTAATGTAATTTCGTTAGTCGTTGACAAACGCCTACATTGGGTGTATATAAAATTATAGTGATCGATGATCAAAATAAACATGGAAGACTAATCTGGTTTTATGCAGAATTAACGCATTCTCTAAACACCATTTATTCGTTGATTCCAAATGTTATAAATAAGACATTGATTGTAACATTATTGTTTATAAGCCCATGTAAGAAGTTGTACATGGTGCATGACCAACCTATCAAAAGATGCATATCTCGTGTGCCTGGAAGCTCTGCTTTGCTTCTGAGTTTATTTCTTCTCTAAATATTTGTTGTTGATTCTTTTCGTGAAGTACATGTGTCTAATGAAAAAAAATTTTAAAAACCAAATTCATATGATGGTTGATTTCAAGGATTCAATAGATTAAATTGTGAAGTACAATTGTTTAGTATAACAAAATAAGATATAAAAAATATTTCTTTGATGTGACAATGCATTGAGAAACTGATCGTAAATGTGCTTTGTTGTTTTTGTTGTTGTTGTTGTTGTTAATATTGAATGTCATGCCATTGTAACATGATTGTGTTGGGATATTGTTAGTCGTCTTTGCTCTTGTTAGAGCAAAATTATATCTCATATTAACCTGTTTAAGAATTTCTTTTACTGAAATGTATAGAAAAAGGTAAAGGTTTTGCCCATACTCGCTTGCGAGCGTTGGGCCCGGTGCTGATCCCCGGTGTTAAGCCATCAGCCCTTAGGTGGCAATTGCCATACATCGGCGGTAGGTGGCCAGGTCTTTCCGCCGAACCCAAGGTTACCTGCGCAGTGACACTGCTACTCATTTTCACACTCCCATCTGGCGAGTGGCGGCTGAGTCAACCTTAAGGGGCCACCGGGATTAGATCCCGGTTCCTTCTGATCTTCGTGCCAGCGTGTTACCAATCAGCCACCGCACCACTGAAATGTATAGAAGCTTTTAAATCAAACTTGTTTTAAGAATGGTAATCAAGAAAAGTTTGTGAAATAGCTTGCATGTGACAATTACTGCAACATATTAATGAATGTACCCAAGCAAAATATTTGGCATAAATTGTAAGCTTATTAACTGTTAACCATTCTGCTACTAAACAATGAACGCTATAAGACAACGTACAATAATATTATGTTAACACTTGATGAACAATGATACTGCTATGACAACGTTATAATATTTTTATGGTTAACTTGGACGCCATAAATTCATTGTTACTACACTGTACACTGTGAGCCATAAAAAACCGTGCCAATTTATTTTTAGCTATATCTCGGTCGATATTTTAACAATTTTATATCTTTTTGTGTCGTTTGAAAGAAAAATTAAATCTCTACGATTTACTTATTTACTTGCGCGATGACGTCATATCCGTTTCGCAGCATAATGTAAATAAAGTTGATGGTTGAAAATTTGAGTTCAAATTTTAAAATGTTGAGCTTTGAGGATAAAATTTTAATTAAAAATCTGCGGGAATGCAAAAATTATTGTTCTAGACGATTAATTAAGGAGTTCCGAACAAGAATTGGAAAAGAAAAACATTAGATGACTTTCTGCGAAAGTTGAGAACTACCGGTTCAGTTGAACGCGCTGCGGGAAGTGGTCGGCCAAAATCATTTTCCAACAAGATTCAGCTCCGGCGCATCGGGCTCGTGAAACAATTGAGTATCTGTCTCGCAATGCACCATACTTCATAGGGCCAGAGATATGGCCACCCAATTCGCCTGGCCTAAATCCAGTCGATTAATCCATCTGGTCCATTATGAAACAGCGCGTGTACCAAAAGCGCATTCAGAACACTGATGAACTTCGAATCGGCAGTGTCTCGTATCCGTCTGGAACGATCTGGAACAACATCTTATTGACACTGCAATTGATCAGTGGCGACGTCGCTTGGCAAAATGTGTACGGGAAAAAGGAAGTCATTTTGAACACAAACTTTAAACAAATAAAGGCACTGAAAAATTGTTTGCATTTAAGTAGTAAAAATGCAGCATTGATCGATTCTCACTTGTTTTTTTAGTGTCTTCAGTTTCGCAAGACAAGTTTAACATACATGTAGGATGAAATCGATAATGTTTATTTCTGCTCTTTAGAGTATTGATTCCTGTTTAAAATAATGCAAAAAGTGTAAAAATCGATAAAGAAATGACAGAGATATAGCTAAACATAAAGTGGCACGGTTTTTTATGGCTCACAGTGTATAAGCTGTAAATTGTCGTCAACGGCCTTTAATGTCATACGACGACGTTAAACTTTGGTTAAATAAATAAAACATTATTGTTCCTTTTTGTCCATGATTGGCTTTGCCTCACACCACAATAACTTACATATTGGTCACAAAATATAGATATATATCATCGGATAGACACTTTTGGAAGGTGTTTAAGCAACACATTATAAAGTAAGTAAGTAAGTAAGTATATTCTTCACTGTTCCAGCTGCAAAACGCACTTTGGTTTACAAGCAGGGGCGGATCCAGAGGGGGACCAATCCGGCCATGGCTCCAATTTAGATTTTTTTCATTTTTGACCGGCTATTCTGGTTTGGAGAGTGAATCGACGACATCAAAGATTAGTGCAAACATGATATGTAAACCCTAAGAGCAATATAACAAGACTGGGTACTTTGGAAAAAGTGACTAACATTACAGTGGACACCATCGGTCCTTTGGCCCATGATGATGATGAAGATTGAGGTCGATACATTTTTTGGCTTTAAAGCAGAAACTTTATTTACCCAAGCGCTCTTACTGAACTGTCGATGCAGGAGGCTGTACATCGGGCTTAGAATTATAGAGGGAAATGGAGAGCTTCCATAGATGAGCGGCTTCTGCGTTCTGGAGCATCGCCAAGGCCATAAGTCAAGTTGGGTGGATGGATCCAGATTTGACCAGGGTCTATGACAACAGAGGCCGTTACCCTGGACAGAAATTAGCTCGGCGTATTACAGCACTTAAGAGCAAAGTTCGAGACAACTTTATTTTAAGTCAACCTAAGTCTTACTAAACTTATATAACGCCGATATATATAGTTCTAAAGGTGTCTAACTGAACACTAAACTATGCCTATTAAACCCTTAGCGACATCCTGCGACCGCAGAAAGTTTGGCTTCTGACATCTTTAATGCTGCTTCCTCCACTAGCATTTAGCGAGAGATAGCTAGTAACATTCTGTTTAACGACACTGTTTTTAACGTAGGTGATTAGCGTCGCCCTCCTACTTCAGCCACACTTCAGACTGGCACTGCAAGAGCAGGGGCAGTGGAAAAGTTAAGACGCGGCCATATAACTCGCTCAACTCTTTCAAGACTCAATTGATCTGGCCGGGTGCTCGTCAACAGCGAAATAAATTTGATTACGTTTTACTTGTCGAGCGTTTTCCTCAATTTACTTTCTTCACAAAATTAATGTTCGTTACCTGGGTGTTACTCGAGTCTAGACAAATTGTCATACTCTTTCCTTCTCTACACGTAATTTATCTCTAATCTTTCTCGGTCCAGTTTCTATTACCTGCGACGTTTACGTGCATTCGACGATCTAGTCACTTGTTGATTTTTTCTTCTATGGTTCATGCCTTCATCTTTTCTCGTATTGACTACTGCAATTCATTACTCATTGGCCTTCCTAAACTTCGCCTTGCACCACTCCAATCGGTGCTCAATGCATCTGCTCGCTTGATTGCCCGCCTCCCTTGTTTCTCTCACATTTCAACTGTTATGACTGAACACCTTCATTGGATTCCCTTTACTGTCCGGATTCATATAAAATTCTTTTTCTTATCTATAAGTATAAGATGTTCTGCTCGCTACATCTATGATCTCATTATGCAGCCTATCTCAACTACCACTGGACGTCCTATCCGCTCTTTAGACCGTCACGACCTTCTTATACCATGGTATCGGACTGCTACAGCCCAGAATCGTGCATTTGCGTCGATCGGCCCTTTGATATGAAATGGCCTCACTACTATTATTCATAGGCTACTCAGATCTTATCAGGAAGCACTACAGTAGGCCTACTGTTTCTGCGCTTTTCCTTAAAACTATTTTCTGTGGGATCTTCGCATTGGGAGAGCCCCTGATTAGATCGTACTGCGAGAGGCGATTTAAAAATCAGAAAATAATGTAGTATAGCATAGGATGGTATAGTATTATATAGTATAGTATAGTATAGTATAGAATAGTATAGTATAGCATAGCATAGCATAGCATAGTATAGCATAGTATAGCATAGTATAGCATAGTATAGTATAGTATAGTATAGCATAGTATAGTATATTATAGTATATAGTATAGTATATAGTATAGTATAGCATAGTATAGCATAGTATAGCATAGTATAGCATAGTATAGCATAGCATAGCATAGCATAGTGTTGGAATGCAGAGCTTTATTCACGATTAAAGGAGATAAAGATTGTCACATGTCATCTTAACTAATAGCACAAACACGGAACGGAGAAGAAGGAGGAAGTGACGTATAACATAGACTAAATTATATAGAGTCATCTACAGTCATCTATGCTAGCGCCATCTAGAATGTGTATAATATCATTATTCTAACACCCCCACTTTATACACACTCAGAAAATTAGGTTAGTGTTATTTTTCTAACCCCATCCCAGAAATGCATTTGTTATGCAAATCTTTACACAGTCCTTTCGTTAAACAGTCAGCAACCATGTTTGTTGTTTCAATCTGTTTAACCAGAATGTCTCCAATTGCAATTCTGTCTCGAATGAAGTGATGCTGCACAGCAATGTGCTTGGTCTTGGGTCGATATCCGGGATTTCTAGCAAGATCAATCGCCCCTTTGTTATCACAGAAAATCTCCACGACATCTGAAGCTTGAGGAACAAGTTCTTTGTGAAGTCCCTTTAACCAGATAGCTTCTGTAGCAGCCATGCTTAAAGCCATGTACTCTGCTTCAGTTGTTGACTTTGCAACTGTTGGTTGTTTCTTTGAGTTCCAACTTATTGCGGCACCACTTAAAACAAAAGTGTATCCTGTGGTTGATTTCAGATCCCTTTTATCACCACCCCAGTCAGAATCACAAAACCCAATCAAATCTTCATTGGTTCTCCTGTACACTAGTTTGGTACTTGCAGTCTGCCGAAGATATCTAAAGATTCTTTTCACTGCAACCCAATGAGTTTTTCCATAATTGTTATTGAATCTGCTCATGACCCCCACTGCAAATGCAATGTCTGGTCTTGTAGCCTGTGCTGCATACATAAGGCTACCCACAGCTTCTTGAAAAGGAATGTTTCTCATTTCTTCTTCTTGCTGTTGACTGTTAGGAAGAAATTCTTCTCCAAACAAATCTTGATTCGGATCAAGTGGAGTTGAAACCCCATTGCACTCAGTCATATTGAAGCGGTTGAGCACTTCTTCAATATATTTCTCTTGATCAAGTGATATCGTTCCTGTATCACGATCTCTTTGGATATGAATGCCCACACAATAGTGTGCCTCACCAAGATCCTTCATCTTGAGACGTTTCATTAGATCTGCTTTCAAATTCTGTTTCTCCCCCTTGTTGTTCGAGAGAATTAAAAGATCATCAACATACACTGCAATGATTAAGATCTTTCCGTTTTCACATCTGTAGTAAATGCAAGTGTCAAAATTTGATTGCACAAATCCAAGTTCTTTCAACAACTTATCCAATTTCTTATTCCAGGCTCGGCTTGCTTGCTTCAGACCATAAATTGACTTCTTTAGCCGACAAGTTTTACCATTCAGCCGAAAACCACCTGGCAATTCCATGTAAATTTCTTCTTCGAGCTCAGGATGCAAAAATGCTGTTGTGACATCCATTTGATCAATGTCAAGGTCATATTTTGCAGCCAATGCCATCAGAAGACGAATGGAAGTATAACGTACAACCGGCGAGTACGTTTCCTCATAATCAATGCCTGGTTTTTGTGAACATCCCTTAGCCACCAAACGAGCTTTGTAACGCTCAACTGTACCATCAGATTTCAGCTTTGTTTTGAAGACCCATTTGCACTTAATTGCTTTTCTCCCAGTAGGTACATCAGATAATGTCCATGTCTGGTTTTCAACATGTGCCTGAATTTCTTCTTCCATTGCACGTTTCCATTCTTCTGCATATTGAGAAGTAAGTGCTTCTTCAACAGTTGCTGGATCAGTACTTTTACACAATGTAGCTTGATGCACAACAAAATCCTCATTGAATATTTGCTTGTTTGGAATACGAGTTCTTTTTGGCCTCTCAAATGTGTCTCGTATCACTTCTCCATCAGTTATGTCCTTATTGACCACTGAAATATTTGATCCACCAGAATCTTCTTCCACAGAGTTTATTTCCAAGCCAGTGTTCGAGTCATCAGTAAGATTAGTCTTTGATCCACCAAACTCCTTTGAACCATCAGACTCCCCCACTTCAACATGAGTTTGGGTATTCTGAAACTGCTGTTGATTATGAATGTCTGAAGTGACAATTTGCGATGAGTTGTCATCCGCAACATCCGGAAATGGATCATCTGAAGACGAATGTCGAACAGGAAACTGAGATTCAAAGAAAACAACATCTCTGGATCGAGTGCATTTCTTTGTAACAGGATGAAGCATTCTGTAACCTTTGCTTTCTTCACAGTAACCAACGAAGATGTACTCTTTTGACTTAGAGTCCCATTTCTTGCGGTTATTATCAGGAATTTTCACCAAAGCTTTGCAACCAAAAACACGAAGATGGCTTAGGTCAGGTTTTTCTCCTGTCCATGCCTCTTGAGGTGTCATATTTGGTAAGACTTTTGTAGGTGACCGATTCTTCAGATAATTGGCTGTATTTACTGCTTCTGCCCAAAAATCTGTGCTTACTCCGGATTCTAGAATCATTGTTCGAGCTCTTTCTACCAAAGTTCTGTTCAGACGTTCAGCAACTCCGTTCTGCTGAGGAGTATACGGAATCGTGGTTTCGTGACGAATTCCACAACGTCGTAAGAAACTCAGAAAATTCTCATTGACATATTCAGTACCATTATCTGTTCGAAGAGTTTTGATACGTTTACCAGTCTGATTCTCAACAAGAGATTTGTACTCCTTGAACTTCTCCAGTACCTCAGTCTTTGATTTCAGAAAATAGACAACCGAGTGTCTCGTGAAATCATCAATCAATGTCAGAAAATACCGTGCTCCACCAACTGATGAAACATGCATTGGACCACAAATATCAGAATGAACAAGACCAAGAACGTGCTTCGCTCGTTTGGCTCCTGTTTTCTTGAACGGTTTGCGATGCTGTTTGCCTTTCACACAAGCTTCACAAGGAATATCTGCCGTCCCTTCAGACTGAACACCAGTAGACATAGTGCTTCGAAGTAGGCGCATAGAAGGCCGATTAAGATGTCCAAGGCGACGATGCCATAAGTTTACAGAGTTCGTTGACAGCGCAGCAAACATACGAGATTGCTTACAGTTCAAACGATACAGTCCATTGACTTCTGTGGCAGTTCCAATGACACTTTTTGGATTGACCTTCACATGCTGATTAACTATGCGACAGCCTTTCTTGTCAAACAAAACAGTTTTACCCTCCTGAGCAATTCTGTTAACTGCTAAGAGATTTATAGCCAAATCTGGTACATGAACAACATCTGAAATTTCCATTGTTTTCTTTGTTGACAACGGAATCGATAATGTTCCCATTCCAGTACTTTTTAACTTTGTTCCATTTGCAATTCCAACCTCTTGACTAGAATCTGAAGAAAAATTCTTAAGCAAGTCAAGTCGAGATGTTAGATGTACCGTGGCACCTGAATCAAGATACCAATCATCATTCATCGAGGTAGGCTGCACCGATGAAACTGAAAAATTCGTTTGGGCTGACACAGCACCAAAATTCGCGTTGGCTGAATTCTTATGTTGGTTTAACCTTGACCTTCTCACATTGCGAACGAATATGACCAAAACGATTACATTCAAAACAACGTGGTCCTTTTGGCTTACTTTTCATCTGGGACATGCCCTTGTGGGACCTGCTCATTTGAGACCTGCCCATTGAAAATGCTGAATGAGTTGCAACCGAAGTCGTACTTGCTCCTAGCTCCTTAACACTGTCCTGAAGCAATAGACTTTTTACAAACTCAACTGTTGTGTCTTGCTTTGATCCTTGGATGCCTAATATTAAAGGCCTATACTGATCTGGAAGACCTCCAAGAATTATGCCTCCAACAACATTGTCCTGAAAAGGTTGACCAATTGATTCCAATTGTTCTGCAATTGACAAAATGTGATCTACATACTGCTGCATCGAAGGAAAGTTCTTAAAATTTGTCTTAAACAAACTGGAATACAGTCCAATCAGACGAACAAGAGCAGTGCTTTCATATTCACCTCTCAATGCGTCCCAAGCAGCTTTCGCAGTCTGGCATTTCTTCGTGACTCTGGCTGAACAGGGTTTTAGGCTGAGATTGATTTTGGCTAACGCACGTAAGTCCAAATCCGGATCAACAGTCTGGCCCTCTTTTGGCGAAACACAGCGCCATAAACCAGCGTCAATTAAGAAATTTTGCATCCAGAATTTCCAATCACCATAATTTTTGCCATCAAGATGCTTCGCTTCCGGTAAACCTCCGACGGAATTTGTAGTAACTGTTGTCGCTACATTACCTGTTCCTGTGCTAATTTTCTCCTGAATTCTCAAAACTTGCTGCTGTAGTTCTTCCAATGCCGCCATTTTGACGCGAGAACAAGAAGAAACTTCAGCTTCTATCGACTCGGATAATTAACGAGAAAACTCGAAAAATATTAGTCGACCAGTCGTCCTGGGAATTAACCAGTCGTCCTGCGTTCGACCTGGGCCCATAACCTGTTGGAATGCAGAGCTTTATTCACGATTAAAGGAGATAAAGATTGTCACATGTCATCTTAACTAATAGCACAAACACGGAACGGAGAAGAAGGAGGAAGTGACGTATAACATAGACTAAATTATATAGAGTCATCTACAGTCATCTATGCTAGCGCCATCTAGAATGTGTATAATATCATTATTCTAACACATAGTATAGCATAGTATAGTATAGTATAGTATAGTATAGTATAGTATAGTATAGTATAGTATAGTATAGTATAGTATAGTATTGTATAGTATAGTATAGTATAGTATAGTATAGTATAGTATAGTATAGTATAGTATAGTATAGTATAGTATAGTATAGTATAGTATAGTATAGTATAGTATAGTATAGTATAGTATAGTATAGTATAGTATAGTATAGTATAGTATAGTATAGTATAGTATAGTATAGTATAGTATAGTATAGTATAGTATAGTATAGTATATAGTATAGTATAGTATAGTATAGTATAGTATAGTATAGTATATAGTATAGTATAGTATAGTATATAGTATAGTATAGTATATAGTATAATATAGTATAGTATAGTATAGTATAGTATAGTATAGTATAGTATAGTATAGTATAGTATAGTATAGTATAGTATAGTATAGTATAGTATAGTATAGTATAGTATAGTATAGTATAGTATAGTATAGTATAGTATAGTATAGTATAGTATAGTATTATAGCATAGCATAGCATAGCATAGCATAGCATAGCATATAGCATAGCATAGTATAGTATAGTATAGTATAGTATAGTATAGCATAGTATAGTATAGCATAGCATAGCATAGCATGGCATAGAAATAATAATTAATTTGCTTCATTACAATATCATGTTTTTGCTCAGTTTAGCAACCTCGAAATCGTTTGCTGTCGAGTATATATAAAACTAATGTTGAACCGACTCTAATACTTCAACGGTTTGTGTAGTGGGATTCGAGCAAAATATATAATTGTAATTGTAATTGTAATTGTAATTGTAATTGAACATTTATATAGCGCCGCTCACAGATTCAGTGGCGCTCCCGACCCAAGCTAGTGCTCACCCCTAACAAATAGTATAGTTTTCAGACGTTTACGGAACAGGGGAAGAGAAAGGCCAAGAAGCTCAGAACGGAGCTTGTGAGGAAGGCGGTTCCAACAAGTAGGACCAAGATATGCGAAGCTTCTGGACTGGGCCGTAGCTCCACGCATGCGCGGGACAACTAGAAGGCCATTGGCAGCAGATCGAAGGGCAGAGCGGCCAGGAAGAGTGGAGACCAAGTTACACAGTGCCCGAAGATAAGAGGGGGCTACCCCGAGAAGAGAGTTGCGCATAAGAGTCAGGATCTTGAACTCAATGCGCTGAGGTACAGGAAGCCAATGAAGAGTGTCCCGAATAAAATCAGATATGTGAGAGAATTTGGGAAGACCAGCAATTAAGCGGGCAGCAGCATTAAGAATAGACTGAAGCTTAGAGAGGTTAAGAGAGGAGAGACCAGCATAGGCAGAGTTTCCAAAGTCGACTCTAGAGCAAATCAAAGCATGGACAAGCGCCTTGACCGCTTGAAGGGAGAGTGAGTGGCGGATAGTACGCAATTGTCGCAAGTGATAGAAACATGTTCGAGAGATTCGGTTAACATGATCAGTAAGAGAAAGAATTGGATCCAGAGTAAAACCCAGATCACGAACAGTTGGAGAAAATTGGATATCTGGGTACAACGTGCTGAGGAGCATATAAAGCGCCAAGCAGCGATTCAGAGGCAACAAAACATAGAGATATAAATAAACAAATACATAAATAAACAGATAAATAAATTTAAAAAATGAAAATATTAACATAACATTTTAGAACAGAGGAAGAGAGAGAGAGAGACAAAGCAGTTAAATGTGCCATTCCTACTTCTTCAAGTGGTTCTGAATAAATTCATTCATTCATATCAAACGTTTATACACCGACTCTTCACGTAAACTACTCCCGCATCCAGCACAACCTATAAAGGAACAGTGTTTAGGAGAAATAGGGTATCTGGATACAGAGAGGATCCTGCAAAGATACAAAACTCCATAAGGTGACCACTCCGAAGCGAGGGGCCAACGACCGAGAGAAGCAATTAGTTGATCGCCCAATCGACCTATATTATTGGTGATGCTACTAATCGGTGAAGGGGCGGACCTTATTCAGGCTCGCACTTTGGCAGTGCCATTCCGAAGTCTGGAGGAAAAAGTAGAGCGAAGTTAAATCATTATGATGAATGTCGTTGTACACAGTAACAGTGTAACACGCCAATCCCTGTTCAGACAAGCGCCGAGATCAAGAGCCTGGCACGGAGGACAAGGTAACAGAGCTTCTTGAATTATTATTGACAAACAATGTGAAGAAATCTCGGACATCAGCGTCTATAATTCTCTGTATGAGAATGCAAGAAAAATAACAACCGTGGCCAGACTATGACTGCGTGAAGTTTCAAGTTTCAAGTTGCAAAGAGGGACTTCTCAATGGAAAGACAGAAAATAGACAGATATGCAAACAGACAGGCAGCCGGACAGATAGATAGACGGCCAGTCACTTCTTGAATAACTGTCGTCAACTGCCTTTGATGATTATCAAAGGACGATGTTAAACTTTGGAATAATAATGATAATAATTCGGTTACTTCGCTGCAATAATTTCAGCTCAAACACCTCGAAATTGTAAAATGCCGCAGCTATATAAGTTGTATTGTCTAGTTGAATTACGAATTCTCCATTGGCACATACATGTAATGTCGTGTATGATTGTATCCAAACTTGCATAGCGCCACGTAACCATTCCAATCAACAAATCTCTGAATTATTTAACTTGATCAACCTGGTTCTGCGCACAGCAACACGTCTTATTTTATTGGTCGCATCCCTACATTTGATGAAGTCACGGAGTACATGCGGAATATACTCCACTAACTTCTTATTCCATTGCGAATCACCTCTAGAGTTTCTCCACTAGTCTTGCGCCTCATGGAGGGTCAAGCTCCCATGTTCCTGCAGGAGCTCTGCTGTCCAACCTCTGGTGTCCAGCGTCGATCTCCGATCAAGCTGAGCTATAACTGTCCCATCACTCACGTGCTTCCACTCGGTGGGCCAAACAAGTAATCCCCACGGTATTTCGCCAATGTTCTGACGAAAGCTAATAAGGCTCTTGGAGGACGCAACGAAGTGGCAGAGAGAAGACGAGGTACGAGATCACAAAGAAACTTCTGAGCAAAACCAAACTGAGGCTTAAGTACCAAAATAAGAACTTTGAATTGCATACGGGCAAATAGATGGAGCCATTTGAGTTGTTCAGTCATGAATGTTAGTAGTGATGTGGGAGAATCGAGGAACTCGGGCTATCAATCTATAGCAGTATTGAGATTTGTCGAGTTGACGTATTATATAGTAGCGCCCTTTCCTTCGACCTGCGTTCAGCGCTTTACACGTAGCATCTTTTTTTATTTTTTGGTGTTTTTTTGGGGGGGTGGGGTTCAAAGTGAAAGGTAGACCGTATTAAACGGTCTCCTTGCGGAACACGGGCTTACAAGGTGTTAACCTGTGCCAGAGGCCCGGTCGGCTATACTCTATAGGCAATAGTACTGGCTATCATTGCACGGATGCTAAGGCAGTAGTAAAGCTCTAGAGCATTATATAGTTTCACTTTGATCTTGACCAAAAGGTCTAGAAGCGGTAATTTCTCATTCATTTCTGAAGCTTATATAGGGTCGGTAGGACGCATGAAAGAAGTGTCTAACGCGGTCATCATATTAAAGAGTGTTTAACGAAATTTACAGCAGCCAGAAACTTTTAATTTGGCCTTGTACGTGCCTTGCATTTTTTTCCAATTAAAAAGTTATATCAAAGCTATTTATAAAGAACAAAGGACATGTTATACGAAGAAGTAGAAAGTCCCCTATCTAATCCTATGTTAAAATTAACGCGACTCTTGCGCCATTAAGCCTAGCAGCGGACTTGAAGCGTCGTCCGTTGTCATTAGCAACCATTATTAAAATAGAGGTTTCAATGACGAAAATCGTTGAATAATAACTAGTTTTAAGCAATTATAAATAATTGTACGCTGTAAATTATTTGTAGGGCCTTTTAAAGTGGAGCTCATTCAGTGTGCAGCCAGCAAGTAGACCTTTAATAGTCTATGTTCTAGACCTATAATAGGCTATAACATTATCAATAAAATCTCCTTACTTCGATCCTTACCCATACGAACAATATAGCCCCATCCACCTAAATCGTCTCTTTCTATTGATTTTTTCGATATCTTCTTGTCCCGTCTTCTTCCTATTGATTGTTTTCGTTACTTGGAACCGCCACGATAGTCTAACAGGTACTAACAGGTAGAATGCTACATTAAAGATTTGCTTTAGTGGAAATTTCGGCACGGAAGTTTAGCGGCATAATGCTCCCTGCCTTATAATTCTTCCAAACAGTCCAGGCGTTTTGGGTGGCGCGAAATTTATCTCTTTTCTCCTTCCTTGCTGAGACAAAAGAAAATCAACGGATTTGACAGAAGAACAAGAAATTCGATTGATGACATGCCGACTGGATCAGTAGCGTGTAGCGATGGTCTCGATTGAATTTGAAGACATGACTGAATCTGAGGCAGAATAATATCGACACACGCAGTTGATTGAAGACTCAACTGCAACTATTACAGCAGGGTCACGCAGTCAAATTGCAACCAAGGACACATGACATGACAAGAGATAATGATGATGAAGACTAAATCTTTTGATTAACATACTTATCGGTACCAGATTATTGGTTTTAATCTATTGCATTATATTTTTTGGCTCCGCATTCATACCGACTATTCACTGTATTTGTTCATTCCCTGCACATCAGGCAGATCATCTCGCAAGTTTTCTCTTGCATGATAATTATAATTAGTTGACAGCATAGCAAATATCTGTCCAGCATAATGACGATGTAAACGGTCATGGCAGTTTACAAGGTGTCGCTGAATGTTCAACAATATGCAAAGACACCTTTAATTGCGTTTCTTAGATACTATAGATGATGATGCTGTCCATCCTCATTTCTGAGGGTCGGAGACCAGAGACAACGACAGCAGCTTCCTCCATTCCTCTCTGTCCTGCGCCCGTCTGACACAGTCCACCGGTGGTAATCCGGTCCAGTCACAGACATCGTCCATCCAACGCCTCCTTGGTCTTCCCCGTGCTCTGGTACCCTCAATTCGTCCTTGTATTAGCAGTGTCGATATGTTGTCTGCCCTCATCAGGTGTCCGAAGTATCGCAGTTTCCTTTTTTGCACCCTCTCCAGCAGTCTCTGTTTCGGCCGCAGCTCCGCCAAAATCGAGGCATTTGTTCTGTGTTCCCTCCAGTCGACCTGCATCATTCTTCTATACGTCATCATCTCAAATGCCGTCAATCTTCTCCTATCCGCCGCCTTTAGAGTCCATGCCTCACTTCCATACAACGCCACTGACCACACCATCGCCTCCATAACCCTCCTCTTCAGCGCATTTCCGACCGAACGATCTTTCCACAGGCAGTCCAGTGACCCCATCGCCGTCCGAGCCATCCCCAATCTAGCCCTGATTTCTCGGCTTCCGTCTCCAGTGTCATCTATCAATGCTCCCAGGTAGCGGAAAGCCTCAACCTGTTCTAGAGGTTCCCCATTGCAGGTGATCTGAATTGTTTCTCTCGTTTTGGATACTACCATAACTTTTGTCTTTTTTATACTTATTTCCAAACCGTATTCCTTTGAGACCTCATTTATCCTATCTATCAGTTGTTGAAGTGCTGCTGCTGACGTCGCAATTAGAACAATGTCATCCGCATAACGCAGGTTGTTTATTGTGCGTCCATTTATGGTAACTCCTATCCATCCCAGCTCGTCCGCCGACTCCCGCATCACGTACTCTGAGTAGCAGTTGAAAGACAGCGGCGACACCAGACAGCCCTGCCTCACACCTTTTCCTATCCTGAACCATTCCGTTAATTCTTTGTCCACCCGAACCGCAGCTTGTTGATTGCTGTATAGGTTCTTGATTGCATCCACCGTGTGACTACTCATGCCCATCCTTTTCAGCACCGACCATAATTTACGATGACTTACCGAATCAAACGCTTTCTTGTAGTCAATGAAGGCCATGTACAGGGGGACCGAAGCCTCCCGCGCTTTCTCCATAATGATACGCAAGTTAAAAATTTGATCTCTAGTGCCCACCCCTCGACGAAAACCCATCTGCACATCCGCCAATTCCTCCTCTGCCGTTCCCTGTATCCTGTTAAGTAGGACTCTAAGTAATATCTTGCTTGCATGACTAATGAGAGCAATTGTTCGATGTTCCTCGCATTTTTCAGTACCCTTGACTTTTGGGATGGTGACAAAGATGGACTTAGCCCATTCTACAGGCCATGCGCCCGTCTCAATTATTTGATTGCATAGTCTGCAGAAGGCTTCAGCCACCGCATCGCTGTCTATCTTCCATAATTCCGCTGGTAAGTTATCAAGTCCTGTTGCTTTCCCCTTCGGTAGCCTTTTGATTGCATCTCTGATCTCATCAACAAGTATGGGTGCAAACTTCTCCGTGTTTCCACCATCTACTGATGGATACTATAGAGAGGCGTGCAATTTATGGGCTAGGGGATGGAACTAGAACAGGTCAAAACCTTCAATTGCTGGGTTCGCTAACAACTGTGGATGCAGAGTGCTGTCGGGAGAACCCATGAGTGGCGTTGAGGCAGATTTGGAGAAGTCACGGCATTAAACTCACTACAAAGATACGACTCATGAGGTCCCTTGTTTGGCCAGTGGCCACTTATGGTTGGGAGAGCTGGACGATCAAGAAGAGAGAGGAGGAAAGAATAGAGGCTTTTGAGATGAAAGGCCTAAGACAAATCTTCAGAGTGTCATGGAGGGAAAGAAAATAAAATAAATGGGTGTTGGAGATAATGGGAGTGGAAAGAAGTCTTCTTGATTCAATTAAAAGAAGGAAACTCACATACTTTGGACATCTGATGAGAAAAAGCGGAGAATGGCTGGTGAAAGAGATCATACAGGGAAATGTACCGGGAGCAAGAACACGAGGGAGGCCGAGGATGGGCTGGCTTGTCAACATCGGAACATGGATGGGAACAACTCTCGGTCAAGCTCTAGTGGACACAAGGGACAGGAAGAGATGGAGGAAGCTCGTCCATGATGCGACCAACTCTCGGATCGAGGATGGTTGACGACAAGACAAGACAAGATACTGTAAAATCTTCCGTTTAATAATAACTGCTGAATGTTCAACAATATGCATAATTTATAGACACCTTTAATTGAGTTTCTTAGATGCTATAAAAACTTTCGTTTAATAATTACCGGGATTACCTTGCTCTTAAGTGCTGTAGTACGCCGAGCAAATTTTTGTCCAGGGTAACGACCTCTGTTGTCATAGACCCTGGTCAAATCGGATCCATCCATTACTGGGATTAACATAATATTTTCCACAAGTTTACATGTAAGCTTCGTTCAAGCCTGCTTTTCGAGAATCCAATGTAACGGTTCGCATTCAATGTACGCTGATTATGTCAAGAATTAATAACATTAGCGCATTGAATTTAAAAATTAATTTTTTATATTGCCATTGTCTGAAGCATCAGAGTAATATTCAACTGTGTTGCGTAATTATTAATTACATAATATTGTATTGCATTGAATTTCATTGTTTTTAAATATTTGAATGGCAACTCTAGTTGGCTGGACCGTTCAGAAGCGCTCCCAGTGCACAACACCACGAGAGAAGAAGTGGGTTATAAGAAGAGAGACTGGAAAAAAGGTAACGTGGCGCGAACAAAATTTGGAAGCGTAGACCTATTCCAAAGAGGAAGTTCCAATTGTGGCAAATTCATTCATTTGATTATTCGGAAACTTATAGAGCGCTGTTTCCCAAACACTACTCAGAAATGTTCCCGACACCAGCTATTGCAAGTCTAGTATGGGAGTATAGTAAGGTTGTTGTGCAAACAGGCCTACCTATTAATTTTCTTATAATAGTTATATGCTATCGTTTCTGAAATGCTCAGCCTTGAAATAGAACTATGCATAGGCTTTTGAAGGCTAAGCATGTTGCTTATTCTAAACAGTCTAGTAGTAGTGCTGCCACCTCGTGAACATTTCTGCCTCGTATCGGCGACTGGCGCTCCTAGCGAATGCAGCATTAGTCAAGCTCCGCTGGGCAACTACGCGTAGCTGCAACTGTCTGTCTAGATTTAGTTCGGAGTTAACTCGATAGTTGACCATAATAATCGCCTTCATTGGCAATTATACAACTCATCGCAGCTCCCAACACAAGATTTTTCCTCCTGTAAATCAATATTGTTTAATTATTTTGACAGATAACTATTAGAAATCTTTCAAAGAAGTAGAAAAGGTTTGCGACGTTTTTAAAGTTACAGTCTCCCGGATGAAAATATTAAATTAAGGATTTCCGACAATTTTTTCGTGCATGGCATTTCATGAAAATTTTTACACTGCATTGGATTTCTTATCGAAATAATATTTATTAGAACGCTAACGAGTTCTATGGAGCAGTACCAACTAATGCGTTTTGAAATATTTTTTTAACTTTTCAATAAACCAAATAACTGCGACATCGCGTGCAGTTTGTCTGTGTCAGCCAGTGTGTCAGAAAATACGAAGGTGCCAGCGTTGATTTTTGTCGTGACAATGTCACCATTGAGCAATTATTAACAACTATCACTACCACTTCTACTGCCACTATTACTACTACAACTATGCATAAATTGTGGAAAAATAAGTGCCTAAACGCCCTTACCTTTCCCGGCTGTGCTGGACAATAAGGTGCTCAGATTTCAAAATAAGTGCATGGATGCCTTCCATGACTGTCCAGCCACACTTTAAACCCTGAGTAATACACCACCACCACCACCACCACCACCACCACCACCACCACCACCACCACCACCACCACCACCACCACCACCACCACCACCACCACCACCACCACCACCACCACCACCACCACCACCACCACCACCACCACCACCACCACCACCACCACCACCACCACCACCACCACCACCACCACCAACGCCACCAACGCCACCACCATCACCATCACCACCACCACCACCACCACCACCACCACCATCACCACCAACACCAACACCACTATTATATACTACTACGAATACGGTACTACCGTTTAGCAATACAATTTCTTTAGTTGCTGACAAACGCCTACTGTAACATTGGTTGTATCTAATATGCTGATCGATGATCAGAATAAACATGAAAGACTAGATCTGTTTTCTGCAGAATTCCTGCATTCCCTGAACACCTTTTATTCGTTGATTTCCAATGTTATAAACAAAATATCGTTCAATACGTTACTACTAATATTTTCACCCTATGTGAACGACGTGACACTACCTTACAGATCCGTCGGAAAGGAAGAATTATATAGCATCACAAAACCACGATTCGAAGGTGTCTATAAGCATAACTTGCATGTGCATTTGTTATAGCGACCCTTCTGCTAACTACTCAGAGTGGACGCTGCATGCATCTGAGTTTCACGCCGAAGCGCTGAGCAATTGCGAGTGAAGGACTTGCTCAAGGTCCCTACGCAGCGACTTGAGGTGGATTTTAACCTGCAACCATCCGGCTGCAAGGCGACGAGCATACCCAATACACCACCACACCACATAATAACTATTATATCGCTGATAGTTAGACAGAATCAGTTCTGGCAGCTTCAGCGCTCATCTCGGAGCTGTCATGACTATACAATCATGTATAATAGGTCTGCATCAGCATCGACCTCATAGATCTAATTAGCATAGTAAGCAAAAAAGCATTATGCCTTGTTGAAGGCATAACATGACAGGAGAGGATAAAACAGGGCAAGGGGTCAGTTGCGGCAATTTTCAACCTTGTGAAGTGAGAGGGCGTTGACTTTATTTGACTTTATTTGACTTCTTTTGATCAAATACGGTTAATTAATTCTGGAATATTAGTTAGCTTGGATAAATACTGACGATTAAAGTTGAACTATCTCTATATAATTATTACTATTTCAGTGCTGAAAGTTTAGGAAACGAAGATTCTGGACGCCCCTTACATGCATTTCCAGGCTGTTCTAGACAGAGAGCAACAGAATTTCGTTCAGAAGTGAAAGTATTCGCATGGTCACTGTCTGTGACCATTCGGTCACACTTAATGCTCTACTCTGACCTGCAGGGAAACCCTAGAAACTACTCATTTTACAGTTGTCTGTCATTATATATATATAGCGTAAAACTAAACGATTTGAAGGTGTTTAAAATTTCACCCGTAATTGAGTGTATCACTGTACCGGTACTTCTGCAGTGAACAAGAAAGTTGACTAACTGATTGGTATACGATGATTGATCGATTGACTGATTGATTGATTGAGTGACTAGTCAGCACATCCAGATAATTATTCTAAATGATGGAAATAATTATATGTTCCAACAAAAGAGCGCCTCTGGGAAGAGGCTCTATGTGCCTTTAATCGCTCGTGGCATTACCAAAGAAAACTAATTTTCACGATCTTCGACTATTTTCTGCTCGTAGTTTCATTTCTCACATTTTAATACTGAATTCTTTGAGAGGTGAGTATGCCCGCGTTAGCCATAAGTTGGTAGCTTAACTACACGGTACTAATTTGTTTAGGTGAGTATACGTTGTATACCCACGTTTACCTTCGTGTACACTGTACGTCTCTGATCAAAAGATAAACAAGAGTACGCGAAAAGTCTCATCATTTGAAATTTCTATTGTGCCCCATGATACATCCTTAACTAAGTATGGACAATGAACAGCATTGCACACAAACAGTAGTATTACATCCACATAGTAATTCATGTCGACAGAGCGACAGGCTAAAGGGGACAAGTCCCGATGAGCTGGGGCCTCATCAATCTGGAGAACCTTTGAGTAGCTTCTTAAAGATGTGCTGTATAGGCCTAAATGCTTGAATAAATGAATAAAAACCACCGTGGAAGATTACAATCGATGACTTTTGAAATTTTTACAGGAGTCTTGTCTATGCGCGCGCTCTTTTTAAATGATTATAATGCCGGAGCATTCAATTTAAAGGTGTCTAATGGAGCGGCATTGTAGCAATATGGTCAATGGCGACATTCTATAGGTCTAATCTGTTATGGAGAACTACTATCTCTTTACAAAAACTTGGGCCAACACCCTTTGTAGTTGTTTGTGCACTACATTAAATATTTAGAAAAGTATATTATGCCCATGCATGGTACTTTGGAAGACGTTCATAATGGACTTGAATCGATGAATTTGTAAGATGTTTCAAAACAGTTCAAACTTTATTTATTTATTTATTTATTTCAAGTATTTATATAGCGCCTCTTCAAGAAACCTACTCAGAGGCGCTCTCTGCGCTAACTAGCCGAAATGATGTTAAGTGTCATAACAGCAAGAAAATTTCATAAATTAGCAAAATAAGTCACAGTGAGCCGGAAACAGTCATCAGTGGCGATCCCTCGCAGACACGTAGAATCATCCAACGGAATCCCGTCAACAGCCTTCAGATGGTGTGAATGTTCAGAGTTTCTAGTACAGGTTTCGTCAATAGAGTAGAGCGGCGACAGGTGACAGGGCTCGCAAACACGAAACGCTGACGAAACTGAAGCTCCTCGCTGGTTGAAGATGATGCGCGCGTCCGGCCAATCGTCGGGCACAAGGTTTGCACAGTAGAAGGCATTTGTCGCTTGTCGGTTGGTAGTTTTCAACGCCACCCGAGACAACATCCGATCGAGTTAACTCCACTGACCTGCGTGAACCGTCCTTCGGCGAGATGTAAATACCAGACAACAGCGGTGAAACCGCACGGTCTTGATGGTTGAGCTCGACCGTGTGCATGAAGAGGCGTCTAACGTCAACACGTGGGCGACACAAGACGACTTGCGAACAAAATCCCTTCCAACGCAAAATCCTTGACGAACCCGACGAATAAGTTCGGTACACGAACCTAGAACCAGTAAACTCCAATCTGTGTGAAATTACTGTGCGGATTCTGCATAAAGTTGAAATAATCCACCGAAATGACGAAGTGGTCTAATAAACAAACCAATATGGCCGCTGACCTGCGCATTTAGGTATATGACTAAGACTTTAACTGCATTCTAGGTTAAGATATTCACGCAAGAGACAACAATTAGTCAATTGTTTTCTAAGATAACCGAATCTTTCACCGTTATCCATTATTCGAATTGGCATAATTATAGGCCTACCGAATTTTGCATCAATTTCTATCTTCCAAAGATAACTTAAAATTCGAGTTGTAGCACGTCTTCCAGTGTTAGATCCATCCTCGATCATTCCATAAAATCGTCTGGCTGTACTATACCAGTGCCAGGTCATAGCCTGGATAAGGAAGGAGGGCGACACTAATCATCTTCATGGGCGGAGTTTATCAGGGGCTAGGGGAGCTAAGCTCCCCCCCAAGAAGAGCCAGATTCATATTTTACCGTGTAAATGGTATCTTTTCCAGGGCTTAGCTCCCCCAAGAAGACATTAGGCCCTCCAAGAACGGAAACCAAACTACGCCCATGATCATCTTTGAAATAGCAGTGGGGTAACTGGGGTTAAGTAGCAAGTGTATATATATATATATATAAATATATATATATAAAGTGCATGCTCGTAGATGTGTATATAAACTGACATAATACTGTATTGTAGGCCTATGCTTGTTGCTGATTAACTATAATACACGGTGTCGTATACATCCACGATGATCGCCCTCCTCCTTTCTACAGGCTTGGGACTGGCAATGGGACGCGGAGGCGTAAAGATAAACTTATCAAGTGTAAGATGTTCTGAGCTTCGTAACCGGATCGATGGTCGCAGGTTCGAATCCGTACTTCAAAACCGATTTTCTTTTTATGGCGAATGTATATTTGTATACCATACACTGGCGAAGGACTTTGATGAGAAAAAGTTTTTAACATGCACGAAAGCTTTATGATGCTTATTTTCATGTATTTAAACCAAAGTGCGATAAGGCAGTTGAATTTATTGATAAGTGATATGTTTGCTTAGACATACACTCACTCGTTAAACAAAATAAAAAGATCATAATCTTTAAATAGCTGATCGTTGGACTTGGCAAAAGTACATAAGAAGTTAACTGCAGTGCAACAGTGTGCATGCATGTATTAATATTGCACGCGATATTCTTCTTAGCAACCACAATGCATTTGGTATCCAAGGACGCGATTTCTAACTTTGCAACTAGAGGCGCTGCAGCCTCTATTATATGCATCCATGGACGCAACACTACAGTTTAGATAGGGACATTTTTGTTTTGTCCATAATGGATCCTGGGTTTGTTATTAACCCCTCAATTGTTCTGCGTTAATTGTGCAAAATTCCAACGAACGTATGAGGTCAAATTCAGTCACTGGTAGCCGTAAAATTTCGCAAACACTGGTCAAGTTGGTGGTTTCGTTAGATACTGTTTTAATGTGGTCGACTTACTCTACATAAGCGTAAAAGCTATTTAAATCATTGCACCACTGGGCCGCTGCCAAGGGGTAAAACCCTGTAAGCCTGTATAGTGGGAGGTCAATGCCGAGGCACATCGTGCCCGTAAACCTCATAACAAAAACAAAAAATAAAACTAGAAAAACATTAACAGGGAAACGTGTTGTATTATAAGCGCGCTGAACATCATAAAGGGCAAAAGAGAGAGCTCTATGTAACTGAATTCAACGAATAAATGGCTGTCATAGGATTGCATTAAAAGACAAGCCTTGAGGTGTGATCCACCACGAGTATCTGAGTTACCACCATCAACGTGTGACTGACGCAAGACTGTCTGCGAGAATGGCAAAAGGAAAACGCCTCTTTGGTTTTATCCTCTGGTGGCATAATAAAGTCAATGAACCTGCCTTAATTCGGGCAGAGAACTCATCGCCACCATCATCGTCGTCGTCGTCATCGCCACCACCATCGTCATCATCGCCACCATCATCGTCGTCGTCGTCATTATCGCCACCATCATCATCGTCGTCGTCGTCATCGCCACTACCATCGTCATCATCGCCACATCATCATCGTCGTCGTCATCTTCGTTGCCGTCATCATCATCATCGCCACCACCATCGTCATCATCGCCACCATCATCGTCGTCGTCGTCATCATCGCCACCATCATCGTCGTCGTCGTCGTCGTTATCATCATTAAAAATTATGTACCCAATGTAGCAAGAAAAGATTTACCGGACAAATGGTGTCTTCGGTGTCTGCCTTGGGAAACGGACATTGTCCCCCGGACATTATCTCCCTCCGGGATAGGACATTATCCCCCCCGGTCTACGATACCATCACCTAAAAATGATGCAAAAAGTAAAAATAGGTCTATGTTAAGGTGAATGTCCATACATTAGACATCACAGTTGAAGATTTTTGGAATAGTTGAGGCCTAGATTTGTATATTATACATGAAAATTATACATAAAAAATCGACAGGAATATCCTTTAGGGTAGGCCTATACATGTATAATTATACTACCATCTAGGGATTAAGACTGTAGGTCGAAATATACCCTTGAGAATATTTATTATTAATTTAGTACACAACTCGTCAAAATGTTCCTGACAGATGTAGTTCATGGGAATGTTCATTGGATGTTAAGAACATTTTCAAGTCTCTAAATGAAGCCGCAAGCAGCATTAAAAGGTTGTAATTGTGTACCTAATTGACACTAACAAATCCTTGTGTTAGAAATGAATAACTAAATGACTCTAACAAGTCTTTATCGGTGAGAAGGAGAGGAAGAGGGAGAGGGAGAGGGAGAGGGAGAGGGAGAGGGAGAGGGAGAGGGAGAGGGAGAGGGAGAGGGAGAGGGAGAGGGAGAGAGAGGGAGAGGGAGAGGAAGGTAAAGCAGGAAAAGGAGGAGGAGGGCAAGGAAGAGTGGAGGAGCAGGAGGAGGAGAAGGAAGACGAGAAGGAGGGCGAGAAGGAGAAGAAAAAAAGAAGAGAAGGAGGAGGTGGAGGAGGAGGAGGAGGAGGAGGAGGAGGAGGAGGAGGAGGAGGAGGAGGAGGAGGAGGAGGAAGAAGATGAAAAGAAATTGTGAGACTACAGTGGCGAATGACCTTTATTTTCGCACAGTAACGCCCAATTGAATCTACCCACCGTCATAAAAATAAAGTCGTATAACGGTAGGCCAACAACCGGTTCATCCATTGACGCGTTTTTATATCAAAGATGATTGAAGGTGTCTGCCCTCCTACTGCTACTACTACTGCTGCTGCTGCTGCTGCTGCTGCTGCTGCTGCTGCTGCTGCTGCTGCTGCTACTACTACTACTACTACTACTACTACTACTACTACTACTACTACTACTACTACTGCTACTACTGCTACTACTGCTGCTACTACTACTACTACTACTACTACTACTACTACTACTACTACTACTACTACTACTACTACTACTACTACTACTACTACTACTGCTGCTGCTGCTGCTGCTGCTGCTGCTGCTGCTGCTACTACTACTGCTGCTGCTGCTGCTGCTGCTGCTGCTACTACTACTACTACTACTACTACTACTACTGCTGCTGCTGCTGCTGCTGCTGCTGGTACTACTACTACCGCAACCACCACCACTACTACCTGAGGGGGGGGGGCGGTAGAGTAATGGATAACACGTTGGCGTAGAGTTCCGAGAGGTAGCGAGTTCGAGCCCCCGTTTGGCGGATTTGCTTTGTAGACTGCTATAATTAGCGCCATGTATTGCAGGCTGTCGGCTCAGTTAGTATGGTTAAGATTTGTGTATTCTGTGATCTGCGTTCTTGTGAATTGTTTAAGCTGCATAACTGTAAACTGTAACCGGTTGCGTTCTGATAATCGGATTACTGAATAAAGAGACTATTATTATTATTATTATTGCAACTTCTACTACTACTGCTACTGCTACCGGTACCGCTGCCGGTACCGCTGCCGCTCCCGCTGCCGCCGTCGCTACCACTACCACTACATACATTATTATTACTATACATGTACTTATCTATATCAATATTTCTGTTTTTATTTTACATTTTTGACATGTAACCGGTTGCGGTGTGACTCCAGTAATTGTCTGATTTTCAATTAATAAACGAATATACAATAGAAAAAGACTTGGAAGACTAAACTGGTTTTCTGCAGAATTCTTGCATTCTCTAAACACCTTTTGTTCGATAATTCCCAGTGTTATAAATAATACATTGTTTGATATAAAACTGGTTCAGTACCTTGCTCTTAAGTGCTCTAATATGCCGAGCAAATTTCTGTCCAGGGTAACGGCCTCTGTTGTCATAGACTCTGGTCAAATCGGATCCACCCATACATATTATTACTACCTCTTGTCTGTGGATGAAAATCAGCGGCGCCGCCAGGATTTGTTTTCTGTACGCACAACTTCTGTACGCACTTTTTTTTGTACGCACAACTTCTGTACGCACACTTTTTTTCTGTACGCACAACTTGAACAAAATAAGAATACGCGAAATGACGTTATGAACTGTTATGACGATCTTTAATGGGCATGCAGCGAATGAGAAGTGTACGTGGTCCACTACTAAAGTAGATTCAATAGAATTTCATCGCTTATAATATTTCACGCTTTAATTTACAATTTGTTATTTTTTTGCCTTTCCGCGCTGTACGCACTTGCGTAAGTGCGTACGCCTAACGACGCCCCTGATTAAAATGACATAAACAAATTAAAGATTGGTTTGAAAATATGAAGATATGGCATCAGAAGGTTACTTTTTGAAGGTGTTTTCTTTTTAAGCAACACATTATAGCGCTGATAGTTTGCTAGAATCAGTTCTGACAAAATTTCAGCGCTCATCTCTGGGCTTTCACGACTATAAAATTATGTAGGGCTACATGAACATCGACCTTAAGTGGCTCAATAGCATAAGAAGCATATCAGACCTTGTTGAAGGCAAGACATGACAGGAAAGGGATCAAACAAGGCAAAAGGTCAGTTGCGGCAATTTTCAAACTTGTGAAGTGAGAGAGTGTTGTCTTTATTTAACTTTTTTACAAAATGTAATTTAGAAATATTGGTTATTTTGGATAAATACCGACGAATAGCATTGAACTATTTGAATCTCTTACTATTTCAGTGCTTAAAGTGTAGAAAAGGAAGAGCCTGAACGCCCCTCACATTTCCAGGCTGCCCTACATAGAAAGTACAAGGCCGAAGCTAGGGGGTGTTTTGGGTGTTTGAGCGCCCCTACCCCCAAATGGAAAATGTGAGAAATAAAAGAATGCATTTACGAGCACATGATATAACAACCATGAAATAAAACAATGAAAACACCCCCCGAAATGTAAAAAAATGTAAAAAACGGAACTAATTAATTGGTGACATTTTGTGAAGATTTCGGCCGGATGACTAAAAAAGTCATCAGTTTTTCTGGAAGGGAAATTGGTGAAACACCCCGAAATCAAATCCTGGCTACGGCCTTGAGAAAGTAGCAGAACTTCGTTCAGAAGTGGAGGTAAGGCAGAGATTAAAGTCATATATCTTATATAGCATAAAGAGATGCAATTTTGAAGGTGTTTATATTTTAAAATGTAACCTGGGAAAAATACACATAATATTTATTTATCTTTTTACGCTATATAAGATGGATGACTTTAATATCTATATCTATAAGGAAGGATGTGACTATGTTTGTATGTTGTATGTATGTATCTGACTTTGTCCAGAATGCACGCTCACAGTTTTTGAGCTTTTCACTCCAAACCTTCACTACTGTGTAGGTCTCGGCACGAGACGCAAAGGCGAGGGGTTGGCGATTCTCTACCACCATGGGGGCCAGGGTGGGGTGCGAAACCCCCAAATTTTTTTCAAAAAAACCCAGCTATTTTTTTGATTTTTTTTCCTAGATAGAGGTCCATCAGAACCCCCCGGATCAGTGGTTGGCAAATCTCCACCACCAGGGGGGCCAGGGTGCGGGGGGTCAAAAACACTGATTTTCGCTAACAATTTTCATTCGCTTGCCACGTATAAATGCAGTAATTTTAACCATTTTTGAGGTGTCTAAAGTCGAGTGGAGGGGTGGGATGGAGGTGAGAGGTGGACGTGGAGGTGGTGGGGTGGGGTAGCGTAGGGGTCGAGGGGTGGGGATGGGGTGGGGGGGGGTGGGGTGAGGGAGTGGGTTGAGGTGGGGTGGAGGGGTGGGTTGGAGGGGGATGGAGTGGGAGGTAGGGTGGGGTGGTAGTGGTGGGGTGGGAGGGGGTTGGGGTGGAGGGGGTGGGGTGGGGTGGGGGTGGGATGGGGTGGAAATTTTCGTCAAACCCAAATTTCTCCGGTGGCGTACTGGTATAGAGGTCGCAGTGTATTGGGGTGTTGTGTGGTGGGGTTGTGGCCGGAGCGGATCGAATCCTAAATTTCCCGGGCAACGCCGGGTACCCCAGCTAGTATTATATAAAAGTAATCCATTTTATATAGCATAAGAAGATGCGATTTTGAAGGTGTTTAAATTTTCACGCATAATTGTAGGTATTAGTGTACTTCGGCAGTGAACAAGAAAGTTGACTAATTGATTGGTAGAATGATTGATAGATTGGCTGATTGAATGATTGAGTGACTGGTCAACACATCCAGATAAGTATTCTAAATGATGCAAAAATATGTTCCACAAAGAAGTGCCTCTGAGCAGCTTTCTCGAAGAGGCGCAGTGCACATTTAGCCGCTCGTAGCAGTACCAAAGAACACTAATTTCTGTGATCTTCGACTATTTTCTGCTCATAGTATCATGTCTCAAATTTTTAAAACTGTAATCTTTGAGTGGTGAGTATGTCCGCGTAAACCATCGCTCAGGGAGTTAAGTACACGGTACTAATTTGTTTAGGTGAGAACATGCTGTATACCCGCGTACACCCTCGTGTACACTGTACATGTCTAATCAAAAGATATACAAGTGGACGCGGAAAAGTCTCATCGCTTTTAGTTTATATTGTGTCCCGTGATACATCATTGATTAAGTATGGGCAATGAACAGCAATGAACACAAGGAGCAGTTATTAAATCAACGCAATAATTCATGTCGACGGATCCACACACTAAACATTAATCTGGAGAACCTTTGAGTAGCTTAATTAATTAGGTGCTACATAAATACTTGAATGAATGAACGAATTACCATGTGCAAGATTACAATCGATGATTTTTGAAGCTTTTAAAGGAGCTATGTTTATGCGCACGCTCTTATTAAATAATTGTAGTGTCGAAATATTCGATTTAAAGGTGTCTAATGAAACTGCATTGTAGCAATATTATAGCCTATAGCGACATCATAGACCGTCGAAAGGTTAGACGTCTTCCATCTTTATTGCTGCTTCCTCCAGCAGCATTTGGCGCGAGA
The DNA here is from genome assembly GCA_949752735.1 of Lumbricus terrestris. Lineage (NCBI taxonomy): Eukaryota > Metazoa > Annelida > Clitellata > Crassiclitellata > Lumbricidae > Lumbricus > Lumbricus terrestris. The sequence goes on from OX457051.1 coordinate 39,345,603, forward strand.
TAGTTAGGGATATAATTCTGTTTAACTACGCTGCTTTGTAGCATAGATGATTAGCGTCGCCCTCCTCCTTTAGCCGTACTTCAGACTGGCACTGCTAGAGCAAGGTCGGTGGCATCACTCGACCACGTGACATCAGGTTGACATCTTTGCCTTTGACGTGACAAGATTTTTGGCACCATTAGTGTTAGTTTCAGTTGAGCTTTATGATAATAATTAGCGTCGCACACCTCTATTATACCGAAAATTGTGACTGGAATTGCTAAGTACCAAGCGGGTAAATGTAGGCTCCATAGCACACCTTTTATTGAGTGATAAACTTAGCTATATATAAAAATTTGATTAAATTTAAAGACACATTAAAGTCCCGAATAGTCTAATGTTTGATCATTCGCAAATTTGTCTCCCCACTCAGTCGTCCTTTCCATTATAATTAAATTTTGTCTTCTGTTATTTCGTTGGTTAAGTAGGCAGTGTAACAAAGTCGATGACAACTGTCATCACAACAATCCAGCTTATAATCAAGAAGATTTTTTCATAAACCGAAATACTCTTGAACCAAGAATTATTGTCAATTCACACACCTTTATAGTCTAATACAACTCACGAATAAAAACTGTGGACTTAGAAAAATATATATAATAGACGACTGTTCAAGCCCGCAACTGGTTGCATTATGACAACGTCAATCCCACGCCTAGATAAAATAATGAATAAGCTGGTGCCTGCGCTAGGCTTTCGAGTGGCGCTAGAGAAGTTTGGAGATTACAATTACGATTACGAATGAAGAGGTTAGCGCGTGAATTGTCATTAAATGAGAGACTGGTGGCGAATGACCTTTATCATCGAACAGTGACGCTCAATTGAATCTTCCCACCGTCATAAAAATATTGTCGTATAGCAGTACAACCGGTTCATCCAATGACGCGTGTTTGTAACCAAGACGATTGAATGCGTCTCCATTCCTAAACACGCCTAAGTATGGCACAACTATAACCAGTACGACCAAGACCTCCCCTTCGCCATCAGCCATCTACGCTTGAGTGTGGGACTACTACAGCAAAGGATTGTATTAATTATTATCAGGGTGAGAATTGTCAGGTGGTTAATTAGGGCTTCAGTACCCAGTCTTTCTTAGGGCCCCATAGTAAAATCTGTTTTCGCACTTCAATTCAAAGTGGATTATAATCCAACCCCCAGTTACTTTTTGCACAATTCTCACACTGGTTATTATTCGTAGGTCTAATCTCGTTACATGGCAAACTGTCAGAGAACTTGCTGTCAAACATTTTTTGCCTCACCCCTCTTCTCAACGATGTTTTGATGACCTGCTGAGCAGTGCTTAGAGAGTAGAGACTGCTCAATTATTTGTGAGTTAAAAACTTAGCCTAATGTTGTCAGGTTTAAGGCTTAATAAGTTTTATGTTCTCGTATAATCCAATCTCATCTCACCTTGTTGCGTCGCGTCCTATTCCATCCGTATACCCACCCCAATTCTTCCCAATCCATTGCGCCTCACCCATCTTATCGTATCCTTTCCTATCCTATCCTTTCCTATCCTATCCTATCCTATCCTATCCTACCCTATCCTATCCTATCCTATCGTATCCTATCATAATCATATAGCATATACTGTCCTGTTCAATCTTATCACATCATATCATATCCTTTCCTACGCTATAATATATTTTCTTATCTTACCATGAAATCATGACATTAATTTTGGTATCTACATTTAATAACGCGACAACAAAATAATATCGGACACATAATCCCAACGACATAATTATTGTTGCATAATACACGACTTTTGAAACCGCTCCACTTAATAAAGTCTCCATAGAGATCATACAGCAAGCAATTTGACAAACAAACCACTTATAAATAACCAATAACAGATTTAAAGGTATCTTAATGACCTGATATGATATGGAGCAGAGACATGGACAATGAGAAAAGAAGACACCAAGCGGCTGGAAGCTTTTGAAATGTGGGTATGGAGAAAGATGGAGAAAATTAGTTGGACAAGGCATGTTACGAACGAGAAAGTGCTGACGATGGTAGAAGAGAAAAGATCTCTGCTAGATGCAATAAAGACAAGACAAAAGAATTGGATAGGACATTTGCTGCGAGGAAACTCACTGCAGAAAGAAATAATTGAAGGAAGATTGGAGGGGGAAAGGTGCAGAGGAAGACCTAGACAAAAACTGCTGGATGGGATGATGGAGAAGGGTTACAGAGAACTAAAGGACATGGCACAACAGCGTGAAAGATGGAGACATTGGACGTTTGGACCTGCCACTTGGCAGAGAACCTAAAGAAGAAGAAGAAGAATGACCTGACATTCTGAAAAGTTATTTGATGTCTCTCAAACGTGATTGCAAGTGATCACGTAATGATCTAATTAATTTAATTTCTGTATCACACGCAGTATTATTTTGTTTGATATATGTAACACAGACTTTCTGCTGCATACATTATTGAGGAAAAATCGACACCAACGACGTTGAACGCCGCAAGATGACGCGTATCATAGATTGAAAGTATTTGTATGTTCTTTCACACTGTTAAATCTTGCTCACATATTCTATACACAATTTCGTTTAAAAAATCAATTAAATCTGACCAAACTTCAACATATTGTCTGTTTCAATTTCTTTCGATATCGGCAATGTTAGATGCCATGACAATTATTAAATAGTAACATGTACTTTTTCAAATTTGAACACCGTCCTGCCACTTGTTATTCAGTACAGCCTGAAAATGCAAGGGGCGCCAATGGCTATTCTTTATTTACGCTTTAATAATTTTAGTCTGTTACTGATGTCACTAGATTTGGTTTTTATATTTGATCACATGACATCGAATCACTGTGAACGAGTAACTATTTAATAATATAAAGGTTTTGAAAAAACCTCATATTGTATTAATAAAGTTAATAAAAGAACTTTTTTACAGAGTCAGTTAAAGAAACTAGCGAATTGCCTGTTTCTCTTGCGGCAGCCTGTAATCTCGCTACTGTTACGATACACTGTGTTAAATCCTCAATAAAGCAGAGCTGAATAGAGAAATAAAACAAAATAATAGGTCTATTGTTCCTCCTCCTCTTACTGCTGGTCATGAAGTTCGAATTTTTTAAACACCTCTGAAATTATATTTCAGCGGATGTAAATATGGTAAAAATGATAAAATAACCATTGCTTTCGTCGCTCGGATACTTCCTCTAAAAAATCCATCTCAACTCTATGCGACACATCTTCAAAAAGTTTTAATAACCCTGATTATAACGTACAACATAAAATAGGCAGACGGTAAAGTTGTGTAACTGCTGGTTCAACCCCACTTAGTAGAACACGTCGTCTGTATCTTCTATACGCCACACATTTGATCGAAACAACCACGGGCAACTTGAAATCATGCGTCTTTTGTATGTCAATCTTCTTTCTGTAGGCCTATCTGAATTTTTGAGTTCTCACACAATCCTGTGATTCATTCCGTTATAAAATCTAATTGGCTCGATGCCTAATCGACTTGTGGCTGTAATAAAGAGTAAAGGAAACATTATTGAATACTAAATGAAAATTTGTATTAATTAATTAATTTCTTATGTGTGGATTAGCAATGATGATCGTACAATACTGCTTTCGGCCTATATAACTGGACGTTTACTTGACACGAATTTGATGACGTCACGGATATTGGCGCTAAAAATTGAATAAGTGAGCTAGTGATCTAAAAATATTTTGCGTAACATTCTCATTTGAACAACCTATCCACCAGTATACAGCTTTCCACATTATCTTGTGTATAATATATATTTATCTGCATTCAAAATCGTTCACGACCTATCGAGACACTATATATATATATATATATATATATATATATATATATATATATATATATATATATATATATATTACGATTTGTCGCGAGACACTATATATATATATATATATATATATATATATATATTATACGATTTGTCGCGTTCTGCAAGTCCTGCACCAATATGAATAGCAGCTGGAAGTATTGCACTATAATACATGTAGCCTCAGAGTCTTTCATGATACCAGTCATGAGTCGTATCTATGAAAGCAATTCTGACCTTTTCTCGAACTCTTGCTTTCTTTTTCTCTTTCTTTTTCTGCTCCACCTTCCACGAGACGAGTAACCTTGTGGCGATCCATTACTTTATTAGTTTGTAGTTGAACGACAATACAAATTTCACGATACGTAAGTAATTATTGGTTTACTGAACTGTCTGCAAATTATCAAAAAACCACTCACAATTATAAAACGGACTATAAGCAATGGCGGTGATTAACTGATTAAAAGCAAACGTTAATAATTTGTCACGACCCATAAATCTGGGCCTGAGTCTCATCTACTCAGTCTTAACTTATAAAAAAGTTATAATATCTTTTCTATAAAAATCATCTGTTGGATCTTTTCTTCACTAATCTTATCTTAACCCTTATAGGGTATCGATTTTTTTTCACAGTTTTTGGTAACCGGGGGGGTAAAAAAATACCCCCAATTTATTTTCGTTAAATCTATGAAAATGTTTAATTTATCTGATAGACAAGGACAATAGAACACATTATTGAATGTAATTAGCAAGAAATCTTGAATTAAAATGATGACTTGTTCCAATATGACTGTCTAAAGCGAAAGTAGTAATTAGTTGTGAGTCAATGCTACCATGCTACCAGTTTCAGATACTGATCACTATTTAGACAAATGCTGTGTCGTAGGGTTGATTGAAATAACTAACTGCAAGCAATAACAAGCGGCTGTAATAGTCAATAACTATGACGTTTACAAATTTTCACTTGACAAAACTGACCAAATAGAAACATTCAGTGACAAGTACTGTAGGTCTACACCCATAATAGTTTTACCGCGGTTTCAGTGGGCAATGGCCAATGGGCATGCATCTTATGCATTCGTATGATTATACAGTAGTGGCCAAATTATTATGGACAAGGCTAAGAAAACGGTTTTTGGTACACATATATATACATACATACATACACACATACATACATACACACATACATACATGCATACATACACACATACATGCAAACATGCATGCGTAGCTACATGCATAAACACATCTATATATACTTATACATAAATATCATATTTACATACAAACATATACATACATACATGTACACATACATACACACAGGCATACACATACACATGCATGCATACATAGATATATACACACATACATACATACATACATACATACATACATACATACATACATACATACATACATACATACATACATACATACATACATACATAAGGGTTAATCACTTAATAGTCGGGTCAATCTACGAAAAAACTTTGGTGAACCCCAAAAAAATTGCAAGAAAGCGTTTTATGACGATTTTCTGGTGTCTTAGGTCTGGTGACGAACATACTGAAAGTTGCAAGAAATCGGACCACGGCAAGTGGTCTAATTTTGGCGGGAAAAAAGATGGCCGCCAATTGGACCAGGCATGGAATCTGGAAATTATACTGTTAGAAGCAAATCATGTAATAATTTGCTAACATGCTTTTCTAGACTAATTTGACCCTCCTGAAAACGAAAATCGTGGTTAGCAAGCTTGATTTTTAGCGGTTGCATGGTAAAACAAGATGGCGGCCAAAATGGTGGTCCATTATTGCTTCAAAAGGTTGTATAGTCGGGTCAATCTACGAAATGATCCACAAAATTACAAGAAGGCGTTTTATGATGATTTTCTGGTATATTGGGTCTGGTGTTTAACATACTAAAAGTTGCAAGAAATCGGACCACGACAAGTGGTTTAATTTTGGCGGGAAAAAAGATGGACGCCAATTGGACCAGGCTTGGAATCTGGAAATGAAACTGTTAGAAGCAGATCATGTAGCAACTTGGTAATATGCTTCTCTAGACTAATTTGACCTTTCTGAGAACGAAAATCGTGGTTATCAAGCTTGATTTTTAGCGGTTGCATGGAAAACAAGATGGCGGCCTATTGCTTAAAAAGGCTGTAAGTCGGGTATTGTATGTGATATGAACACGATTTTGTAATTTAAATTAAGATTCAAGGGTTCTAGGCATGCAATGGAATCAAAGACACATATGTAGCACTGGAAGAGAGCCAAAATGGCGGGAAAATGGCGACCAGAATGCTGAAATTGCTATAAGTGGAGTGATGTACATGTATGCAATGGAAACATGTATTCGGACTCCAACTTTGCAATGGAATCAACGTTGCAAATGTGACACTGCAAGAAAACTAAAATGGCAGCGATCGGAAGCGTTTCCGAGAAGTTCGTCAACGGAACTTTTGGGTTCATGACAAGCGGAAGTGTCTCGGAAATGGATGGATCTTGCGGAAGAGGAGTCGGAGGAGAAGCGGAACGGGATAGAAGGCGAATGGAATCCATCCTCCGCTATCCCATCCTCCGCCAAACCATTCACATCATCATCAGCATCATCTCCATCACAGCATGACATCAAACGGCGCTGGAGGGGGTTCATTTCAGATCTCGGGGTCAGTCCATCGAGCAAAATGTACATGGGGTCGACGTTGGAACGAACCGCGGCATCAATGGTCACCAGGGGCAGTCAGCATCGTCCCTCTACAGAAGCCAAGCCTACGGGCACCTGCCGGCAACACTCGAACAGGACAAGGGTTTGCTATCCATGATGCATCACCATCACCATCACCACCAGCACCACCACCACCTGGAGGCTGGAGATGGAAGTTTTTGGAATATTTACTGCACTCCAAACGCAGATCACGTTATAGCAGAAACCACAGTTTGCACATCGATGTTTCAGGGGTCCAGTCGGAATCGATAGTGGGAGGGTTGCTGTACCTCTTCAGCTCACTGCTAATCTTCTGCGCTAGGTCCTTCGTGTTGATCTCTTCCATCTCCAGGTGGTGGTGTTGATGGTGGTGGTGCTGGTGGTGACCGCCCTTGCCAGACAGTCATTCGAGACCCCTTGGGAGATGATCGTTCTCTTAGCGTTCCTTTTGCCAGACACAGGCTGGCAACGCGAGGGGAAGAATAGCGAAACGAGAGGTTCGTAGTGTGCGGATTGGGACTGGACGACGGCTGGAGGACACAGGACGACGACGATGGAACAGCGGATGGTAGGGGCAGCCCCGCTCTGGTGTACGGGTCGTAGAGGTACGCTGATTGATGCGTCATGGATAGCAAACTCTTGTCCTGTTCTAGTGTCCCCGGCAGGTGCCCGTAGGCCTGGTTTCTGTAGAGGGACGATGCTGACTGCCCCTGGACCGGACCGTTGAGGCCGCCGTTCATTCCAACGTCGACCCCCATGTACATTTTGTTCGATGGACTGACCCTGACATCTGGAATGAACCCCCTCCAGCGCCGTTTGATGTCATGCTGTGATGGAGATGATGCTGATGATGATGATGTGAATGGTTTGGCGGAGGATGGGATAGCGGAGGATGGATTCCATTCGCCATCTACCCCGTTCCGCTTCTCCTCCGACTCCTCTTCCGCAAGATCCATCCATTTCCGAGACACTTCCGCTTGTCATGAACCCAAAAGTTCCGTTGACGAACTTCTCGGAAACGCTTCCGATCGCTGCCATTTTAGTTTTCTTGCAGTGTCACATTTGCAACGTTGATTCCATTGCAAAGTTGGAGTCCGAATACATGTTTCCATTGCATACATCACTCCACTTATAGCAATTTCAGCATTCTGGTCGCCATTTTCCCGCCAGTTTGGCTCTCTTCCAGTGCTACATATGTGTCTTTGATTCCATTGCATGCCTAGAACCCTTGAATCTTAATTTAAATTACAAAATCGTGTTCATATCACATACAATACCCGACTTACAGCCTTTTTAAGCAATAGGCCGCCATCTTGTTTTCCATGCAACCGCTAAAAATCAAGCTTGATAACCACGATTTTCGTTCTCAGGAGGGTCGAATTAGTCTAGAAAAGCATGTTAGCAATATATTACATGATTTGTTCATAACAGTATCATTTCCAGATTCCATGTCTATAGTCCAATTGGCGGCCATCTTTTTTTCCCGCCAAAATTAGACCACTTGCTGTGGTCCGATTTCTTGCAACTTTTAGTATGTTAAACACCAGACCCAATATACCAGAAAATCATCATAAAACGCCTTCTTGCAATTTTGTGGATCATTTCGTAGATTGACCCGACTATACAACCTTTTGAAGCAATAATGGACCACCATTTTGGCCGCCATCTTGTTTTACCATGCAACCGCTAAAAATCAAGCTTGCTAACCACGATTTTCGTTTTCAGGAGGGTCAAATTAGTCTAGAAAAGCATGTTAGCAAATTATTACATGATTTGCTTCTAACAGTATAATTTCCAGATTCCATGCCTGGTCCAATTGGCGGCCATCTTTTTTCCCGCCAAAATTAGACCACTTGCCGTGGTCCGATTTCTTGCAACTTTCAGTATGTTCATCACCAGACCTAAGACACCAGAAAATCGTCATAAAACGCTTTCTTGCAATTTTTTTGGGGTCATGTCGCAGATTGACCCGACTATAACTCGCTTAGAGTGTTGGATTGATCAAACTGATCTTGCAAATAATCTAATAAAACAGATTTGAACATGATTTAGAGGTGTCTATGAAGGGTCCACAGTAACATCGATGCTAACAGTCGAGTCGAAGACGTCGGTTATCTGCAGGATACTTAGATAGATTTATCGAACATTCTGTGCCTTACTTGACTTCATTTCCCACATCCTTATAGTACAAGCCACGAATGAAAACAGTGGACTTCGCGAAAAAATAACCAACTGACGACATTTTGTCAACTCCGCGAGTGGTTGCACCATGACAGTACAAATCCCACACCTAGATAAAAATTAATAAGTTGGTGCCCAGCGCTAGGCTTTCGAGTGGCGCTCTAGGAGTTTGGAGATTACGATTACGAATGACGCTAATGACCTTTGTTATCGCACAGTCACGGACACAACCACGTACAACAGTTGGGAGAAACCGTCTATAGCCTCTCGTCGGAAGTCAGGGTGACCGTCCCAAGTCTATCAGATGTTGTGGGACGGGTCCCTGCGTCCCATAGGGTAGTTGCGCCTTTGCGCTCAGTATCGCTCAAATGAATCTACCCACCGTCATAAAAACAATGTTGGTCATTGAAGCTCTTTCATAGCCAAGATGATTAGGTCTAAAGTCGTCTCCCCTCATCAACCCGCTTGAGTCTGGCACAACTAAAACCAAAATGACCAAGAGCGTCCCTTCCACAGGCTTCTATGAGTCTGTGGTTACTACAGCATCAGATGGTATTATTATTATTCGTAATCATTATTGTCTAATGTAGAGAAATTGACCGCCGATCATTTTCTGCCCCTCCCCTCTACCCAGCTATGTCTTGATGGCCTGCTGAGCCGTGCTTAAAGAGCAGAGACTACTTAATTATTAGTTTTTGTGAATAAAAACTTGAGTTAGTCCGTTTTATGGCTTAATGAGTTTTATGTTCTCGTGTAATCCCCTCTCATCTCATCTTCTATTGACGTGTCTTGTCTAGTCCCGTCGCGTCATATCCTATCTAATCTCATACCACGCCATCCATGTTTTATGTTCTACGACAATAATTATTGGCCCATGCCCACAGTGACTGCCCAGCTAGCAGAGATGAGAGAGCAAGCGTGGGTGGATGGATCCAGATTTCACGAGGGTTTATGACAACAGAGGCCGTTCCCCTTGAAAAATATTGGTTTGGAATAATGCAGCAAGGGTGTTATATATAATTATTCGTTTAATTGACAGAATAACCGGTCGACATATTAACCCTCAGGCTACCAAGCTTTTTTGTAACACTGACTACCAAGGGGGTGGTTACCACCCCCCTGGATTTTGGGTTTGGTTTGAGATATCATAACTTGTAATACACCATTGGATTCAGCATTCATTTCTGCACAAAATGGTATATTTAGGTTTAGAAAATATGAAGGCACCTCGAAATTATGAATTTTTTACCATGGGTACCCGTCGATTCCACAAAATGTATGCTTACGCATAGGGAATATATTAGATTCTGTGTGTTTTATACATGATTTATATATAAAAAGTAGTTTACATATAATAAAGTCCAATATTCAACTATAAAAACTAGTAATAAGTCTGTTTTATGTTAAATCAAAACAAAAAAACATGTTTTAGCCGCTGAAAAACGTTTACGCACACATATCGGTTCGCGTTGCAAAAAACCCAACATTTTCCCACATTTTAATTTATTTTGAGCACTTCCGGTCATCAAATTTTAAATTATTTAGTATTAAAAAATAGACCAAAATGCCCTCTACAGAATGGCATAGTTTATTTTTATTAAAAAATAAATTATGGATAAGTTATATTAGAAAAAACATGACAATTTTATGAAAATAAAACACCTTTATATATATTTCAATTTATTTTGAGCACTTCCGGTTGTCAAAAGACAACTCAATGAGCATGGAAATGTAGCCCCACATTCCCTCTATAGAATGGTATAATTTGTGTCTCTTAATATTAAGGGGCGGAAAAGTTACAGACGATATTCTAGGGGGGTGGTATCCACCCCCCTGGTACCTTGGGTATATCGGGTGTAACTTTTGAACGGTGGGGGGCATCATCAAAACTTTTAGCTCAAAATGTGTCCCAATGAACCCTCTACAGCTACCAATTTTTTCAAATTTTTTTTCCAGACGGAACGCGTTTGATTTGCGAAAAACCTAGGGGGGTGGCAACCACCCCCCTTGGTAGCCCGAGGGTTAACGCGACAGTTAACAAACAAAGTGGAGCATCGAATCGAGCCTAATAACGAAGACGAAGAAGCAACTTATAAATAATTAATGTCCAATTTAAAGGTGTTTTAATGTGATGTTATTGTGTCTCTCGAACATGATTACAAGACTTAGTGAATACATGCTGATCTAATTAATTTAATATCTGTACGACCAACAGTATTATTTTGGTTGATAGGTGTAACGCAGACTTTCTGCAGGACACATTGTTGAAAAAATTGACACCAACGACGTTGAACGCCACAAGACGTCACACAGCACTGATAGTATTTGTATGTTCTTTCACACCATTAAATCTCAGTAACATATTTTATATAGGCTATTTTATCATTAAAATCAATTAATATTGTCACCAAACCGCTATCTATTATTATAATGGCGCATCGATTTCTACCGATATCGGCAACTTAATTTGGATGCCATAATATTTATTTTATTAAATAATAACTTCGATAATTATTTAAATTTAAAGCTATGGCGTATGATTACAATTCATAGGATGACCGGATGTTCACAAATCAATTGAATTCGTTCCTGGAATCAACGTAAGTAATAAGATGTTACTAAACCATGGAAACTATTAAATTTTCCTTTTGTTGTGTTGAAATTCAGCTCCGTCTACTTTCTGCAATCCACGAGCATCACGCAAATTGACTACCCGCAACAAAATTTCGCTATAAATTAATTTATATTCACATTCCATTATTCCTCACACATTTAAATCGCTTCCAATGACGGTCCGTAAAGCTAAAACAAGCAGATTTTTATCTGTCAGATGAATGATGAAAACTGTTCAAAAATAATTTCGCCGCTTTTGATTGCAATCTGATCGCGCCAGTCCCATGTCTAAATGAAGATGGGGCGACGCTGATGCTTTTTATAAACACATAGTATCTTTAAACTGCAACAAGCCGCTTTGAATTAGCGTTACTCTCCAGATAATACCGCTAATTAAACATCATGGACAACTCTAATGCCTCTGTACTCGTCTATTATGAAGACGGAAAACATGAAATAAAAAAGGAAATTGACGTTTAATGGGCCTAATGGCAGGAGAAACTAATAATTTTACTTTGAATGCTACAAACTTTTATCTAGACGGTCGTCTAAAATTCACGAGCATTGCCAAAATATTAGTCAAGAAATTGTCAATTGTGAAATATTAGTCACAAAATAATAGTCAATATTTGGATACCATAAACACCTCTAGATTGCTTTAGCCGCTGATATATAAAGCAACAATGCAGAGACATTGTGAATGGTGACTGCCTTGATACTATTACAGAAAGCAACTTTCAACTATAAAAACTGAATTCATGACCCATCTGCTGATTGCAATCGGTAGTGTCAGACCCAAGCTCCGATAAAGGAGGAGGGTGACGCGAATGATATTAGTTATCACAAAGTGTCTTCAAATTGAAACTGCAGTTAGGCCTACTGCTTAATTTAATTATCTTTGAATTAATAATTATTAACATGAATCAAGTCTCGGTATTCTGTTCTACCAATAACTCGCTTTAGCTCCTCAAATTCATTATCTTTCTTTCTTTGGGATAACCTTCACCAGCCGTTACAGACAGTTATTAGCACTCATTCTGAGCGCGATATATGCTAAACTAAAATCTGTCTGGCCGTGCAAGAGTCGAGAGTACCTTTGAGTGCTTCCACTGATGATGTGTTGCCGCCTTTATATTCCACGAATGAACGAATGAATGAATAAATGGGCGGACGGATGGATAGATGAATGGAATATAGATGGAATGAAAGAATAGAATATTATGAATGAATGAATAAAAGAAAAAAGAAGAAAGAAAGAATGAATGAATGAATGTATGAATGGACGGATGAAAGAATGGCTAGATGAATGACAGAAAGAAAGAAGGAATGAAAAAGAAAAGATCAATTAAATAATTAATAAATGGTTAAACTAGCGAGTGGTCAAATGTTTGCACGAATGAATGAAAGAAAAAATACACAGAAAAGGAAAGAGTGAAAGAATGAAGAACAGAACGAATGAACGAATGAACGAATGAGTGAATGAGTGGATGAATTGATGGATGAATTGATGAATAGAATGAACGAATGAATGGTTATATGAATGAGTCAATGAGTGAATGGATGAATGAATGGATGAATGAATGAATGAATAAATAAATGAATGAATTAATGAATTGATGACTGACTGACTGAATGAATGAATGAAAGAAAAAACGAATGAGTGAACTAGTGAATGGGCTGATGGATGAATGAATGGATAAATGATTGGATGAATGAATGCATGAACGAACGAACGAACGAATGAATGAATGAATGAATGAATGAATGAATGAATGAATGAATGAATGAATGAATGAATGAATGAATGAGCCATGTTTTTTTTAGAACAGATCAGCAGTGTACGTCACGTCGTGGGATGCCGTAACTTCCGACCGAAATTCACCCATCTATTCGTACTCATATCCTGAAAAACAAAATATGGGTTACTAACAGCACCTATCCTACCATTGTCTAGATTGAATTGACGATACGAAAAATATGATCGGAAACAGAATGTTTTGTTGCTGGGATCGTTATTGTCCCATTCTGAAGTCCATTAGTGGGCCTATTTAGTCACAAATGGCCAATATTCCGATCACTTACACACCTTTACCAGATTGTCCGGACAAAATATTTATGTCAGAAGTAATCGCAGCTTTTCATTGCCGAGTCAGACGTCTTTGCTATCACGCTTTGGCCACAGCAACGAATATCCAATTCCACTTAGCTTCTCCTCCTCATCAGGGATGCCACTCTGGTTTTTGAAAAAAGGTCAGATCCGGTCGAAAAAAAGGCTAGAAAAGGCTAGATTGACGATTTTCCTGTAAAATACATGGATTTTCCCAATTTTCCGGCTTTAAATTTCTGACGACCTTTTTTCAGTCGTTCGATGATTAAAATTTGCTCTCTTTTTCTTCCCGAAAAAATATCTGATGTCTTACTTTTTTAGTCTTTCGCTCAAAAATTTCCAATTTTTGGTCCAAATTCACAAAACTTTCGATTTTTTCACGTCTTTTGTGAATTTTCACTTAAAAAATAATAATTTTGTATGTAAAAAGTCGAAAAACCGCCGTGAGAAAAAAAGGCTAGATCCTGACCAAAAAAACCTAGAAACCTAAACAAGACCGAAAGAACCTAGATCTAGGTGGAAAAAGCTATGAGTGGCAACTCCTCATATTCCGGTTTCATCCTCTTACTCCTCCTCCTACTAATCTAATCCCTCGACCGCTTAAACCTCGTCCCATCTCGTCCCATCTTCCTATCTCTTGTCGTCATACTCTTGCTCTCTTTATTTTCTTCAATATCCTCTTCCTATTATTCCTTGTATTCCTCCGCTTGCCTTTCACTTGCTCTTCCGCCATTGTTTGCCTCTTCAATCATCATCCTCATCTTCTTCCACCTCCTCTTGCTCTGCTACTTCATTCATCCTCTTCCTAATCATTCATCATCTTCCAAGTCATTCATCATCTTCCAAATCATTCATCCTCCTCCTAATCATTCATCCTCTTCATAGTCATTCATCCTCTTCATAATCATTCATCCTCTTACTAATCATTCATCCTCTTCATAGTCATTCATCCTCTTACTAATCATTCATCCTCCTCCTAATCATTCATCCTCTTCATAATCATTCATCCTCTTACTAATCATTCATCCTCTTCCTAATCATTCATCCTCCTCCTAATCATTCATCCTCCTCCTAATCATTCATCCTCTTCATAATCATTCATCCTCTTACTAATCATTCATCCTCTTCACAGTCATTCATCCTCTTCATAATCATTCATCCTCTTCCTAATCATTCACCCTCTTCCTAATCATTCATCCTCTTCATAATCATTCATCCTCTTACTAATCATTCATCCTCTTACTAATCATTCATCCTCTTCCTAATCATTCGGCGCCGTGCAATTACAAAGCTGTCTGTTCAGTTAGTAGTTAAGTTTAATTAAGATTACTGCATAACTTGTAAATGTAAAGCGCAGTGCGTCTTGCAGGCGTTTAATTAAAGAAAAGATATTATATTATTCATCCTCTTCCTAATCATTCATCCTCCTCCTAATCATTCATCCTTTTCATAGTCATTCATCCTCTTCATAATCATTCATCCTCTTACTAATCATTCATCCTCCTCCTAATCATTCATCCTCTTCCTAATCATTCATCCTCTTCATAGTCATTCATCCTCTTCCTAATCATTCATCCTCCTCCTAATCATTCATCCTCTTCATAGTCATTCATCCTCTTCCTAATCATTCATCCTCTTCCTAATCATTCATCCTCTTCCTAATCATTCATCCTCTTCATAGTCATTCATCCTCTTCATAATCATTCATCCTCTTCATAATCATTCATCCTCTTACTAATCATTCATCCTCTTCATAATCATTCATCCTCTTCCTAATCATTCATCCTCTTCATAGTCATTCATCCTCTTCCTAATCATTCATCCTCCTCCTAATCATTCATCCTCTTCATAGTCATTCATCCTCTTCCTTATCATTCATCCTCTTCCTAATCATTCATCCTCTTCATAGTCATTCATTCTCTTCCTAATCATTCATCCTCCTCCTAATCATTCATCCTCTTCATAGTCATTCATCCTCTTCCTAATCATTCATCCTCTTCCTAATCATTCATCCTCCTCCTAATCATTCGTCCTCCTCGTAATCATTCATCCTCTTCATAGTCATTCATCCTCTTCATAATCATTCATCCTCTTCATAGTCATTCATCCTCTTCATAATCATTCATCCTCTTACTAATCATTCATCCTCCTCCTAATCATTCATCCTCTTCATAGTCATTCATCCTCTTCCTAATCATTCATCCTCCTCCTAATCATTCATCCTCTTCATAGTCATTCATCCTCTTCCTAATCATTCATCCTCTTCATAATCATTCATCCTCCTCCTAATCATTCATCCTCTTCATAGTCATTCATCCTCTTCATAATCATTCATCCTCTTCATAGTCATTCACCCTCTTCATAATCATTCATCCTCTTACTAATCATTCATCCTCCTCCTAATCATTCATCCTCTTCATAATCATTCATCCTCCTCCTAATCATTCATCCTCCTCCTAATCATTCATCCTCTTCATAGTCATTCATCCTCTTCCTAATCATTCATCCTCCTCCTAATCATTCATCCTCTTCATAGTCATTCATCCTCTTCCTAATCATTCATCCTCTTCCTAATCATTCATCCTCCTCCTAATCATTCATCCTCTTCATAGTCATTCATCCTCTTCATAATCATTCATCCTCTTCATAGTCATTCATCCTCTTCCTAATCATTCATCCTCTTCCTAATCATTCATCCTCTTCCTAATCATTCATCCTCCTCCTAATCATTCATCCTCTTCATAGTCATTCATCCTCTTCATAATCATTCATCCTCTTCATAATCATTCATCCTCTTACTAATCATTCATCCTCTTCATAATCATTCATCCTCTTCCTAATCATTCATCCTCTTCCTAATCATTCATCCTCTTCCTAATCATTCATCCTCTTCATAGTCATTCATCCTCTTCATAATCATTCATCCTCTTCATAATCATTCATCCTCTTACTAATCATTCATCCTCTTCATAATCATTCATCCTCTTACTAATCATTCATCGTCTTCATAATCATTCATCCTCTTACTAATCATTCATCCTCTTCCTAATCATTCATCCTCTTACTAATCATTCATCCTCTTCCTAATCATTCATCCTCTTCATCGTCATTCATCCTCTTCATAATCATTCATCCTCTTCATAATCATTCATCCTCTTCATAGTCATTCATCCTCTTCATAATCATTCATCCTCTTCATAGTCATTCATCCTCTTCATAATCATTCATCCTCTTCATAATCATTCATCCTCTTCATAGTCATTCATCCTCCTCCTAATCATTCATCCTCTTCATAATCATTCATCCTCTTCCTAATCATTCATCCTCTTCATAGTCATTCATCCTCTTCATAATCATTCATCCTCTTACTAATCATTCATCCTCTTCATAGTCATTCATCCTCTTCATAATCATTCCTCCTCCTCCTAATCATTCATCCTCTTCCTAATCATTCATCCTCTTCATAATCATTCATCCTCCTCCTAATCATTCATTATCTTCCTAATCATTCATCCTCTTCATAATCATTCATCATCTTCTTCCTCCACTTTCCATGCTCCTCAATTGCATTTATTCTCTTTCTCCTCAATTTGACCTCCCCCATCATTCCCTCCCTCCTTTCCCCTCTTCCTTTTACCATATTCTTCCTCCTCTTTCATCTGCAATTCCTCCTCATCCTACATCTCTTCCACCTCATCTTCTTTTATATTTTCCACCTCATCTTCAGGTAAGACATTGTCATTGTTCGTTATTGTGTCAGGATGAATGTCTCTATAAAAATATTCTTTTGCGTTTTATTTTAATGTAAAGAGCGAAATTCTAGCTGCACCGAAGAGTTAAAAACAAAATAATATTTTTGCGTGGGTTTTGCGTGGCGGAATCTTCCGCCGCAGGAGCAACATCATCCATTTTCTTATTGAGATATCCATTCACCTCATTCGCTTTAGAACGTCCACTTGAAGTCTTCAACTACGCAATGACGAACCAATTCATGTATAAAATATATATTGACTAGGCCATATAATTAGGCTAAAGTTGGTGTTTAAGGCATGCTTTGCTCTATACACTGAAAATCACGTATGGAAGAAGACGTGGACGACCTGGCTGGAAAATAACCGCGTCCCTCGTCCACTTCTGCCCGAATTCAAATTAGGCCTATTCAATTTTTCCCTCCCTCCTCTCTCCCTCACACATTGCGGACATTCTTTACGGGCACCCCTGTGTGTATTATTATTATTATTATTATTACATAAATTTATTACGCGCGCAAGGTCACACCAAAGTGTGAATCTGAGGCGCGGAAAAGTAGTAGTAGTAGTTTCTACAGTTTAACGTCACTGCGTGGTAACAAAGACCATTAGCGACGCCCTCCTCATTTACTGAGTCCTGGGACTGGCACTGTCTGAGTGCAACCATTGTCGGAGTTTGAATTCTTGTGTTTATTTAAGTTTAACAGTTAGTGTGGTTTACCAATCTGGGTAATTTTACGAACATGAATAATCTACAGTTTTCGTAGCAGGTAATTTAAAGGTGTCCGCGACGAGTTATTATAATATTGCCGAAATTTCGAACAATAGTAAAACTCGCAACGGTTGATCACATGACCCGCTGCTATTTAAAGACGATGCGTCATGAAATGACTAGCATTGCCCTCCTCCTGTCTCCTGGCTTAAGACTGCCACTGCTAGAGTACAGTGAGGGATGGATGGATAGATAAAATTTAATGGATCCAGAGCTAGCGATGGCTACTGAAGTGGCTATAACTAAACTGCTAAGCGACAGGTCGGCGGTTCGAATTTCAGCCTGGTCAGAAATTCAAATTAGTGGTTTCTGCTATGTCGATTACGATGATGACGACGATGACGACGACGACGATAACGATGACGACGACGATGACGATGACGATGACGACAACGATGACGATGACGACGTTGGAGATAGCGAAGACGACAGCCTATTATGACTGATAATAATTTATGAGTGAAAACTGTGATATTAAATATTAAGATCATTGGAATCTACTTAGACACCTCTGAATTGTTTTACAGACTAGTTACTTAGACATCTTCTGCCTCTTTTCCATTGAGATTCGACAGCCATGATGACTACACAAGATGAGGCGGCGATTGAGAGGACTATGCGGTATGCACTCGCTCTTATCAGCCGAGGTGAAGAAAATGGAGGCGTTGATACGTCATATTAATTAACCATGGATGAATTTTTAGAATGTGATGAACCGGAGTTGTATATACGGCGTGGAGTAGTTTCAGAGTTTCAGTGTAACGGTACTGTGTGATTACAAAGATCATTAACGTCACCCTCCTCCTTTATGCGGACTTGGGACTGGCAATGGAAAATCGCGAGGATTGACGGAGTTCCTTGCTGTTTAACGATCGAAGTATTTCACCAGACATAATTATGACGTGTTGGAACTTCAGGAGTATCGTTAAAGTTCACGAATATGAAGAAATTGTAGTTTCCGTAACACGCCATTTGAAGGTGTCTACGTCAAGTTTGAAATCAACAATGATGAAACTGTAGTCGCTTAAACCTTTATTATAATATTTGTTTGCTATCAATTAATAATTTTCTATTAGTAAGCATTCAGTAGTCGCAATAAAAGCTGTATTATGTGGAAACAAATTTTTCGAGGATCAACGGCTCTGTTGTCATAAGCCGTCGTCAAATTTGGATCCATCCATCTTTAATCATTAATTTTTGAAATCATTTATATTTTATTGTGTGTTATGGAAATCGTGAATTCCTGAGATTACTAAGCTGTACCTTCGAACTCCGTCACTGGTACACTCGGCCAGTGCCAGTACCAAGTCAGGATAAACAAGGAGATTGACGCCAGTGATCTCTGCTTTCACTTTGCTAGGTTCCGGCGAGACGTCGTGAAGGCTCGTTATTGTGTCAGGATGAATGTCACCATTAACATATTCGTTGTATTCTATTTTAATCTAGAGAGCATAGTTCTATCCGCACCGAAGAGTTAAAAAAACTATGAGTTGGTTTTGAGTGGCGGAATCTTCCCCCGCAAAGCAGCATCGTTAAATTTCATATTAAAAGATCGATTCACCTCATTTTGTACGGAGAATTATCGTTAGCCACGAAATTACGAACCAATTCGTGCATAGTATATAATGACTGTAGTTACACTAAAGTTGGTGTTTAAGGCACAGTATAATATTCTACACTGAAAAGACACGTAAGCTTAAAAAAATTAAGACGTGGATGCCGGGTCGAAAATGGCCGCGTCCCTTGTCCACTTTTTGTCAGAATTTGGCGGAATCTGCCATTCCTACACTCTCCCTCCCTCATCGTGGACCAGGGTTTTTAAAGAATTTTTTCAGAACTGCACAACTACATTGTATCAATTTTAATCAAGTGTGCCCTTTGGCCCGAAAATTTCTGACGACCTTTTTTATTCATTCGCCAAAAAAAATTGAAAATGTTGCAAGTCACATCTGTAAAAACCTTATGACTTTTTTAGTGTTCTCCCTGAACTGAACTTGCCCCAAAAACTCAATGTACAACTACTACTAAGCGCATTTATTCACTGCGCATCCAACTATAGTTGTAACCCCTAATCGACTGACAGTGGACCTCTTAAAAATGATTCTCACTGCATAGCATTGCTTTTGCCACTGCACAAATTCACTTACAATTCACTTACAACTACAAAAAGCACTCCACCGAAACACTTCTCACTTCGCTCTACAATAAACTTGTCTCAGCCATCTCTCATCAACAAGTCTCCTGTCTTTGCCTCCTTGATGTCTCTGCAGCCTTTGACACCATCGACCACAACCTACTACTCCAAAGACTCTCTTCCTGGTTTGGCTTTACCGACACCGCTCTTCTTTGGATTCAGTTTTATCTCTCATCACGCTCTTTCTCAGTCAAAACACTTGAAACGTCTTCTCAATCATGCCCTCTCACCTGTGGTGTTCCGCAAGGTTCTGTCCTCGGGCCCCTCTTGTTCATCCTCTACACCACTCCACTCAGTTCACTCATAAAAGCATCCACAGTCGACCATCATCTACATGTATATGCTGACGACACCCAACTATTCATCTCTTTCTCTCCAAGCAGCTTCTCTGACTCCATAAATAATCTTCTCTCTGTGGTCACCCAAATCACCTCTTGGATGACCTCAAATCTCCTCTGCCTTAACCCCTCCAAGACAGAATTTATACTAATTGGCCTCAGAGAGCAACTCAAGAAAATTCCTGATCCCTCTATTTCCTTCAACAATGACTCTTCTTCCAACCACACTTTCTCCGCAAATTCTCCTGTCCGAAACCTAGGTGTAATCTTTGACCAGCATCTTAGCTTCTCCGACCACATAACCCAACTTTCCCGCACTTGTTTCATGCACATACGAGATCTCCGCAGAATCCGACCTATGCTTGACTTTAAAACTGCATCCACAATAGCCACATCCATAGTTCATGCGAAACTTGATTACTGCAACTCTCTCTTCCTAAACATTGATATAACCCAAATTAACCGCCTCCAAGCTATCCAGAATGCCCTCGCCCGTGCAGTGACGAAAACCCCCAAACGTCACCACATCACTCCTGTCCTGAAATCACTTCACTGGCTCAAAATACCTGAACGCATCGAATACAAAGTCCTCTCACTCACTTACAATACACTTCAATCATCCCAGCCGTTCTACCTTCGTCAGTTGTTCACCATCCAGCCACCTCGTTCAACACGCTCCTCGTCCTCCATTACACTGCTTCGCCCTCCCATCACTTCATCACTGAAATTCGCAAACCGCTCCATAGCCATTGCCGTTCCACCTCTCTGGAACAAACTTCCGCCAGCACTTCGGCAAACTTCCGACCCATCATACGAACTCACCAAAACTCCACCTCTCGCTATCTCCCCACAGGTCTTTCACTCAAAACTGAAAACATTGCTCTTTCAAAAATCCTATCCTGATTCTTCCTCGTCTCCTTACATCCCCCGCCACTTCAACTCTAAACATCACCCACCTTAGCCGTCCATCTATCTGCCTGCCTGACTCTCCGGACTTGACCCGCTGCCTATCGATTTTGTTTTGATTGAGCGCCTGTGAATAAGCTGGTTCCCGCGACTTGGCTTTTGTGGGCGCTGTAGAAGTTTCGAGATTACGATTACGATTACGATTACAACTGCACAATTCTCAAATCTCAATCTAGCGTTTTGTAACTTTTTTCGGCCGGGTTTGACCTTTTTTAAATTTAGAGTGGCATTCCTGCTGACTGCATTTGGCGGAGTCGGTCCCAAGCTTCGACAAAGGAGGAGGGCGACGCCAAAGATTTGTAGTTATCACACAGTGTCGTTAAACTTAATCTACAACAGCGTATTTCCTCATACAACAGCTAATCAAAAGGTCAATGCTCATCACGTCCATCGCAAACCTTTATGAAGTTTTAATCAGCTCTATATAAACCAAGAGGAAATAGCGCTTAGAAATTTAATATACAAAAAGGGTTGCACTAGTAGTTGTCTGTACCAGACATATCAGATACGAGAAGCAATTTCAGCTTTTCATTGCTTCAGCCGTCACATTTACTATCACGCTTTGACCGACGTATGTGCATGTACCATAGCAACGTACAACCAATTCCACTTTGCACCACTTCCTCCTATTCCGGTTTTATCCATTCACAGTCTTACACCTTCCTTACTTCCTTACTTCCATCCATCATTCTTCTTCCTCCGTTACTCCTCCTCCTCCTCCTCCTCCTCCTCCCCTCTTCCTCCTCCTCCATGCCTGTACTTTACATTCCGTTTTCCCAAATCAAATTCATCTTCTTCCTTTGCCTTTCTTCCTCTTCATCGAATGCTTGATCTTTCTCCTACATTAGCTAACTCATCTTTCCACCTTCTAATCCTTCTTCTTTTCCTCATCCTCTTCCATGATTATATTCCCGCTCGTCCTCCACTTACTCTAGTTCCTCCTCTTTGCGTTATTCACACTTCCTTCTCCTCTTCCTCCACCTCCCCTTCCTCCTGCCCTTCCTCTTTTTTGCACTCCTCTTCCACCTCTTCCACCTACTCCAAACCCTCTTCATCCTCCTTTCCTTCCTCATACCCTTCTTCTTCCTATTCCCTCCACTCGGCTTCTTCCCCCTCCAATTCCTCCTCCTAGTCTCCTACTTCCCTCCCTGCTCTCTTGCCTCCTCTTCCTCCCCTCGGCCAATCAGTGTAGGCCAATTGACAGAAATAAGCCGAGCCGTACAAAATGATGGTTGAACGCTATGGCCTAATCACCATTGCAATCTCGTGATGAGCAATTTTGCCACCGTTCCGAACAGATTGTACTCCATCAGTTTACAACAGTAGAACTGTTTACCAGAAATGTGAAGTCGTTGTTGGGGTCACGATTCCCATTAAATGCAAAGTCGTCTTTGAAACAGCATTTCACATTTCCGATGGTCAGAACTGTACTGCAGGGACTGTTACATGTACCTCTATTATACAGGGCAGGAGGAACTTGAGCAAAGCGATGAACAGAGGAATGAGAAATGAGACAAAACTCAACATGGTGGGGGGTGAGACCACTGGAGAGGTACGCCCTGGAGGCAGGAAAGAGAGGAAACGACCCATGTTGGTTAGGAGGGGCAGAAAGCCCCGGAATCCTGGATTCCACTATATTTCGGTTTTGCACATAATTTTAGCCATGCAAAAACTGTTCATTCGACTCTCACGAACGCCTAACCTGACCCCCCTTCCAAAATGACCCTTAAGACGCCTCACCTGACCATCGACGATACCTAGGTCCCCTCTTACAGTAGTTATGCCTGCACTCGGATCCTCCCTCCCTACCTCTGGCCCTCCCGTCCTCCTCCCTCCATCGGAGGACAGGAGGGCGGGAGGGCTTTGAGGGAGTCCTTATCTCATTGTGGGCGTCCATTATGGGCCCTCCATATATTCAATTTATGTTTTGCAGCTATTATGTTTAAGGTCAAGCTAATTTTAATAGTTAACTAAAGCAGTCGATTAAAGTTTAGACAGTTTCAACTGTGAAACATACACGGGTGACATAGAGAGAAAAATTTCCACTCGCTCTCGTTAGCCGAAGCGAAGAAAATGAAAGCGTTGACATGCATATTAAAGAATATTCTTATATTGTCTTATCTGATATCCTTGGCTGCTTTTTAGAATGTGATGAGCCGGAGTTTAATCATATGCGACGATTATTAGTTTCAGAGTAACGGCACAGTATGATATCAAAGATCATTTCGAGTTGTCATCCTCATTTATGCAGGCTTGGGACTGGCACTGAGGAAGCGCGAGCAGCGGCGGAGTTCCTGCAGTTTAACGAACTTTTATTTAATCGAGTATTTTATTACACCTAGAAGCTAGAACGAGTTTGTGGATGGATGGATGGATCCGATTTGACCAGGGTCTATGACAACAGAGGCCGTTACCCTGGACAGAAATTTGCTCGGCATATTACAGCACTTAAGAGCTTTCTTCTTTCGAAGTTGTTTTTTTTTTTTTTTTTTGTGCTACTGCGTTGTTTAGAAATAATCGACGTAACACACGATTTAAAGGTGTCGGTGACAGACCATATTAGCGATAATAATAAAACCAATCGCAGACACCTTTAAATTACTTGTTACAGAAACTATAGATTCCTCAGATTATTGAACACTATTACATTCAAAAGTCATCTACGGCTGCACTCCGCAAAAACCAATACCAGCGACGTCTAACATCTTTACCATCAGAGATTGTCGTTATGACGATACTGGAATCAGTTCGTACAAAGCAGCAATCAAAATTAATTATTATAATCATTACTTGGCTGGTTGCTGTTTAATGACGTGTATGTTGAGAAAGATGACCAGCGTTGCCCTCCCCTTGTCCACTGCCTTAGGACTGGCACTGTCAGAGTTGACACTGTAGTTGAGGATGAATGAATGGATGGTTGGATCCAGAGTTAGTGATGACTTGTCTATAATAATTTGGTTAACGTGTACAACTGCCTTCAACGACAGGAACTGTATACTGCAGGGGCTACTATCTCTATACAGGGCAGGAGGATCTTGGGCCCAATGATGAACAGAGGAGTCAGAAATGAGACAAAACTCAACATAGTGGGGGAGTGGAGAGGTCCGCCCTGAAGGCGGGAAAGAAAGGAAACGACCCCGGTTGGATAGGAGGGGTATAAAGCCCTGGAATACTGGATTCCAATATATTATATTGGCCAACTTTCATTTTTGCACAAAATTTTTTTAACCATGGAAATATTGTTCAATTGACACTCACGAATGTCAAACCTGATTCCAAAAAACGACCTTTAAGACACCTAACCTGACCATCGACGACACCTATAGTTCCCCTCTTACTATTATGGTTATGTCTTCACTCGGATCCTCCCTTCATACCTCAGACCCTACCGCCCTCCCTCCTCCATCCTCCCGTCCTCCCTCCCTATCTCATTGCGGGCGTCCATTGCGAGCCATCTGTACATTCCATTTAATTTTTTGCGGCTATTATATTTATAGGTCTACCGTCTAGCTATAGTTTTAATAGTTAACTATTATAGCAGTCAATTAAAGTTTAGACAGCTTCAACTGTGGAACATCCAAGCGTGACAACCATGATGATTACACAAGATGAAATGGCGAGGGAGAGGACTATATATTATCTACTCGCTCTCATCAGCCGAGGTGAAGAAAATGAAGGCGTTGACACTTCATAATTACCATTGCCTGCTTGTTAAAATGTGATGAGCCGGAGTTTAATACGCGGCGTGGAGTAGTTTCAGAGCAACGGTATTGTATGATATCAAAGATCATTTGAGTTGCCATCCTCATTTATCCAGGCTTGGGACTGGCACTGGCAAAGCGCGACGGATTTATTTAAACAAGTATTTCATCAGACGTACATGTAGAAGTTAGAACGTGTTCGAGCTATTGTAAGTGCTGTACATTGTTTGGCAAGAATTGAAGTTTTCGAATGTGAGGAATCTATATTTTCCCCGTTATACACAATTTAAAGGTGTCAGTGACAAATATAATTATTAGCGAAAATAATAAAACCAGTAAAAGACACCTTTAAATTGCTTGTTACAGAAACTATAGATTCCTCAGATTATCAGCAGCATTTTCAAGATCAATCCGCAAATAACAGTCCAAGTAAGCGACGTCAAACATCTTTACCATCAGAGTTAAACTCAATTATTACTAATGGAATCACTCCGTTGAACATAACATAACGTAACATAACATAACATAACATAACATAACATAACATGACATAACGTAGCATAACATAAAAAAAAATTCGGCAACCAATTCGTAACATCTCGTAATTATATCATAGTAGCAAACATGTTGGCATACCCAGGAGACCCAAAGGGGGCCGAAGGCCGCGCTAGCCAGGGCCACCTGAGAGCGTTGGGAGAAAACAGCAATGAATAATTATATACTTGGCTCGTTTAATGACGTGTATGTTGAGAAATATGACAAGCGTCGCCCTCCCCTTGTCCACTGCCTTAGGCAGTGATGATGATCATGATGATTATGATGACGATAATAATGATGATGATGATGACGATGGTGACGACGACGACAACGACCACGACGCCGTTGAAAGTGATTCAGATGATGATGCCATTGTTTGACAATTAGTTGTTCAGCACAGACAAACGTAATTGCCATTGATGCCCTTTCTGGCTGAAAGGCTTCGAATCGTTTGCTGTTGAATCCATCCAAAACCCAATTCATTTGGCTTGGCGGTCGCAGACAGTTGACTAGTCTTAGACTCGACATGCATCTTTTGGCTCAGACATTGCCCCATATTGCATTCTCTCATAGACTCATACCGTCCGCGATCTTGGAGTGACACTTGACCAAGAACTCAGTTTCTCACAGCATGTCAACCTTGTAACGCGAAGCTGCTATTACCAGTTGCGTGTTGTCATACGGTCCCTATATCTCATGATGCCGCTGTGGTCCTTGTCCACGCCTTCGTAACTAGCAGAATTGATCATTGCTGCTCAATTCTTGCTGGCCACCCATCTAGCTTAATAGGGCGTCTTGATCGGGTCATGCGCTCTGCTGCTCGACTTATTGGTCCTATCCCAAAATGTGCCCCAATTTCTGCCTACATGCGTGATGTTCTGCACTGGCTTCCAGTCCCGCAGCGCATCTCGTACAGGATAGCAGCACTTGTTTGGCGGTCCTTAATTGGTAGTGCTCCTTCCTACTTATCTGATCTCTGTCGTAGCCTCCCGTCGAGCTTTACGCTCTTCGGCCATAGGGGAGCTGCTGGTCCCTCGAACCTCTGCTACCAGACAACGTCGAGCCTGTTCAGTTGTTGGCCCGTCCACATGGAATGGGCTCCCGCTTGCACTACGCTTACTTCTTATTCCTCAGCCGTCCTCGTGACGAGGGTTGGCCGCATCATGAATAATCTTCTTCCACTCTCTTCGATCTTCCGTGCTCCTTGTGATCTGTTCCAACGTCATTCCAGTCCAGGTTCGAATGTTATCCATCCATGTCGTGCAAGGTCTTCCTCTTCCTCTTCCCCCCGGTGTTGTACCCTGTATCAGGTCTCTTTCCATGTTGTCATCTTCCTTCCTGATTATATGACCATAGTACCTCATCTTCCTTTCTTTTATATTTGCTAGTAGGGTTCTATCTGTTCCAGCCCTTTCCAGCACCCATTCATTAGTTACTACCTCGGAATAATTTGCCTGCTTTCTACAAGTTGCTCAAAAATAATCTTTTTTAGCTGTGGCTGGACTGGGAGCGCCTCTGAGTAGGCTTCTTGAAAGGGCGCTATACAAGTTTTCGGAATGAATGAATGAATGAATGATGTGAGTGAAAACTTAAATAGATTTTTTGGAATCTGTTTAAACACCTTTAATTTGCTACATATGAAACATTTAAATACAAACGGCCGCAACTCGATTATCCATAATAGAAAACCATTATCGTAGGTTCAGCATTCCGTCACCAGTGCCAGTCCAAAGGCTGGATAAAGGAGGAGGGCGATTCTGATGATCTTTAATTGTTGTCACACAGTGTCGTTAAACTGAAACTACTGCTACTGCTACTGCCACCGCCACCACCACCACCGCCACCGCCACCGCCACCGCCACCGCCACCGCCACCGCCACCGCCACCACTACTACTCTACGGCTACCACCACCTCCACCTCCACCGCCAGTGGCGACTTTGGTGGGGGGGTTAGAGGGTCTAAGCCCCCTATAAAAGTCAACCCGAGGGCTAACCCCGTAAAAAAGGTCATCCGGGTTTTTTTACATGAAAAACTGAAATATTTCCACGATTTTCAACCGACCGGATGATTAAAAAAGTCGTCAGAAATTTTGGCGGATGAGAATGGAAAATTTCGTCCGCGAGGATTCAGCCCCCCCCGGCCCCCACACGAAACTGAAATCCGGGCGCCGCCACTGCTCATCGCCACCGGCGCCGCTACTGCTCTGGACAGGTCCGACCTGTTTGTCACACGAGCTAGGGCCACTATTGTTCAAAATCGATGTTTTATTATCATTGGGACACCCTTATATAGGGCCCCCAGAAATTTGCGCCAAAAAATTGAAAAAATTGCGCACCCAAAACGAAAAATTTGCGCGAATTTTGCGCAAGTTAAAAAAATCAAAATGTTCGGCTGTTTCACTGAATCAGTGTACCAAGGTATCTAACAGTGTTTTTGTCATTTAGTGTAAAGCTTTGGCGCTCTAGAAATCACACAATCAAGCAAAAAAATGCAGTTATAAAGTTCCTACAACCATAAGAATAATGTATTCAGACCATGGGCGGAGTTTGGTTGCCGATCTTGGGGGGGCTAAAAAATTCTCGGCCCAAAGCAGTTGATGTCTTTTTTTGGTCATCGAGTTGAAAACCTCATAAAAACAAACCATTTTTCCGGACAGTGAGTGTTCTTTTAAAAAGTCCATTGTTTTGAAATGTCAATAATTGCAATTTTAATTTAAAAAGGGTGTGCAATTGCAAATGTGTGCCAAAACTTTAAAAAAGGTGTGCAATTTCAAATGTGTGCTAAAACTAAAAACTACATTGTTTTGAAATGTCCATAATTGCAGTTACAACAACAAAAGGTGTGCAATTGCAAATGTGTGCTAAAACTAAAAAAAGGTGTGCAATTGCAAATGTGTGCTAAAACTAGAAGTCCATTGTTTTGAAATGTTCATAAATTAAATTCTAATAAAAAGGTGTGCAATTGCAAATGTGTGCTAAAACTAAAAAGTCCATTGTTTTGAAATGTCCATAATTGCAATTATAACAAAAAAGGTGTGCAATTGCAAATGTGTGCTAAAACTAAAAAAAGGTGTGCAATTGCAAATGTGTGCTAAAACTAAAAAGTCCATTGTTTTGAAATGTTCATAATTGAAATTCTAATAAAAAGGTGTGCAATTGCAAATGTAGGCCAAAGCTAAATATTTCAGTTTTCTCAAAAACCTGACGTGCTACGAAAAAACAAGAAAAACGCCACTGCATTCAGCAGACGTAGCTGGCTTCCGACGATGCTATATAAATTGTCTTCAATACAATAATAAAAAACTGAATATGGGCCTTATGGGGGGGGGCTTGAGCCCCTCCAGCCCCTGATAAACTCCGCCCATGATTCAGACGATCGCAATATAATTCTAATTTTGCAAAAATTTGCGACCACCGAAATCTACGCTCACTACAAATTTAACTTCAAAATAGTATTTTACATGCATATGCCTATATTTGAATGAATCACCAAGTTACACAACGTGCTGAGTAGGCCTACTAGTCTTCCGTCTTTGTGTGCACGCCTGACGCCTATAGATTAAATGCGTTAATTCTGTCATAAGCCGGGACAGCAAGCGACGCTGCTGTGTGACCGCTTTGAGAAACTTCGTCTAACTCATTTCATTGTGTGGAATTTTTTATACTACAAGTTTGTGCGTTACTACCAAGAATATCGATCTTTAATTAAGAATTCATCTATAATTTCATCCCATTCGGCGGCAGCCATTTTGATTATCGTACATCGGTCGTTGTTGCTACGTTGAACTGTCATGGGCTGTGGTGATTTTAAGTCAATCAAAGCCCAATTTAGACAAATTAGCAAGATTTTGTAAAAATTTGCGCTAAAATTGCGCGGGTTGCCAATATTTGCGCTGTTGCGCTAAACCTGGAAATTTGCGCAAAACTTGCGCTGCGCAAGATCGCGAATTTCTGGGGGCCCTACTTATAGAATTCCCTTCCATCCACTCTGCGTAGGACTCTTCTTTCTACATCTCTCTGTTTTCTAAAGAACATTTTTTCTTCGGGGGGTTCTCGTTCTTGGAGCGCTAATAAATGTCTGTGAGCCGCGCTGTAAAAATTACTAATCACATTGCATTACCTTACATTACTATTAAAAAGTCTGACCATTAAAAATGATAATGCGAAGTGAGTCAATTTTTCCTTGACATTCTTGGAGGAAATGAAAAACCAAAACAAAATACATTTCAAGAACGAATTTAATTAAACTTCTCACAAGACCAGGATAATTATTTACTAATTACAGGCTGCAGTTGGAACACATCAAAACATACTAACAAAGGTTGCAATAAGCCAACAAACTTCTAAGAAATATTATCATATACCACAGAAGATAATAAGAAGTTGGTCTTCTTGAGAAGTGAACCAAATGACAAAAGTCTGACAATACTGTACCTATTCAAGAATAACCATAATATTATGCCAGAAAAAAGACAATAAATTGCGGCATGGAAATTATTACATTAATAGTAAAAATCCTAACAACAACAAAAAGGATTATAGCCCACTTCTGGCGCTTTTACTATCAGTAGTAATAATGGTAATCATACTAGTAATAATAGTCATACTAGCAATAATAATAATAATAATAATAATAATAGTAATAATAATAATAATAATAATAATAATAATAATAATAATAATAGTAATAATAATAATAATGATAATGATAATGATAATGATAATGATAATGATAATGATGGTGATGGTGATGGTGATGGTGATGATGATGATGATGATGATGATGATGATGATGATGATGATGATAATAATAATAATAATAATAAGTTAATAATAATAATAATAATAATAATAATAATAATAATAATAATAATAATAATAATAATAATAATAATAATAATAATAATAGTTCTGTGCGATTACCAACGAGGCGGCGAGGCCAACTCGGAACTGCGAACCTCTATCAGCCATAAATGAAAGGGTGACTATTGACCCATAGCTCATAAATTGCAGAGACTGATGACACAACCAAAGCATCTGTTAAGAAATTTTTAAACCTGAACAGCTCATTCTCTCCCACCCCTTCCGCCATGGTTAATTTTGTTGTATTGAATCGAAATATAGCCTACCATCAGCAGTTTAATCATTACCGTAACTCAACTGCATGATCTTCTTCCCCTTAACTTTGCAGGGTATTTCCAAAAAGGATCTGAAATACACTGCTATTCCACCAGGAACTCCTCTCATTATCGAGCCATATCCGCTCGTTTAAACTCAAGGACCAGGTATATGGAACTCGTTTCCTAATCATGTTCAACAAGCTTCCAGTTTACAAAGAGCAAAAACACTACTGCGCAGCTAGCCTACTTGGTTAATGACTGCAAAGATATTTAACCTTGTAGGCACTGATTTGATTTGATTATTATTTGTTGTGTTTGTTTTGCGTTCTTTAGTTAAGTTTACTACATTAATTGTCATCTCATGCTGTTCTTTTAGCCTGTTGTTCAATTCATTATGTCAACCGTCTAGCCATCTGTTAAAATTGCATATGTAATTAGGTGTCCCTGTTAGCGGGATATTCATCCCTTAGGGCGTTCCTTGTTGCCATCCGATTATGTGAAGCATGTTATACTATGTCTATTGTGTATGTTGATGGTTGGTTACAATAAATGAATTGAATGAATTGAATTGAAATGAATGCTTCTACAGCTACACAAATTCCATCGTCTTGAGACAATCCCTTTCACACGGCACAAGCATATCGAGAAAATTCCGAGTTGATAGAAGGTAGCAGAGAATAATGCACGAATAAATTATGGATAAATTCAATAAGTAATCCAATTCATTCTGTGAATTTGTGTCTTTAAAAAGCGATTTGCTCAATAAAAAGGGTGTCTTATTATTTGACCAGTTCTCGCCGTTTCGTATCGGACAGAGTGCAACACAAAAAAATAAGATCACAAAGTAGGCCCACGAGGAAGAAAAAAGCGCACTCGACACGGGTAATTTTTGGTGCAAAGTGGGTCACTTTGGGCTTAAACTGTGACATTTTGGATGCAGAGTGGGTCACTTTGGGCTTAAACTGTGTCATTTTGGATGCAGAGTGGGTCACTTTGGGCTTATACTTTGTCATTTTGGGTGTGCTCTGCCATCCTCTCTGGTGGTCTTTCCTCGTCTTTCTCTTGTCTGAAAACTTGCCTTTTTTCTCGGGGTTGAACGCACTGGAAGCGCTTCTGAAAGGCTCTTGCTGCGAGAAGCGCTTTGTAAATGGTTAGATACAACACACTACAAAGTGGGTCATTTGTAGCGCATGCCTAAGTCATTTTGTGTGTAAAGCAGGTCCGTTTAGGTCTAACTAAGGTCGTATTGGGATTATGTTGATTTTGCCATCTTTGTTTAAATACTATCAGAAAATGATACACAGGAGGCATTCAAATTGGGGGAAGAACAACAAACTTGCAGACGACACAGCCTGTGCTAATGGCAAGCACTGAAAAGGAACTGCAGGATCTGGTATCTCGCTTGGACACGGAGGATCGAAGGAAAGGTCTGGAGATCAACATGGGGAAAACAAAGTGTATGGCGCTGTCAGAGGAACAATGTAATATCAAAGCGCAGGACATCATGATAGAACAAGTGGACACTTTCGTGTACTTAGACTCACTCGTAACAGAAGACGCTGAGTGTAGCAAGGAGATAAGAGTAAGAATCGCGAGAGGACATGGAGTAGGTGCAGACCCGAGGAAACTGTGGAAAAGCCATAACATCAACGACAACAGCCTACAGCGGCAAAACACCGCCACACAGACCAACATCTACTCATAATAAATTGGCACATCTATATAGACCAGTTCTGTAGGCCAAGACACTTTTACACCATGCATGGATACACTCGTATACATTTTGATTAATTACTAATACAGCACAACCACTGTGGACAACGACCAGACACTTCTCCGTCTATATCAAGCAATCATTAATCGCACCGAAGTGTCTGACGCCAGGCAATAATGAATGATTGTTCATTTGGCTTCAGAATGTGAAATCAAATCCGAAAACAGCTTGGATAACCATATTATAGGCTCCTATAATAATAGTAGAATTGTCCAGCTATGCTTAAACACCTTTAAATGCTGTGGCTACGAAGCTATTTAAATTCGTAATCAACACCGGCGCGGTGATTTACTTCAAGACAGGTCATAACTTGGAGCGCCATTCTTGTAAAAGGTATTGCACATAATAAAAAATCAAATAACATGTAAATCCATGTAGGGGCTTATTTCTATACAGAGACCCAATGGTCGTAACCCTGCTCGCGGTTTGCCTTAAATTTATTGGGGACATACTTAACCAACGCTGCCCGTTTGAATGGACGACAGACCGCCAGCTTAAACTAAGGTGTCCATGTAAAGACCAGTGCCATAATACAGTGACCAAAAAAGCCTGTCACCTAAGTTCTCGTTTTTCATTAACTCTACCGGGTGCCAGGCAACCTTTACCACCGCTATAATAGTTGCAGTTTGAATAATTGCAATGCAATTTATTTCTTTATGTACAGACGGTGTTAGACCGAATATACAATAATAATATAATATAATATAATATATAATAATAATAGTAATAATAATAATATATATATAATATGTAGTGTAGCGTGGTCTCGGTCCTGCTCAGCTTTCACTGAATTCATCCGTTCTGTCCTTCATCGCCTTTAGAACTGCTGACCGCTTGAATGGGTGATGCCAGGGCGAGAATCGTCGATGCATGGGTTCGTTCAACACCCATAGTATTCTGGAAAAACCGTCTCATAATTATAATAGTAAAGCCTTCGTTGCACACCTCGACTTCACTACTAAGAAATAAATAAATAACACCTCGACTCCACATAAAATAATGAACATCTTCTTGACTGTTCTCTCTTCAGTTTTTCCAGCAATTCTTATAAAAAAGATCAGAGAGTTAAGGTGGTGTCAAAGCAAAGAAGCATTGGGCAGGCAGTAATAAATAAACATGTGCGTGGCGGACCTGTGGGTTGTCAGATGGGTTATAAAGCGCCTAGGCCCGCACTAGCTTTCCTGCAGACCTGAAATGTGTGCCTCTTCCAACCGTCGTAATAATAAAACTCATCCAAAAACACACATACGTAAACATGTGGACATAATTATGCAACCATGTTAAACACTAGATTACCAGCAACAGTTTCTGGCACGAACACAACTTGCATTCTGAGTGAATTTAAGCAACAACTGACAAAGTGTTTAATACATGAATCGTAAATAATGTTTATTGCAGCTAATAAATTACAATTACTTGATAATACTATAATAATATGCAGATTTATGGATAAACTGGAACCAATACATTATAATTATACATAATTATATCAATGTTCACATCATATTATATAAATGTTCACATTATATTATATAAATGATGCTAACCCAATCAAGAGATACACGAGAAAACCTGACCTACATATAACATAATAATACCTGCAACTAAAGATATCGTTACTGGAAAACATCCACATCTCTATACCGAGGATGGCTGGTAACTTGGGATTGAACAACAACGCAGCTGGCTAAGAGGAATGAACAATAACCTGTACACTCGAACACTAACACTATAACCACGCCACACGAAAACACTATTGTCCAACTTCCATTTCAGTATAACTCATTTTTATCAGACCTACTTCTACTTAGCAAGAATTCTTTTCGTCAATCCAGCGTGTAGACAATGCGAACAGAGATAAACACAGATGTTTTTAAAACTATATCTTTTTTATCATTATTAGTTTTTATAAGTTACCTGAAGTATCAATGATCCCTCTGGATTTATAAAAAAATAATTTCTGAGTAAAATTATTATTATTATGTTAATATCATTATCATTCCACAAATTGTGGCCGGACAAAAGAAACACGGCAGGCCACGGCATTGAAGGGCTGGATGGTGATTGATAAGCGCTGGAAGAGATAGCAAGCTCCTTTAGAGTCTCCGGAAATTAGGAAATGACGTCTCCCAGATTCTTTCCAATCCGTTGTCGTCATTATTATTATTACTAATATTATCATAATTACTCTACATTTATAAGACGCCAATTTCTAACGATAGTGGCACAAATTGGTTGGCGCAGATCAACAGGACCGTCATTAGTTATCATTATCTAAATCAGGAAATGCAAAATTATTTATAACATCGTTTGAACACGTTTTAAAGGTGTCTAAAGCAGGCGCTTAAGCACCTGAAAAACGTTAACAATATTGGAAGTTTATTTAGGCCGACCAACTGTGAGTGAAAAACTCGCTCAAGACCAAGATACAGCTCTGCATTAAATGACAATATTTATAATATAGCATGAGCACGTTTTAAAGGTGTCTAAAGCTGGCGCTCTAAGCACTTGGAAACTTGATAATTTTTTGCTGTTATATTTCCGTATTATTTCCATCGTTATTACTATAATCATCATCAAAATAAATATTAGCAAAATAGTAATTATTTATATTTGTGTTTTATTACCATAAATAAAAGCTTTAATTTAGTAATGTAAGCTTTACTTCAGTAGTAAATATCATCCGTGAATACTCAAGAAAGAGTGGTAAGGGTCAGGATTAACCTATAGCTTCCTCTGTCTCCTGTTGCACTGTATTCCTAACTCATTTTGTGTGTACATTATTTGTCTTTCTTGAACACGTGGAACAAACAAATTAATTCATTCAAGCTAATAAAAAAGCCGCAATTGCGAACACACTGAAAACTGGTCTTTGATCCGAAAAGTTGACGAAATAACAACTATTATACTGACTGGATGATAACAAGAAAAAAAGCCGCAACATGAACACAGCATTTCACTAAACCCTGATGACGAGAAAACACTGAAACTGATATAATATATATCGTCCTTGCTGGCAAACAATGAGCAAAAATTGTCAAAGAGAGTAAACACACAAAGAAAAACTCATGGCTTTAAACTGTCAGTCCGAGCCTAACTTTTGATTCACCACGATAGTATAATAGGAATTGCACAGTTCAATATTCTGCAGTCAAAATCATCTACAACTTTACAAGATAAATAAGAACCTATGTATATACGGCAATCTATCGTTTTAGCATTCGAAATTATTCGCCTGATTATCATTTCTCATCAATCCAACTTCAACTTTGCAAGGAATCATTTTCATCAACCCAGCTTCCATCAAGGCAAGCCTTTGCATCATCAATCCAGCTTCAATGTCAGCAACAGTCATTTTTCATCAGTCCAAATTTTATATTATGCACAGTAAGTTTTGTGAGTTCAGCTCCCATTTAAGCACAAGAAGCTTTTTCATCGATCACAATTCCATTTTTAAGTAAAACTTATCTTCATCAGTCGCACGTCTACTTAGCAACAATTTTCTTCGTCAATCTAACATGTTTTTGCTTGCATGTGCACTTGTTATAGCGCCCCTTCAAGCCCTCTCCCCAGATGCACTCCCGACTACAGTGCAGACACTGCATTGGCTTTTCACACCGAAGTGCTGAGCAATTGGGAGTGAAGGACTTACCCAAGGTCCCTACGAAGTGGCTTTAGGTGGATTCGAACCTGCAACTTTTCGGCTGCAAGGCGATGAACATACCCACTACACCATCGCGCCCCACAAAAAACCCATGCAATCAGAGCAATATGTAGGTCTACAGAGTTTACTCATCCCACAAATATTAGGGATTAGCGTACAAGAAGAAAATCTGCAGAAAGACCTACGTGCACTCACTTCAAATTTGACGTCTATAGCTCAGCGTGCAATGGTAAATAGTCGACAGAATGCTAAAGCGATAGATTACCGAACCTACAATAGTGAAGAGAGCGCCCGCAACTAGCATTCCGTTTCTCTCTCCGACGGCGCGCAGCGGTCCCTGCTTCCTCC
This sequence comes from Lumbricus terrestris, assembly GCA_949752735.1. NCBI lineage: Eukaryota > Metazoa > Annelida > Clitellata > Crassiclitellata > Lumbricidae > Lumbricus > Lumbricus terrestris. The sequence goes on from OX457051.1 coordinate 39,382,247, forward strand.
GGCGATCACGATTCCAGGAATGTCCGGCATCTCCGGGAACTCCATCGGTTCGATTGGAAAACTCTCAAGAAAGATGTCGCTGCTCGAATCGTCGAAGTCGCAATCCAGCGACCGAAAGTCGGGAAAAGTCTGAGACTCCGTCATCCCGGGTTCGACGTCGGCCGCGAAGGATATGGAGTGCGGATTGGCGATATCGTCGGACTCCGACCCGGACTCGCTGGCGGTCAGGTAGTGCGACTCGCCGGAGAGAGTCGAGTCGGAGTCGCGCGGAACGTGTATCGGGTGAGCCTCGAAGTCGAAGGCGATGGACGCGTCAAAGATGATTGACTCCGTATGGATGCATTCGGCTTCGATCACTGTAACGCAATTGCCGACGTCTAGCAGCTCGAGCAGCTTGAGCATGTTCTGCTGCTGAGCCTTGTACTGCTCGCGGAGCTTCGACATCTGCTGGACGCCGTAGTCACGGATCTTGAGCACTTGAGCGTTGTAGTTGTCGCGCATCTTATCCACCTGGTGCGACCGGTAGTCCTTGAACTTGCCGCGCTGGACGCCATAACTCTCACGCAGCTTATCCATCTGCTGAGCACAGTTGTCCTTGATGCGCACCGTCTGGTTGGTGTAGTGCTCACGCATGCGCTCGAGGTACTGCAGCACGCTCGTCACGGTCGCCTGCTTGTACGTTCGCAGTTTACCGATACGTGAATGCCGGAACGCGGAGAACTGGTCAATCTTCGCCGACTTGAACGCGGATAGCTGGTCCATCTTGGCCGTCTTGTAGGCAGTCAGCTTGTCGAATTGCGCCGACTTGTAGTCCTGTACCGTCTCAAGTACCTCGCGTATACTCTTTCGCTTTTTGCGTTCCTTCGTGCTGCACACGAACGTGAGATACCGGACAACGCCGATGATGACGGCGATGCAGAAGAAGCTTGCTGCGGTGAGGAACCCAACGATAATGCTCATCACCGTTACCGTCGTCATGACCTGGTAGTCGAGTTGGAGATCGACGTAGACCGTGTCGTTACCGTGCTCGTTGGCGGCGACGCATTTGTACGTTCCGCCTTCCTTTCGCGTTACGTACGCGATGTAGAGACTTCCGTTTGGAAGTACGAACATACGTTCGTGTTGCTCGTGTTGCTGCACGTAGGTATCCACGTCGGACAGGAATAGTCTTTCCAGGATCGCTTGTTCAGCGTCCAACTCCGAGTAGGTGATGAGAATGTTTCTGTTCGTCACCCATACGACCTGCGGCCGTGGATAACCGGATATGTTGCAGTCAAGGACAGCCGTGGAACCGAGTCCCGCTCGTACGTCTCTTGTGTGGCCAACAACTCGGGGTTTTCGACAGTCGAGACGATCGGAGACGGTCAGATTCGCGACCGACGCTTCTTCCATGTCCCAACAGACTGATCCCAGCTGCAGAGCGCAGCTGGAGTTACGAAACATGTTCTGCAGTGCAATGAACTCCGCGAATAAAAGACAATCGCACGACCAAGGATTGAACGATATGTCCAACGTCACCAACTGAGTCAGGCCGCTGAACATTGTCGAATTGATGTAGGTGAGATTATTGTCGCTCAGGTCAATGTCCGTTAACTGGGTGAGGTTGGTAAATGCAAGGTCGCTTATCCAGTCGAGTCTGGGATTGTGTGCCATGCGTAGATGTGTGAGGGCGTGCAACCCTGAGAAGACGTTGTCGGAAATACTCGTCAGATTCTGCAGGAAGTTCATTTCGATACTGCGCAGACTGGGCAGATACTGAAAAGCGAAATCGGGAATAACGATGATCGGGTTACCGCTGATGATGAGTATTAACAGGTTAGGGAAGCTGGACGTCAAGTTCGAATCAACGGTCAACAGCTGATTCCAGCTCAGGTCGAGCACCTCCAGGTTCCTCAGCTGTCCCGATATGGAAAAGCGAGCAATGGAATTGGAGGACAGGTTCAGCTCTCTCAAAGAAGACTCACCGGATGAAAGATTCACCGTGAACTCCTCAATCCAATTCCCGGCCAAATAAAGATGCCGCAACATCGGCAAATCGTCCAGGAATGTTTCTGGAACGCGCAGCAACTCATTACCGCTCACATCAAGCGTAGAAAGACTAGAAAACACGGCAAATCCATCTAAATCTTCAATCCTATTCGCCGACAGATAGAGTTCCCGCAACAACGGCGTCTTGCCAGTCGATGACAAAACATCACCAGCATTCAACTGATTACCATCCAACACCAAACGGTGAAGACGAACATTACTACCGAACGCATTCGCCGATATATTCGTCAACAAGTTGTAGCTCAAGTCCAGATTCCGAAGTTCCGCAAACCGGACAAGGTCATCGTCGGAAACGTCGCGAATCTGATTAGCGCTCAAGTTGATGGAATGAACACCAGCGGCGGATACGAGCGGAACAAAAGAAAGATTCAGACCGACACAGCTGACTAGGCGAAGCGCATCGTCGCACGTGCAGCCAACATCATTGCAGGTCGTTTCTGATCTGCCCAGCGGTAGAACGGCGAAGAGTACGAAGTACCAGAGAGACGCGGAAGAGGTGAGTTTACCGGACGACATCATCATCGGTAGAGAAGGATTGGGCGGCAGGATCCGATGTCTGTAGCGCCTCCTTCTCCTTCTTCCCGCCTCTCTTGACTCTGGCAAAATTTATCCAAACTAATATTTACATCCTGAAAAGAGAAAACATACAAACGTTGCTTATTCATTTCATTTTTTCATTTCATTTATTGCTCCGAAATATTCGTACACAATGTAACATCGACACAGTTGAAAAACAACAAATGCGACAAGATAAATGGATCATTGATATATGTACGTATGCATATATGTATGAGCACCTTCTATAGCGCTCCTTCAAGATTTCTACTCAGAAGCGCACGAGACCACAGCGCGGACACTGAATCTGAACTTCATGCCGAAGCGCATGAGCAATGCGAGTGTTAAGAACTTGCTCATTGCTCAGGGTCCCTACGTGGCGCCTTAAGGTGTACCGGTATTCGAACCCATAACCCACTACCCCTAAAGCACCGAACATACTCCTACAACCACCATGTAATAGTTCTTGGATAAATATCTGTATATTCACGATCACATCAACGACAGTAGCATCGAATTTCCATGCATAAATAATATCCCTAATCATTGAAGACCGTGGTCGTAGCAAATAGGAAAGTCGGCCGATCATTTATTTAACGTTGACTTCTCTACAGGAACCGAAACATCAACAAAAGTGAGTAAAAACCTGAAACTGGTGGTGCCAGTCGAAAGCCGGGAGAAAAGAGGAGGGCGTTCTAATCGTCTATGCTATTCTACTATTCTACTATCCAACTGTAATATATTATTGTCAAATTAAGTCCATAACTGCCTGAACTCTGACAGAACAAAAGAAAGATTCAAGCCGACGCACCTAACTAGGCGAACACACACACACACACACACACACACACACACACACACACACACACACACACACACACACACACACACACACACAGTGACACACGCAAACACACTTTGGCAATGACAATCACATGCCCTTGAACTTGTGGGGAAATGCTAATTATCCTTGTTATGACAGATCACTGTTCAACATGAAGTTATTATAACCGACCAACTTAACAGCTAAGTCCATAATTATCGGCTATCCACTTAGAATAGAGTAATAAATGCAGAGGTACATAAATAGAATTTAAATATAAGCACACAGCTTATTTACATTTCTCTCTTGACAAGGTCCAATTATAATAAATTACTATTAGAATATGTAGTTACTATCAATCGCGGACATAGTTGGTACTCACGTCTGTGTATGTGTGTGTGTAGTGTGTGTGTGTGTGTGTGTGTGCATAAGAACGGTGTAAATGTGTGAATGCGTGTGTGGGTTTGTGAGAGGGTAAGTAAGTAGATTCGTTGATGAGAAGACACACGCACACGCACACACTATACTACTGTTCATGGGAAGACCTATATTTTTAGCCGTGGCTGGACTGGAAGCGTCTCTGAGTAGACTTCTTAAAGGGCGCTATTACGCCGCTATATAAATTCTAGAAATGCATGAATGAATGAATGAATGAATGAATGAACGAATGAATGAATGAACGAATGAATGATCGAACGAACGAATGAATGAATGAACGAATGAATGCATGAATGAATGAATGAATGTATGAATGAATGAACGAACAAATGAATGAATATAGTATACTGGCAAGGAAGCATTTCTGGGTCAGGTTGTCAAACATGCGGGTGAGTTCTCAGCTATGGTTTTTCTGCATACCTGCAGGGAGCACAGCGAGTTGCTTGATCGTGGTATTAATTTATGCAATATACACAACACTTGAGGCATGCCACATTGCCACTAATATTATTATATGCACCGTTTCCATAAATGACAAAAATCCACAACTTAATTCCACATCATTATAGGCGTGTCCAGAACATTCTCTGATAGTTATAGTTGCTTTGAAGTGGTAGACAATGACTTTTCAATTAGGATAATTACTTGTTCTAATTAACACCACTGCAACATTGGTATACACTTGCAAATTTATGTAGAGCCACTCATCAGAGGCACTTAACAATGTGTTGACAACAACAGCCATTAACTGTGTGTAATTAGCACATTAATAGCATACAGTCAATAATATACATTTAAATAACAGGAAATTAATAGCATGCATCATAGCATGCTTCCCGCCAAAGAACAACCGTCGTCCTGGTCTTAGGGCTCGTGTGCACAATTTTGAACTTCCGAGCAAAGATGACCGAAACTTTGTTTCTAGAGTCCTTTACAAACATATTATTAAAGCATAGTCTAACTATTGATTCAATTTAATTCCAATAACTGATTACTCCCTATAACATTAATATTTTTATTACATTGTAATTTTTGTCTATCTCGATGTACCAGGTTGCGGTTTGCCAACCTGTTTTTGCTTATTAAACGAATACACACACACATCAATAACATGCAATTAGTAGCATACAGAATTAATAACATGCACTTAGTAACATAGACCATTAGACCTATATTGAAAACATACAATTAATAATAATAATAATAATATACATTAATAACAAACAATAAAACACACAAATTAATAAGTAAGTAAGTAACTTAAAGTAAGTAAGTAAGTAGCCTTTATTTGCATATGTCAAGCGCACATAATAACTTACAATTAATAGTGCACGTACAATAGTTAATGTGATATAAAATAATAATAATGGGCATTCGCATAATCAATAACAAAATTAAACGTACAAGTTAATTTATACAATGAATAAAAAACAATTAAAACATCAATAATAATAAAAATTCTTTAATTAAACGCCTGCAAGACGCACTGCGCTTTACATTTACAAGTTATGCAGTAATCTTAATTAAACTTAACTACCAACTGAACAGACAGCTTTGTAATTACACGGCGCCAATGGCAGCCTACAAAGCAAATCCGCCCAACGGGGGCTCGAACTCACTACCTCTCGCACTCTTAGCCAGCGTGTTAACCACTACTCTACCGGGCCCCAATTAATTGTATGGAATTGTGTAAGAATGCAAGAGTGTAAGTATGCATGTCTGTATGTAACAATATTATTATGTAGCTCCTGACCTCCTGTGTTAGCCGTACACATGCATCTGACAATGGACCAGAATAATAGAAGCGGGAGAACTTTAACGACAGCGCGATTAATATTCATGACTACGATTAATATTCATGAGCACGATTAATATTCATGATCTCACACGAAAAACAACAAACATGTGTGGCCTGGGATAAACTACGTCAGCCGAGTGAGAATAAACTATGAACCAGTTTACGAGAACTGTCTGTCAGTGCAAGGCAACCGAGAGAGAAAGAGAGAGAACAAGAGAAAGTGAGACAGGTAGACAGACAAAGAGGCAGATATAGAAAGAGACACACAGACACACACAGAAAGAAACATAGAGAAACAGACAGACAGACAGAGATAAAGACTCAAAATGATGAGAGACAAACAGGTAGAGACACCGAGAGACAGAGAGTGACACGAAGAGAGAGAGAGAGAGAGAGAGAGAGAGAGAGAGAGAGAGAGAGAGAGACAGAGAGAGAGAGAGAGAGAGAGAGAGAGAGAGAGAGAGAGAGAGAGAGAGAGAGAGAGAGAGAGAGAGAGAGAGAGAGACGGAGAGAGAGAGAGAGACAGAGAGACAGAGAGAGAGAGAGAGAGAGAGACAGAGAGAGACAGAGACAGAGACAATGTCACTATCAGAAGACAGAAGCCAGAAAAAGATAGTGAAAGAGACAGAGACAGACTGATAGACAGAGATAGAGAGTGACAGAGAGTGACAGAGACAAAGACAGACAGATAGAGAGTGTACGAGAGACAGAGAGTGACAAAGAGTGAAAAAGACAAACAGACAGACAAATACAAATAGAGAGTGAGAGACAGCAAGACAGAGAGACAAACATACAGAAGCAGACATTGTGTGAGAATCAGAGAAAGAAAGCGTGAGAGAGAGAGATCGACTGTAGCTGCACAGACGGCCGAGATCTGTCAAAACAAGGGTCGGACATTGCAACTAATAACGGCACATCTGAACCGGACAAGTAACAAAAACAGGACCAAAAGGACCTTCACAAGGGCAGCCTGTCTACATGTCTCTGTCCTTGTATGTGTGTTTGTAAGCATCCATCTGTGTTTATACGAGGCAAGGTACACGAAGAAGCCTGAAGTTTCTGGCTAAGAACAAAACAACCGTAGTACAACTAGGTCGGTTTTTATTCGCACATATACGACAATATTTTCATATCAGTTATCTAGAACAGAGTCAAGGGCTCAGCCCTACACTCAACAGAAACTTATCTAAAGTAGGACTGGTACTGATATCAAAATAATTTTTATTGATTAATCTCCAAAATATAAACAATTAAATTCGATTAATTTGGAAATGTTGGTCTACGTTCTGAAGAGTGTGAAAACTGTCAGAAAAAATGTAGTCAATGAGTTAGACTTTGTTATTGTAGAAAAACGTCGATGAAATGGCTTATATTGCAATGAAAAATAATAATCTTACTGTAAACTTGGATGTTTTCCATCAGCAATTAACCTCAAAATGATCAATTAATTTTCCACTCAATAATTCCACATCATCATTAAATTTAAGTTAAAAATAAATTTAAAAAAATTAAATCGAATACAATTTGTAACGTTTAATCGACAAATCGATCAAATAAAATATCCGAAGACCAAAAGATTAATTAATTCACGACAGGCTAGTTATATCGACCTTGGCAAAAAAGCCAGTATTCTAACAACTACATAACCTGGACACCTAAACGCTGCACATATTGACTTCTGACATGAAATCCAGGGCTTTTTTAACGTGCAGTTCTACACAAAATGTGCAGCTGTAAATGGATTTGTGCAGTTGTAGAAGCACTTCTGTACAGTTAAAACTAGCAAAAATGGTTATTGTTCTCCGATTGGAAGTAATTTACCATGGAGGCTGGGAAGGAAAAGAGGGGGTTGTGCAGTTCTAAAAATTCCTTAAAAACAACCTCAATTCCACCTGTACCACTTTGATATCATCGCTTAGTGACGTGACCGAAATCCATAAGAGTTGCATGCTGAACCATCATCGGATAGGAAATCCGGAACTCTACCTGCAACTCCACGATTATGTGCGTGTGGTGGAACGAACCAACAAATGGTCAGATTTATATAATTATGGCAGCAGATTACACTGATCACTAAGTCAATTAATCGTTAGAAATTAATTTATGACTTTTCTGATTAATTTTCCATTAAGTTTTTTCTTTTTTTTCAATATGCCAATGACAACAATAAATTACTAAAATTATATAACTAATAAATATTGCTAACGACAATAGTAATAACGATAACGATAATAGTAATAATAATAAAATAATAATAAAATAATTTTATAATAATAATAATAATAATAATAAATGTTCTTTGTGCATGGTCTCAATTGCCTGTAGGAATAGAAATACATCAGGAACTTTGAGCTAAAAATAAAAATAATATTAATATTTACAACAACAATAAATTTGCCTTCTTGATTCCATGAAAGCACCACCACTCATTAGGTCACATAAAGGCACTAAATAAAATCCTCAGAGATATATACACGCAAATGTTATTCTATCACAAATGTTATACTATAAAAGGGCAATAGCTGTGACACTATTTACAGAGTAAAACCAGTGCTTAAAGTGTGGAAAAATAAGTGCCTGGACGCCCCTTATTTTTCCAAAAGAAGTGCCTGGACGCCCCTTACCTTTCCAGTCAGTGCTGGCCAATAAGTGGCAGGACGGCACTCATATTTTAAAATAAGTGCATTGACGCCGTCCATGACCGTCCAGGCACACTTTAAGCCCTGCGTAAAACCATGCTCAGTGAAAGCATGATAGAAAAATTATAGATTTGAAACTATGGGTGCAAAACTATGGGTGTGAAACCATGGGTGTGAAACCATGGGTATAAAACTATGGGTATGAAACTAAGGGTGTGAAACAATCCAGGGTGAACAAAATGGATTTGCAAACATAGGTGATAAACCATGGGTGCGAAAATAGGGGTGTGAAAACATGGGTGTGAACCCATGTGTATAAAACCATTGGTGTGAAACCACAGGTTTGAAAAGTTGTGTTTAAAACTACCCGGGGTGCAGAAAAATAAGTTTGAAAACACGATGTGAAACTATTGGTTTTAAAAGTTCTATGGGTCTGACAAAATCCAGGGTGCAGAACAATGGGTTTGAATCTATTGGTGTGAAACAATGGGTGAGACACAATATCTCCAAACTTAAAGATGCTTACCTAGTTGCTGATATTTTAACTTAGAACCACAAACCTACCACAGACAGCACACCTTACCAGTTCTCCACAATGCAATATCCTGTGGAAATCACTGCAAGCTACTACTACATACCGGTACGTTAGAGAGAACATTCCAACAGAATAGCCATACGTAAGAAGCTACTAAAAGCCCGATCCAGCCAAATAGTACGTCAGTAACCGGTCGGATCTGTTATGAAATAAAACTACTAATGCACTTAAGACGATGATTTACGACGTAAACTTATCGCGCAATGAGGCAAATATATTGCTCGAGATGCATGATTATCTGACCAACATAAATCTCAAGCATTCGGGTTCGAACAGCTGATAGCGAAATGGGATCTGTGTACGCAAGTTGCTGCACAGGCGGATATCTTTTTTATAAGTCATTAATTATGCACCCGGTTCAAAGTTTCCTGCTCAAGTATCCATCTTGTGAATGAGACAAGTTCAAAGTCTCAATTAATTAATTAATTTAAGACTTACAAAGCAGGAACGATGGGTGGCTGACTATCGCCATCTTCCTCCATGTTGATGTCTAGAATAAGCGCCGATCCTTTCTCTGTGATGAAGATGGAGATTATGAGACAGAAACATCCAAAGGAAACGCGAATGCGAATGTACAGTGCGCTAAGCAAATAAATCAGCAAAACGATAAGATCATCTCTTTCTTTTGAGACAGATCATTTATCTGATTGAGAAAAAATCTGAAGGTCACACATTATTATGCATCGCGAACAGAGTCGACACGTTTTAAGACGTCATCAGCGAATCTATCACTAGCTTGAAAGTAATAATTTTCGTTTACCAAATAATCCGGTTGACAGACCGCAACCCGTAGCAGCATACAGTTATGCAATACGAAAGATGAACACTTTGAACAGTTCTACAATTCAAGCAATTCACAATAGCGCAAATCACAAAAAGACATGGATCACAAAGTTGCAGCGATGCCAGGCACATGCTCTATGTACTTTTAGCCGCCACCTTGGGAATAGAGTAAGAACTAAACCCAGATAACCTCACGGGATTCGAACCGCATACCGTAAGCATCAGCTTATTCACAAGCGCTGCGTTGAGTCAAAAAGATTGTCTTTAAGGTAGTCCAATGGCTGTCAGAGGGGCGGGACAGCTACTAAGGCGTCTGGGTTAGGGTTAGAAGGTTGAGGCTGAGATGAGACATGGTAGGAGTTCTTGGAGATGTGTGACTTCAATTTCGAATGAAAAGCTCGAGGCATGTGCATAATTGTGATAGATAGAAAGCCAGAGAAAGAATCCAAGGCTTGTGCGTGCTTTTTGCAATGATGGCAGAGGTGCTGTAAATAAGCAGAATTCAGGAGACAGATCATTCCAAAGGCATGGTGCTGTATTGCATATAACTGCTGGGACAGCTGGGTTGGAGAACATTAGATGACTGGTGACTGGCGGGGCCGCGGCGGAGAGAGATTTTTCAGTTAATCGCTAGATGGCAGAGGCGTCTATAGGTACGCATTGTTCTCCACTAATAATTATTGAACAAGATGGGACTGACACAAATACAAACTGCATGGATCAGGTTGGTTATAATATTAATCACAGAACCAGCTGTGATTAGTTCAAATGTAGATGTCGTGCTGGCTATAATCACACAGCAGCAAGTAAATGTATTACAGAAAATTTGGAAAGTTTGTTATTGAAAATACAGACAATGTAGTTCATAACACACATGTCATCATAACTAGGCCAATCTATGAGTGGCCATAAATTATAGAACAATTCTTCTATTATAGAAAAAGGCTGCTTCAATTACCTTTTTTATACTAAAAAGCCATTGGCCTAATTGATAATTTAGTTTAAAAAATCAACAGTAGGTTTGATAATTATACTTGGAACAGACCTGTTTGTCATTGACAGTATAAAAATAAAATATACCATTGGACCTGCATGCAATGTTCCTTCCCCAGAATAGGAAAAAGTACAAGCAGAGGAGGAGGAGGAGGAGGAGGAGGAGGAGGAGGAGGAGAAGGAGGACGAGGAGGACGAGGAGGAGGAGGAGGACGAGGAGGAGGACGAGGAGGAGGACGAGGAGGAGGTGGATGTGGAGGAGGAAAAAGGAGGAGGAGGAATAAAAAAGAGGATGGGGAGGTGCAGGAGAAGGAGGAGAAGAACGAGAAAGACGAGGACGTAGAAGGCGTATTATATAGAAGAAGAAGTGTTAGCAACTTAATATCTATGACCTCGACATATGAGGGCGAATGGCCACGCATCTTCTTGACTGTCTGTAGTCTTAATTCTCACGGATACTGTTCGGTCAGTGTAGCATATATTCACCTTAGCTAATAGCAATAGCCTACCTCTTAGAATATGTAAATAAATAAATAAATAAATTATAGCACCTACCTGAAATGATGAGGGAATGGTAATTAATGGCAATGGCAGGTCTAATTGATTGCCAATAATTGGTGTCAATAGCAAATTTGTATAGCGCAGCTTCTAGACAGACACTCATTACTTATGCAAGTGTGGCCTACGCACTGTACGCAATGACTCAGCTAAAAGACTTTCACCAACAGCCGTCCCTGATGTTTTTATTGTCCTTCCGTTTCTGTATTTTTCTTATCGTGTCTGGTCTGTTATCAGGAACAGTCTAAAACCTCCGCTGCATTCGTCTATCTTCTGGGATGTGGCTGTATAGTCTCTGTTATTGCAACGCGTATTGCTTCAGCGATCAATCACGCGAGCCTCCGTGGATATGCGAATCAATAAATCGTAGCACACGCCAAGTTTGATGCCATTCAACATGCAGCAGGCTTTTGATGAAATATTTAATGTGTGTGTATTGGCGTGATTAGTTGCGTTAGAACCCACATCACTTGCTTCTCGGAACGTGCGGTTGTCGGTTTGCATATAACGGTGACTACATAAAGGATTTAAATCTTGGGGAAAAAATGCACGATCCGGAACTAGGAATTTCTAAGTGGAGCAATGCAATTGTAGAAGTATTACTGTGCAACTAAAAATGGTGTTGAAGGTCATTGTCACCCGATTGTGAGTAATTTACTGAGGATAGGACAAGGCCGTAATTAGCGTTGTAATGTAATGTAATGTAAATATTCGAGAATTTCTCAGCGCCAACAAAAGCCACGTCAGGGAGACCAGCTTATTCACGGCGCTATATCAAATCAAGTCCGCAATAGCCAGAGCTGCCGTTTTCGTGCCGGTGCCAGGTCAAAATCCGAGGAGGTCAAACCGAGGGGGGCAGCGTGGTGCTACGGAGGTTGTCGGTGATGTGGTAGTTGGGTGATGGAACCTGCATGATTGGAATCTGGATAGGATAGCTTGAAGAGTTCGGTTTTTAGTCGTGAATGGAAAGCAAATGTAATCGCATATTTATATAGCGGCTGTCTTATGGCCTCGACCCTGAGGGTGAGATCCTTCACCACCGCTACTCCACGTTATAAATATTGCGACCAAGCCACCCGCAGTAAAGATCCGAGAAATTAATCTCTGATAAACCGACCGACCGGGAATCGAACCCGGGCCGCCGGCGCGGCGCGGCGCGGCGCGGCGAGCGGGCTACCAACCCACTCGGCCACTGAGGATCTCTAAAGCAGCAGAGGAGAGTGAGGTTTGGGCTTGGGGGGGGGGCTAAGCCCCCAAACGAAGCTGGAGCCCCCCAAATCGAGCCGTTTTATGCTCCGGCACCACTATAGACTCGATCCTGCTACCGCACTCGTCATGCTCAGCCGAAAAATCCTAGTTGAACAACATAATCCAGGGCCTAATAATTATTGCAAGTCAATTCTTTAAGTGAGGGACGGATGTCAGAGGATAAACCCCGTCAAGCTCCCCTCCCCCTAAATCGAGTGACCTCGACAATCCAGACAGCGATTCTGTTTTCTTTATCGACCGCTTTCAATAATGTTCTTAATGTCGCTTTTATACGATCTTCTCCCGTTTTCCAATATGGCCGCTGAAGAAGCAAAAGCAGCAGCTAGTCTTAACCCATGCAGCGTGTATACATAAGTCTCCTGTTGACCATTGCTGCTGTCTCCCAGCCCTGCAGTCTGATATGTCTTGGTCGCCTGCGTGGCCGCCTGCCATTGGCCGCTGCTGGGTTTCATGCATATTGCATGGCTGAGGTCGACCAGCACCACCATCACCACCGTTGCCTGCCACTGGCTTTCATCAATGCCGGGTGCACGCAATTCCATTTCGTGGCACCAGACTGCTGTTCGCATGCGTCTGTATGTGCATGTGCGAATGCCGCAGTGTTGTCGTCAGCTGAATAGAGGAATATTCCGCTGTGGCTTTTAGGCGGTGAAGCGGTTTACAGAGAATTCAATAAAAACTGACGGGCTATTTTTCGTTTCGAGGAAGACGAGAAATTATTGTTGGTTCAACGTTGTTTCGGAATTTTCGGCCTTGGAGTTATTTTTCCCACGCGGTTTCTTCTTGTGGCGGTTAGAACTGTATGTAGTGCGGCGACAGTGGAGACCGGGATATCACTCCGCGGAATGTTTACGATCTAGGGCGTTTGCAAGCGTGAGTCCGTTTTCCCCCAATAACAATGCATTTTGGGACGGCAGCGTTGCATTGTGGGATGGCTGCATTGGATTCTGGGAAGGCAGCAGCATGGCATTGTGGGATGGATGCCACAGCTAGTGCTGTTCGCGGTGGCGTTTGTGTAGAATACTATTGACGTTTTTGCCGGTCTCTCTCAAGCGTCTTCTTCCTCGAGAGCTCTCTGTCTGTCTGTATCTGTCTGTGCGTCTGTCTGTCTGTTGGGTCAACTGCCATTTTTGCAGTCAAAATCACTCACGCTCGTCGGTCTGGCCACTAGATTTGACGGGCACTTCAGTGCGATTGCCCCGACGCCATACAGGCCGGGCCAAAGGAGGTTCAGTGTACATCAGGGCGACACCCACGTATAGACAGCGCTGCAGTTTCAGGAGCTAGCTCTTGGGAAATTAATCTTTCCTAGTTTTTCGCTGCTAGGAGCATCAGTTTTGACTGTGCACAGCTTCGAAAGACATGGAAATAATTGCGTCACATGAATTGACATTTTCTTGACTTCTCTTCAAGCTGCAGCGGAGTTGACTGTTATACAGTTTTGAAGAATATTGAGAATTGCTTCTAATAATATCTGCATTCCTCAACTGGGATTTGACTGTAGAGTACTTTGAAAGACTATAATAACTCGCTTCCTTTGAAAAGTACATGTCGTTCGCTTTCTTAGGTTACTGGGAAAACTGTCGTTAAAGACGACTCGGTCGTGAAATAACTCGAATGCTGCGTGCCGAGAAAACTAAAACCGAGGATTGCTTTTAGCGAGTACATGCATTGACATCATAGTCGCCTGTAGAAACTCCTTTCGTCGTTGAACTGTCAACACTTGATGACCTAAATAGAGCTGTGAATAGAGGAAGTTCCGTTTGAGAAGAAACACAGTTGTTCAACGTTTGTGTGTCGTGAGAATTCCAGTTTCTTTCTTGAACAGAAAGCTGTGACAGTTTCAACCACTGGATTCAAGACTGAATATCTCTCTCACTGAGGACCAGGTAGGAAAAAGAAGTAATGTTCAAGTTGTAGCTGTAAATGAATAATTATTGTAACGTGATAATAATAATAATAATAATAATAATAATAATAATAATAATAATAATAATAATAATAATAATAATAATAATAATAATGTGACGGAAACCGCCCGCGCCCTCTAGCGGCTGACGGGAGAGTGGATGACGATCTCTCCCACCAGGTGGCAAGGCTTGCGTGTCGCTCCAGGTGGGCGCAAGTCCGGCCTCCGTCGTCTTTCGAAGGGCTTAACAGTCTTCCCCGACCGCACGAAGACACGAAGACAACAGACGTTTTCAGACGATATATTGTCAATCACGACTCCACACATCAGCAGCCGGCATGCACGTGATATACCGCGAACTATCGTTCCCCAGCAGCGGACGGTCATGTACCCAACGGCAGCTCCCGCAGACTTCCCGGTGACAACTGAGCTGCACTTCTCGGACGGACTGCGACGGACTGAGCTCTCTCCAGGACGACTGAGCTGATGCATGCGGGCGGCGGTCCTATTTATACGTGTCCTAGGGGACAGGGGACTTGGCGCCAAAAGATCCGCGCATGCGCACTACAGGGGGGACTTCGCGCCAAAAGATCCGCCAGGTGCGAGGAGGCAAGGGAGGAGGCAAGGGGGCTTCGCGCCAAAAGATCCGCGCATGCGCACTACAGGGGGGACTTCGCGCCAAAAGATCCGCGCATGCGCACTACAGGGGGGTCCGACGTCAGAGGTCCGACAGGTGCGAGGAGGCAAGGGAAGAGGCAAGGGGGCTTCGCGCCAAAAGATCCGCGCATGCGCACTACAGGGGGGACTTCGCGCCAAAAGATCCGCCAGGTGCGAGGAGGCAAGGGAGGAGGGAAGGGGACCTCTAGGCACGAGCGAACGACGACGCGAAACGACCGCCCACGAAGCCAATCGACGGCGTAAACAAGACCGCGGAGGCGGCTCAGGCGAATTTCGCCACATCTTCCTCCCACCACGATTCGAAATGTCCCTATTTCGAGGGGTCAGGGCCCACACACCCTCCCGGAAACAGGGAACCCCCTAGACCGTCCGCATTATACAGTAACCGGCCAACGGGCCAATGGCAACAATTCTGCCCTCGAACGACTTGCAAGTCGTAACAACAGAAGCGGAACCAAACAAAGAAGGGACCAACGTCCACGAAATGTCCATCGTTCATTATGCAAAGAGTCCATAAAAATGGGCCAACGAGCCACAACACTTTACGCTAAGCTTCATCGTAACGAGACACGGCCAACGGGCCAAACTGACGAAAAAGCACGAGTTATACACATTTCAACTGCGAGAAACGGCCAACGGGCCACACATAACAACGTATAATTAAACAACGCAACAACCTGAGCGTTCGCAAATGTCCATAGTCCATTTCACGACAAAGAGTCTCAGAGTTCAAGTCTCTTGTTCATAATACTCGTCTATTCGTAGCGAGCCGGACGACGGACCACACGCTTTGGTCGGCCATCCTGGAAATTCACAGTCACCGGCGACGAAGCATCAACAACGGCGGACTCGTCAGGCGGGCGAGTGACAATGTCATTTTCTTCGTCCAGACCTTCGTCCAAACACGGACGCAGTTTGTCCACATGAGCGACGAAAGGCCGCGAGTGCCTTGTCTTGCGTAGTCTGTAGTTGACGTCGCCGCACTGTTCCAACACACGAAATGGACCCGTGTACATCCGCGACCATTTCGGACTGCGGCCCTGGTAGCGTCGAGGGGTGTAGTACCACACCCGATCACCGGGAGAGAACTTCCTGGGCCGAACTCGCAGATCGTAGGTCTGCTTTCGCCGTTCGGCGGAAACTCGTAGCTGTTCCCGTACCAAGCGATACGCGCCCTCCATTCGATCGGCCAAGTCCTGTGCGTGGGCTGCGTAGCTGGTTGCGCGATGGTCAGTCTCCAGAGGTCGTCCATAGACGAGATCAATTGGAGCTCTCGTCTCACGGCCGAACATCAGATAATTCGGAGAGAACCCGGTAGCTTCGTGCAAGGAAGCCCGATAGGCGGCGAGGACATGGGGCAAGACCTCGTCCCACTCTCTTTGATGGCTGCTTATGACCTTGCCTATCATGGCGTTCATAGTGCGGTGGAACCTCTCAATAAGGCCATTCCCGCTGGGATGATAGGGAGAAGTCCTTACCTTGTCAACCCCCAACAGGCTACAAAGCTCCCCAAAAAGGATCCCGTCAAAATTCGTCCCTTGATCGGTCAGGATTTGGAGTGGCACCCCATATCTTACAATTACATTTTCCACCAGGGCCCGAGCCACGGACGTAGCCTCCTGGTTAGCCATTGGAATGGCTTCCACAAATTTAGTGAACCCGTCCATTACCGTCAAAATGTAGACATGACCCCTACGACTACGCGGGTGGGTACCAGTAATATCCATGCTAAACCGTTCCCAAGGCTTCCCACAGGGTAAGGGTTTCAAGGGACCCTGCCTGGGCAGTTGACCTCGGTGGTATTGGGCAGAGGGAGAGCATCGCTGACTAAACCTCTTTACGGTTCCCGACCAACCAACCCTAAAGGCCCTGCGTCGGACTTTCCACCTAGTCCTACGCACACACTCGTTAACCGCTGGTTCCAAAATTTCATCAGCAAGCATACTGTCCAACTGGCTATCACTAACAATCCTATGCGGCATCGGGTGACTTCCTAACGCTTGTCTCACCGGATGGACATCTGTCTCAATCTTATGCGTGCTCCCCGACGTCTTTCCTAACAAACTTCTCATCCGTTCCTGGATTTCCGGCGACACATCCTCGGGCAAATCTACCAACATTAACTCACTAGGCGAAGCGTCTTTATTCTGACTAATCTTCCCTTCGTCCATCCTAACGGGCTCAACTTCGACTGGGTGTAACCCTGCGAGGAACGTATCCTTGTTAAACCTAACCCGACTATCATTCAGGTTCACTATTCTCACATGCGAGCTAGTCTTATCGCCTAACACAACACGGGCAAGGTGAACTCCAGGACGGATCTCGTGAGCCTCCGTCATCCACGCGGGAGCCACCGAGGTCAAATCTCCGTATACGGTTTTCACAGGCACCTCACTTTGGCATTTGGGCGGTAACTCTATTTCCTCGGCGACACTTACACGACGGCACCAAACTGAGCCATTCCCTCTCACTAAGGGGATACGTTTGCGACCAATAAACAGAGCCCCGTTACCAAAACTCAAGCGACAACGCTGTTCCCTCAAGAAATCCATTCCTAACATCGGTTCGGAAATCTGGTCAGAGACTTAGAAGTTAGCATGGACCTCAAAACCATCCCAAAATCTAAGGGGTAACCGGACCTCGCCCAAAACATTAATATTCGAGCCATTAGCAGCCATCAACAAGCGTGTACAAGAACGGAGTTCTAACCCTTCCACTGCTGAAGACGGAACCAGGCTCACTTCGGATCCGGTGTCGATGAGAGACATCTGCAGTCGGTCGTTGATCCTTCCACGAACGTAAACGGCATTACTGCTGGCGCGGTCGGGCAGCTTCGGACGTGTCGTGTGGTTCACCACCACGGATGTCGATGGCGCAGGTGCGTCTCCTCCTGTCGTTTCCTCGTCACTCGGCCGGTTCCGGAAACGGCGCGGCTGACGGCAATCTCGGACCACGTGACCGGCTCTACCGCATCCATAACAGGTCACGGTTCTCCTCGTAGTCTCCGGCTGGCGATCTCCCAATCGGCGGTCCCCAGGCCGTTGATCTCGTCTCGATCCATCGTCGTCGATCGTAGACTGGTTCCGCAGCTCCCGGAACTGTTCGTCCATCTTCCGTTCCATTTCTCGCTGCCAACGACGCTGATCGTCACGCTGTGTCGTCAAGAAGCGGTCCAGGGTCGACTGGAGCTGGTCGGTCGGCTCGACTTCTTGCGTTCCACGGACACGGTTCGACGGTCTCCGATGATCGTCGTTCTCAGAGGCTCTCTGGTAGGCCTCTAAGCGTAGAGCGGTCCGATAAGCCTCATCCAGAGTCTTCGGCTCACGCTCCCTGACTTTCAACGAAAGCTCCCTGTCTCGCAAAGCTTCCAGGAACGAGTCTCTTGCGATAATCTGCGTCGTCTCGTTGGACGGGACAGGATAGGCCAATACAACGAGTCTGCGAATCTCGTGTAGTAAGTCGCTCAAACTTTCTCCGGCCCCTTGACGTCGAAAATACAGCTGACTACGGAACGTCTCAGCTTGTCCGTCCGTCCCATATCTCTGTCGGAGACGCTCCACCAGTTGGGCGTAACTTACGTCAGCTTGCGCGCCGAAATCCCAAAGAAGTTGCGTCGCAGCCTTTTCTAGCGCGCAGCGTAGATGATCCACTTTGTCCGCGTCCGTCCATCGATTGTGACGAGCGCATACCTCGAATTGTACTAGAAAGGATTCCAGGGACCCAGTCCCGTCGAATCGACCCGGCTTCATTGGCGTCGGTCGGTTCCGCAGGAGACTTCCGAAGTTCTCCAACAACTCCTTCGACGAATCCGTTGTCTCCGTCTTCACACGGGGACTCGTCTCCACCAGCTCCTCACCATCGTCGGAAATGAGCTCGATCAGTCGGCCACGGCTCGGCTGCTTCTCCGTCGTCGTTCTTCCCACAGCAGGCGGAGAGACATCAGCAGGCGTGCTGAACTCGAAAAGTCTCGGCTGTCGGAACGTTACCTCGTCGTCGTCCATCGTCTTCTGTAGACTCGTCTATTCGTCGGTTGGAACAACTGCGTACCCCACTTCTGGTACCAGTGTGACGGAAACCGCCCGCGCCCTCTAGCGGCTGACGGGAGAGTGGATGACGATCTCTCCCACCAGGTGGCAAGGCTTGCGTGTCGCTCCAGGTGGGCGCAAGTCCGGCCTCCGTCGTCTTTCGAAGGGCTTAACAGTCTTCCCCGACCGCACGAAGACACGAAGACAACAGACGTTTTCAGACGATATATTGTCAATCACGACTCCACACATCAGCAGCCGGCATGCACGTGATATACCGCGAACTATCGTTCCCCAGCAGCGGACGGTCATGTACCCAACGGCAGCTCCCGCAGACTTCCCGGTGACAACTGAGCTGCACTTCTCGGACGGACTGCGACGGACTGAGCTCTCTCCAGGACGACTGAGCTGATGCATGCGGGCGGCGGTCCTATTTATACGTGTCCTAGGGGACAGGGGACTTGGCGCCAAAAGATCCGCGCATGCGCACTACAGGGGGGACTTCGCGCCAAAAGATCCGCCAGGTGCGAGGAGGCAAGGGAGGAGGCAAGGGGGCTTCGCGCCAAAAGATCCGCGCATGCGCACTACAGGGGGGACTTCGCGCCAAAAGATCCGCGCATGCGCACTACAGGGGGGTCCGACGTCAGAGGTCCGACAGGTGCGAGGAGGCAAGGGAAGAGGCAAGGGGGCTTCGCGCCAAAAGATCCGCGCATGCGCACTACAGGGGGGACTTCGCGCCAAAAGATCCGCCAGGTGCGAGGAGGCAAGGGAGGAGGGAAGGGGACCTC
>OX457051.1:39407146-39422146 GCA_949752735.1 Lumbricus terrestris
GATGAATGGATGGGATGCATGACATTGTATGGATGGGTGGATAAATGAATGGATGATGGACGTATGGATGAATGAAAGAATGTTAGAAAGAATGTATGGATGTACGGATGAATGGATGGATGAATGGATGGGATGGATGCATGTATGGATGGGTGGATAAATGAATGGATGATGGACGTATGGATGGATGAAAGAATGTTAGAAAGAATGGATGGATGTACGGATGAATGGATGGATGAATGGATGGATGTATGGATGAAAGAATGCTAGAATGAATGTATGTATGGATGGATGTGTGGATGGATGGATGGATGGATGTACGGATGAATGGATGGATGGATGTATGGAAGGGTGGATTGATGGATGGATGTATGGATGGACGGAGGAGGGATGGATGAAAGAATGTTGGAATGAATGGATGGATGTACGGATGAAAGAATGCTAGAATGAATGTATGTATGTATGTATGGATGGGTGTATGGAAGGGCGGGTGGATAGATGATTTCATGGATGGATGGATGAAAAAATGAACGTATTGGTGGATAGATCATATATTCCACTGACATTATATTGCAACAGTTTGTCAATGTCGTCCTTTCCGATCCTTGAACGTTCTCCACATTCGCCTTTCCGTCCCTGTCCCTCCCTCTGCCTCCCACCCTCCCTCCCTCTGTCTCTTTCTCTCTTTTCCATCATTTGTCTCCTTCCAGCTTCCAACCCTAATCCATATTCCGTGGTCGGCGACTCGACAGTCATTTCAGACGGTTATAAAAAGTAGTCTAGACGAAATTGCACGTCAACTAAACATTGTCTTTTCCTAACTCAATATATTTACGCATGCAAACATCGTTGCATTTACAAACATGTATGCAAGCTCCGAACAAATATACATGCTCCGAACAAAACATGTATAAAAACTGCGAACAAACACATATGCTATACAAGCTGCAAACATGCATAAGCTCGGAACAAACATAATAGGCCAACAGCATGTATTCAAGGCCATATAGCTGGGTGAGTTACTGTAGCCTATACGTGTTTTGGAGACATGTCAACCAGTTGGTTGAAACGAAGAATATGACTTCTATCCTCCCGCTCTTAGTAAAGTAAGTAGATAGGTAAGAATATTCTTTGTTACACTATAATAGCCTACCAGCAAAATCATATTAGTTTACGGAAGAATTCAATCAATAAATAAGCGAAACATTACATAAAACATTTTTTTCATAACGTATTTTGTCAAAGAATCTATAGATAATACTCATCTGCAGGGTGACCTGGGTTACGTATATTTCACAGAGTAAAATTACGGGGAGGGAAGTGGTCGATAATGATGTGACAAGGATTAAAGAGGATTGATCAAAAAAAGGCAAACGGCCCTAGAGTATAGAGTGCGTAAAACGGTCACTTTTAATTTTCAGTCATCAGCACATTGTGATCCGTCCGTGTCCATCCATATACGCAATCGATTAAGCATTTGCATAATGCATATATGTATAGGTTAACCTACTCTTACCATACTTGCGTGGGACCACATGATAGGAAGGACTAATCTACGCCTTTCGTGGGAATTATTGACGAGGCAAACCGTGAATAAAATTACTCTCGTTCGATAATTGTGAATTTCTATTTATATACCTTTAAATCGGGTTCATTCCTGCTATATATTGTACACCATACATTACTTTTGTCAATTATTTGATTAGCGTTTTAATAACACTTTAAGCAGCACACATACCGTATGACAAGTTGAACCAGTTTTGGTTTTGTTAATTATATCATGTTGGTTAACATGGTTTTTAAGGTGTCTAAGGAAGTAAGCTGTTATAGTAGTTGTTGCAGTTTAACGTCACTGTGTGGTAACAAAGATCATTAGCGACGCCCTCCTCCTATATTCAGACTTGGGACTGGCACTGATAGAGTGCAACCAGTGGCGGAGTTACTGTGTTTGTATATTGCGAAGTCCTTCACTAGAACACTCTTATCCTCAGCGCTTTGATTGATGCTGGGTCTTAAGATGTTGACGTTTGATTAAAATGATTGATGATTGCATGTATTATAGCGGACCCTATATAATATAATTATGTCCGTGCCTGAGAGAGATTCTAAAGATAACAGGAAGAGATACATGTATGTATGCATGCAGAGGTTTTTGAAGAAGAAGGAGAGGCATAGTAAGAGCAGAATGTGAATACGAATAAGAAGTGGAAAATGGAAATTTTTATATGATAGGCCTACATTTTTGCCATTTATTACATGTATGTGTGACACAATCCTACGTTTTGTGGTTCATGTTTTTGCAAATTTGATGTAGTACATTTTGCCATTGCGTAGCATAGTCCTGAATTTTAGTCCTTTCGGTTGGCAAAGTTTAAGTGATAGATTGTGCTATAGTGTCCTTAGTGTTCGTCTTTTATTTTGACAAAATCCACATGATATATTTTGCCATAAGACTTGTGTAACATAGTCCTGTGGTTTTTGGTCTTTTATTTTGGCAAATTCTATGTAACACATTTAACTCCATGTGCTCCAACGTAGTTTTGCGTTTTAGTAATTCACTTCGGTAATATTTTGTGCTACTGTAAGTGTGTCACGTAGTCACACAGTGCAAGAGCAACAATATGTCTGGCTTATAAAAAAAACACTCGGTTGATTCTAGGATATCAATATTTTTCATTTGCCTCCAGACACATTGCCTGTGTTCATACCTGTATGGAATTAGTGATCAGCGAGACACAGCCTACAGTTATGACATCCATAATTGGAAATGGAAACGCAGGATTCGCTTAGAAGCGACAAAACTGGCGTTATACAAATATTCAGGTGGAATACCGATGTGGCAGCTAGCTACGTAATGGTCATTCGCTCAGTTGCTCGGCAAATGTTTATAATATATGCCTCTTATATAAGAGCGATATTTCGGTTTTTTGAGATCACTATCATTTTCGATTCGCTTGTGTCAGTTCCTCTCGCTGTTATTATTATTGCTATTATTATTGTTACTATTATTATTATTGTTGTTATTATTGTTATCATTATTGTTACTATTACTATTATTATTGTTATTATTTTTATTATTATTGTTACTATTATTATTATTAAACCTATTATTAGTGTTGTTATTATTGTTACTACTATTAGGCCTATTATTAAACCTATTATTAGTGTTGTGGTTATTGTTAACTGTGGGATTTACATGGATTAGGCTGAGAATTAGATGGATTAAGTTTAGATTTGGATGGGTTATGGCATCAGCTGGATTTGCTAATGCTCGAATACAATAATTATAATTAGTTGCTAATTAATTTTTGGGAAATGTGCTTATAATTTATGTAAGTTTATTAATCCTAGTCAAGGACTGTAGCGAATTATTAATCCTCAGTGACAGAGACATCTGTTATAAACCTTGACCTTTTGGAACGTGCCCTTTGATTGCTGGACGACTGGCGACGTCTATAGGGGAAGATTGGATCGTGAGATATGATGCTAAGGCCAGAGGTGAGGCTCATATCAATTCCGTTGGCGACGGTCAAGGGCATCGATATCAAGAGGAGTGGATGGATAGATGGAGGATGGATGGATGGATGAATGGATGGATGGATAGGTGGGTGGGTGGATGGACGGATGGATAGATGGATGGATGGATTAATGGATGGGTGGATGGATGGATGGATGGATGGATGGATGGATGGATGGATGGACGGGGGCGGAGACGGAAGTGCGATCATTCCTGTCGGTTGGCATCTCCAGCTGCGTTTCCATAAATGGCGCAATGTTTGCCAACCTGGTTTCTCATTTCGAGGACATTGTATAATGTACACATGCGTGTATATATATATATATATAAATATATATATATATGCTATATGTGTGTGCTATAAATACAAATATATATATATATATATATACACATTATATTAGACCTGCATCGTACTTGCGTAAGTGTGATTTTCTATAAATGGGTATATAGTTTATAAGCGTACTTCAATTATTACTCGTGACCTTGGAGGTAAGACAGACAGACAGACAGACAGACAGACAGACAGACAGACAGACAGACAGACAGACAGACAGACAGACAGACAGACAGACAGACAGACAGACAGACAGATAGACACACACAGGCAGACAAGCAGGCATAGATACAGACATATAGACAGACATATATAATACATGCATATAATAATGTATACACTGCAAGTTCTAACCCGTAAAAGAACCGTTGTATAAGCTTAGACTAATTATTCGGATTTGAACCGCCCGCTTTGTGTTGCTGGCATTCAACTGAAGGACAACAGTCTCACCTAGTCTCCTGGAAGCCTCTTTCCCCGCTCCACTGTCTTCCCGTCTTCCGTCCATCCATCCATCCCTCCTTCCATCCATCCATGCGAACGTAACATGCGCAACGCACAGAGCAGAGCATTCAGCCTCCATGGCGTCTCCTTTCGACCATCTCTCTCTGCTGCTCCTCATCATCGATTTCGGTTTCTGTTATATAATTATATTTGCATTTATTTATAAATAAATAGCATTTAAATGCGAATATTGTGTATAATATGGGTCGCTATTTAGTATTCAATGGTTGTTTGCTTGTGTATGGGTGTGCGTGAGTATGTGTGCGAGTGTTATGCTATTTTGTGTGTGTGCTAGAATGTGCGTGTGTGTGTGTGTTTGTGTGTGTGTGTGTGTGTGTGTGTTTTGTCGCATTCATGCTGTGTTTCAGTGTGTGTTTGTGTGTGTGCGTGTGTGCCTGCGTGTGTGTGTGTGTGTGTGTGTGTGTGTGTGTGTGTGTGTGCTAGCGTGTGCGTCCGTTCCTCTAACCACCGTCGTCTCTTCGTCCCTCTCCCTCCCTTCCTTCCTTCGTTGCTTCGTTCCTTTCCCTTGGATCAATAGTCTGACATGAAGTCGGGCAAGTCGAGTCTTGTCTCGACCCACGAGTGGGTTTGCTGCCGTTCTGCCACGCCACTCGCCCTCTGCCTTTGGAATATTATATATGACTGCTTGATTGATTGCTTAGTTAACTTGTTTGACGATGATAATTATATTATATTTAACTTTTGATTTTAATTGGCACGTTTTTATTACCTATTATTACTTCTATGTATTATAATGATGTTCTGTGTCCCATTGTGCGTTTGCAAGTGGAGTAATAAAGAAAATACTTACTTACTTACTTGCTTGATTGAATCGCTGAGTTACGCTAACGGTTAACCATAATCAATGACAGCATACGCAACAAAGTTGTGGCCACAAAACAATTTATATAAGTTTTGGAAGAGACGATTTTGAGGTGTG
This sequence comes from Lumbricus terrestris, assembly GCA_949752735.1. Taxonomy (NCBI): domain Eukaryota; kingdom Metazoa; phylum Annelida; class Clitellata; order Crassiclitellata; family Lumbricidae; genus Lumbricus; species Lumbricus terrestris. The sequence goes on from OX457051.1 coordinate 39,412,442, forward strand.
TAAACTTAGCAATCATAATTATTGCAGAAAGGCAACTGGATAAATTATTATTTCTTTTAAAATGTTTAACATGCTTAAACCGCTGACGACAATTATACAGAAAATACGAGAAGCAATGACAACAAGAAACTTTTGGCATCCGAACAACGCCATTGCATGACGGTGTCAAAACGGGGCTTCACAATCTTACGTAATATTCAATTTTGTGTACAATAATTGTTTTAGGAAGTTGTTAATCTAACGTTGTGTATGAAACTCATACCGTCACAGAAAGATCGAATGCAAATCATAACGGTGCACTGCATTATTTTTGGAGATTTGGTGTAGGCCTATGGAATAAATAATGATACTTTTAGATTTGGTGTAGGGAATAGATAATGAATACACAAGCATAGCATGAATAGATTTGGTGTAGGGAATAGATAATGTTTGTTTGAGTGTGTGCGCGCGTGTATGGGTATGTCTGTGTGTGTGTGCTAGCTGCAACTACGCTTGTACATTCCTTTGTCTCAGCTCGTCTTGACTATTGCCTATCCCTTTATGCTGGTTTACCATCTGGTCGATTATCTTCTCTTGACCGTATTCTGCGCGCTGCAGCACGCCTCATTGGTCATCTGCCCAAATTTGGTCATGTTACAAATTACATGCTGGAGGTTCTGCATTGGCTCCCAGTCCGTCAGCGCATCGAATACAGAATCTCGTCCTTAATATGGCGCTGCCAGCTAGGTCTTGCTCCATCTTACCTACTCGATCTTTGTCGGCCTGTGTTAAGTGCTCGGACTGGTCGGTCCCTACGCTCGGCTGTTAGGGAAGTACTCTTTGTCCCATTTGCTCGTACCTCCATCATGCAGAGTCGTGCTTTTTCTGTGGTTGGCCCAGTGGTATGGAATGCCCTCCCACTTGAGCTGCGCCTGTTCCCTAGATCACTCTCTGACACATTCAATAAGCACTTAAAAACTGTTCTGTTTGTCTGTACTGGAGTCGGGAGCACCTCTGAGTAGTTTCCATGAAGAGGCGCTATATAAATACTCGAATGAATGAATGAATGAATGAGACTTAAGCATTTATACGTAGGCCTAATATAATGTGCTAAAATGTGTGTGTGTGTGTGTGTGTGTGTGTGTTGGTGTATGTGTCTTTTGTTTGAGTGTGTGCGCGCGTGTATGGGTATGTCTGTGTGTGTGTGCTAGCGCGTGTATGAGTGTGTGTCTGTGTGTGTGTGTGTGCGTGCTAGCGCGTCTATGGGTGTGTGTATTTGTGTGTGTGTGTGTGTGTGTGCTAGCGCGTGTATGAGTGTGTGTCTGTGTGTGTGTGCGTGCTAGCGCGTCTATGGGTGTGTGTATTTGTGTGTGTGTGTGTGTGTGTGTGTGTGCTAGCGCGTGTATGAGTGTGTGTCTGTGTGTGTGTGTGTGCGTGCTAGCGCGTCTATGGGTGTGTGTATTTGTGTGTGTGTGTGTGTGTGTGTGTGTGCTAGCGCGTGTATGAGTGTGTGTTTGTGTGTGTGTGTGCGTGCTAGCGCGTCTATGGGTGTGTGTATTTGTGTCTGTGTGTGTGTGTGTGCTAGCAATCTCACACTCAGAGCACTATAATAGGATGTAGGATCGCTATAGGGGGGGGGGGATGGGGCAAGCAAGCGTCTCAAATAGCCTCTGCTACCCAAATGCCCAACCGCGCCACCTTCACGAGGTCCCCCCTGTTTCAACAAAGGGCGTGGTGGGCGACCGAGCAATCGCCGGTATATGCGATGCCCACATGGGCAAAGAAACCGAAGGACGGACGATAGAGGATATCGACGCTGGGAGATGGTGTCTCCTTAAAAACACCGGGAGAAAGGCAACGGGAAACCATCTCTCTAAAATTCCCAAGTTAAATGAATGACGAATCCACAATGTCATATAGATTGGAGACGTCAAACATTCGAACCTGCCTAAGGGCAGAGCACGAAAAGAAGAAGAGGATCGCTAGAATGACCGCAGTCATCTAAGATACCGTTAAGCGTTTGTCGCACCACTCAGCTCTCTACTCAGCCGCTAGTGTTGGTAAACTGAGTTGTTAAACATCGCCTTGCATAGCTGCCGAAGTTACATTCAAGTCCCTGCATTAACTTGCGATTGTTTGCTCAAAATGCTATGAATTGAAAGCTTGGTGAGTTGTGCCTGTTTGAAACGAATCGAAGATTATTTTTATTATTGTTATTATCCAACAGTGTGTTTTGCAGTTTAACGTCACTGTGTGGTAACAAAGACCATTAGCGACGCCGTCCTCCTTTATTAAGGCTTGAGTCTGGCACTGGCAGAGTACAAACAATGGCGGAGTTATTATCCAGCAGTTGTCATTGGCAGCAAATTTTAACGGGCGCACATAGTTCTAATTCTTATAATTTAGCGCGACTATTTATTTATATTAGGTGCGACAAACTCTTAAAGGTGTCTGAGACGACTGCGGTCTATTCTAGCATTCAACGTCTTTAACGGCATCTTGTGGCGTGCAGCGCATTTAAAGACGTCTGAAACCTATAGAAAGTTAAGTCACTTTTTAAATTGCATTGCATTTAAGTTATTAATTTTCATGGCACTTCATGCAGTGCACATTAACCAGGGACGCTCAGTTACATGCATGGCATTGCGAAAGTTTAGCTTAATGCTGCATTTTAATTGGTCAGTTAAGTCAGTCTACTACTCTGCTATGTAATGTCATGGTATCATAATCAGATCACTGCCCTCCTGCTTTCTCTAGGCCTGGGACTGGTACCTTTTTAGTTTTGAGTAATGATAATAATCACATGATGACGTCGTGATTCACGAAGACTAATTATTATAAATTCAGGTCTCTGCGATACTTATAAAGCCATGATCACTCCGAAAAGAGGTGTGCAATAATTTCAAACAGCAGAACCTGTTCACTTTTTAAGGACATCGCAATTGATTCATCTTAATTCACCGAATGACTTTGTGCTACTCCTTTTCAAGGGAACTACTCAGAAGCGCTCCAAACTTCAGCGCGGTCAAATAAAACTGTCTTTAGACGAGACAGGAATGCATACAAATGAGTTATGGAAAGGGAACGGAGCGTCAAGGGGCGGTCAATCCAGGTCGAGGGTATTTTCACCAAAAAGACACGGGTCTGCAGAGTGGAAGTACGAGCAAAGGGGACTGGGAGCAACGAAGGGAGCGGAAATGGCGAGCACTAAGAGTATGGCTAGAGCACTCGCAAAGGTAGGCAGAAGCGAGGACTTGCAGCCAGCGTCAGAGTGAGAGCATCCCAGACAGCTGCTCCTTTGGACGATGTTACACGAATGACGGACTCACATAATCATACACATGCATATCCAGAGTCATACACAGCTTGCGAGACAGTGTGAAAATTGCATAAAACAGACTCTAATCAGTGACGAACTTTGGTACATGCGGAGTTGATCATTTTTCGGTAAGACGTTGGAAAGTTTTGGTGCTTGCAATTGCTTAATTGTCAGGGACTGTCATGCAGAGAAGCCTTCCAGTTTATTGCCGAAGACACGCCTGGAAAATGGCCCCAATTTCTACCCAAAATGAAATTTTTAAAAACTTCGACCTTATGTTGGGGGTTGAAGATATTAATATTGAAAAAGACTTTTTGGACATTTATTGATCCACTGTCATTAATTTTGGTTTCAATTACCTTTAAGATTTCTGCAGCGACGCTCTTTTTCAGTGGCTGGTCTTATATGCGGGAATGGGCTCCCCCCAACCACACCCCTTGCCACACCCGGCCCCTGCGGGCCGAGGTGTGTGTTGGGTGGAGGCGAGGTGACCCGTGTAAAAATCTGTCTAGCTGTAACGTTTCAGGTAAACAAGCGTGAAAATATGATTGGCTGAAAAAGTAGCAAAATTGAGGGGTTTTGCTCCCTACCCTGCCCCCCCCCCATGATGGCAGCGATTCACGAATTCCTCCATTGGGTGTCCCATGCCGAGACCGACACAGTAGTTAATGTTTGGAGTGAAGGTAGGTATTCGCAGTTTAACGTCACTGTGTGGTAACACAGACCATTAGCGACGCCCTCCTCCTTTATCCAGGCTTGGGACTGGCACTGGCAGAGTGCAACCAGTGACCGAGTTGTTTGGAGTTGAAAAGGTCAAAAACTGTTGAAATGCATCCCGGACAAACAGACAGACGTAATCTTCTCTTTATTTATATAGATTCTTTTTTGAAAATTGTGCTTGACGATGATCAAACTATAATATATTACTTTTTACGCAGACAAAATTGGTGACAAAAAGAAATAAATCTTATTTATATAAAGTTTAATGCACAATATAAGGGTATGTAAGCTTACTCGCTGAATGTGTTGCTGTGGCAGTGTTACAGCTATTAAAATAAAGGATCCACAGACGCATAATACTGATTAAAATGAACTTTCATTTCACTTCTAATACTATTACAACAATTATACTCTCGTTGTTGTTGTTGTCGTTCATTCTCTCGTTCGGTGATTTATTCATTCGCTCGTTCCTTCGTTCGTTCATTCATTCGTAAATTTATATAGCGCTCTTCAAGAAACCTACTCTGAGCGACTCAGACAAATCACGCGTGGCAAGTAAAGATGTAAGCCCGTTACCGAATGCAAGCGCATCGTCGTTTTTATAATCAATATCATAATTAGAATTTATTATTATTGTGCATTGATTCTGCGCAAGGCTTGTTTTAACGTGCAGTTCTACACAAAATGTGCAGTTCTAAATGGATTCGTGCAGTTGTAGGAGCACTTCCGTCACGTTCCGTGCAGTTAAAACTAGCAAAAATAGGTCATTTTCCTGAGATTGGGAGTAATTTACCATGGAGGATGAGAACGGAGAGAAGAGGATGTGCAGTTCTAAAAATTCCTTAAAAACAGCCCTGATTCTGCGCGAGAACATAGTAACAACTTTACAACAATCAATGGATGGCAATTGTGAGTGAAAGACTTCGTGACACATTCGAAACATACAGCCTAGTTGATTAGTGGAACAGCCATTGGTTCAACGAACCTCACTAATTAGTATAATTATATGCATAAAAACTGCCAAGCACCATTCGATGGCGCTGCAGTCTCTGCACATTTACCGATTGTTGGGATAGGAGTCTCTATAACTCATTGGACCGTTGGTTTCGCAGTCTCAAACTGCAGGCATTATTATTGGACCTTGGACTGTTAGATCCAAATGCCTTCCTGAGGGCAATCCTACTACCTTCGAGGAGCTATGCAGAACGGCGGACTGGAGGCACTTCGTTGCCCTCCTACTTAATCAAGGACATGTGCTAAACCCACTCCGTCCACCATTGAGACCCCAGACTTATTCCACGAGGTCAAGACTACATGACCGAATTATTCCGTTAGTTGTTAACATTTATGTCCTCTGTAATAATTTGCGTTCTTGTGAATTGTTTCAGCTGCATGTCTGTACGCTGTTACCGGTTGCGGTCAGTCAACCGGATTGTTGAATAAACGAAAATCATTTTTATTTTTATTAACTTGAAAGTTATTATTTAATACAATGGCGTCCAAAGCCGCCGATGTCGGAAGGATTTGAAGCGTTTCACCGTCAAAGTTAATCAATTTTGTTCATAAATATTATATCTAGACCGTGATTTAACGGTGTGTAAGAAAATACATATATTTTTTTATAAATGTTGCGCGACATCTCGTGGCATTCAATAATAATAATAATAATAATAATAATAATAATAATAACAATAATAATAATAATAATAATAATAATAATATTTTTTCTTTAATTGAGCGCCTGCAAGACGCACTGCGCTTTACATTTACAAGTTATGCAGTAAGAAATCTTAACTAAACTTAACTACTAACTGAACAGACAGCTTTGTAATTACACGGCGCCTATGGCAGCCTACAAAGCAAATCCGCCCAACGGGGGCTCGAACTCACTACCTCTCGCACTCTTGGCCAGCGTGTTAACCACTACTCTACCGGACCCCCCCGTTGTTGACGTCGATTTTTCGTCAACGTTGCGCCAAAGAGAAAGTCTCTGTTACCCCTGTCACCCAAAATGACACTTGACCCTTTCGCCTCTGAGTTCTAACAGCAAAAGTGAGGCAACCCTAAACCCCGGCAAAAACTCCCATAACCCCGAGCTTCCAGGCAAAAAATCACAAACTTCGGAATGCATAAACATTGCATATAAACCCAAATTGTGCTGTCTCTGATAAGATTAAAGAAAATAGTATTATTAGCTTTAAACTATGTAGGTCTAATACACATTGGTTTCGTCCATCTAATAACTTCGTGCGCTTTTGTTTCTTTGCTTTTGTTTGTTTTAAAGTTAGGTTTTAACCTGAATGTGTCTGAAGTATTCTATAATTTTCATCTGTTTACGATTGTGATGGTTCGGAATTTATATCGTAGATTTTCACATTACTTATCTCGCCGTCTTGCGTTTGTTTATCAAATAAACTGTTCCATTCAGCCCTGGCTTGTGGCACCTCTGTCCTCTGTTGCGTCTCCTACAGTGTAAACCAACAAATATCTAGAAAAATATGCATGTGGTTACATCCTGCATATACTATGCTGGTTATCATACAAAAACATGTTATGCTATATGACATTTATAGCATCTCGTCAAGAATAGACGAACGTTTTGCAGCATAAAGTTTTAGCGTATCCGAATGGCTTGTTATAAAAACGCCGAAGCGTCTTCAACGGGGCCAATTATCGCCATAAAAGCTCGCCTCCTTGATTCATCCTCGCCCCATATGCTCTGCTTCGTCTCGCCCGAAGCTTTTGATATTTCGCGTGCGTCTTGAAACACCAAAGGCTTCTATGTTGAAGACGCTAAAGATGTTTGCTCTGAAACCAGTTATTATTCTGCTCTTGGTCGTCTAAGGCTATTTGCATTTTGATCTAATGCCTTCTTTAGTGGCAGTGGCTGCTGTTTACAGCGTGGTGTAGCAGGGCTGAGTTGGTTGTGTGGCCAAAGCTTTGGAAATCCCCGTTATTTAGCTTGGCATTTATGACACTCACAGCTTTTTGGAGGTAGACTTTTATACTTAAAGCATCACATGAATTTCATGGTAACGAAAACGTGCAGACGCACTTACGCCCATAATAATCGACTAATGGTTTACATGCAAATTTGGGACAAGGTGGGATTAATCATGGGCTCTGGACGCAAATGGCCCATTACGGGACTGTCCTGGTGATCCGAGTCGGTATAGCAGCCATACTTACACACCTTTATATTGGTTCCATTTCAGACATTTAAAAATCGGTTCGTTTATATGCTAACCATTGAGTTGGACTTCCAGAAAATGATCATTAACGCTATAAAAAATATTCCCGTTTCATTTAATATGTTACTTCTATATATCAATATCTAATCCGCTTCCAAGGATTTTAATTTTTTTGAATTAATCTGTTGCTCGATAAATTACACTTCTCTGAGTAACCTGTCGTCTATCCAAATCGCAGCACGCTGCATTGATTTTTTAATTTTGAACTTCATGTGCGGTCTGGATTTTACTAGTACATGATAAATTAACAAACGTATACCCTCTTGTGGGGCGTGGTGGTGTAGGGCCCAGTAGGGGTATGTTGGAGATGGAAGGTTGCGTGCTCGAATTGACCTTGAACCGGCACGTAGGGACCCTCAGCATGTCCTTGACTCGCAGTTTGCTCATGCACTTCGGCGTGAAACTCTGATTCAGTGTTCGCACTGTAGCTGGGAGCAGCTCTGCGTAGGAATCTTGAAGAGGCAATATAACAACTGTTCATACATACATACTCTACATAATTGTGTATTGTGTTGGGTAATTGCGAATTATCTAGGCTCAGAGTAGACACCTTTAATTTGGTTCAAACACATCATATATATAAAGCGTTTTCAACAGGAGTGAATATGGTATAAAAAATCTCGTTTCGCTAACTATGGCCGCCATGACTAAAGCACGCGCCTTTGCTAGGTTGTTTTCATTGACCCTACGATGTGGAACCAGCTTTCGGCTTCGACTCGGTCCTTCATAATAATTGGTATGTCAAGTCCCACATTTCGCTGTATTAAGACCACTTTTCACTTGGTCTTTTGCACTGGGAGCACCTCCGATTGATATATACACACACTTAAAAGGCGCTATATAAACATATAGATATAATACAATTCAAAAGGCTAATTCCGAGATGGTATCGCCTGTGTCAACAGCAGACGTCGCTAAACTCTAACGATTATAAATCACTTCAATGGGTATAGTTGAGACACCTTTAATTCATTGCTTTCAAACTCTATAAATAGGCCCTTGCAATTTTTTAACAAATTTGATCTGTCAGCATGAATGAAGTTTAGTGGGTAGAAGAGGAAGATAAAATTTATAACAAGCAAAGTCTGCTTAGCCTTGCATTGCTTGCGCAGTGCCAGTCCACAGCATGAAGAAAGAAGGAGGGCAGCTCTAATAGTCTTTGTTGCGACAGTGTCGTCAAGCTACAACTATAAGTAAGTAATAATATTGAGTTGATTTCAACTGTTCTGTCAGCGGCAAAGTGGCAATCACACTAACGATATTTAGCATTTCAGTTTTTCCTCGGCGATTATAAATGCGTTCACGCGTTTGCATAGATCAGTGACGTCATATCGCCTTCGACATCTTATACTTTTGTTCCTCATCTCAGTTTCTATCTCCTCGTTGATCTATCGCTTAATTACACCTGCCGCGTGTTTCTCGATTTCTCTGTAGGTAATGACATCGAAAAAAGAGAGCGAGAGAGGGAGAGGGAGAGGGAGAGGGAGAGGGAGAGGGAGAGGGAGAGGGAGAGGGAGAGGGAGAGGGAGAGGGAGAGGGAGAGGGAGAGGGAGAGGGAGAGGGAGAGGGAGAGGGGGAGGGGGAGGGAGAGGGGGAGGGGGAGGGGGAGGGAGAGGGAGAGGGAGAGGGAGAGGGAGAGGGAGAGGGAGAGGGAGAGGGAGAGGGAGAGGGAGAGGGAGAGGGAGAGGGAGAGGGAGAGGGAGAGGGAGAGGGAGAGAGAGGTGTTCTGCGTTGACCGTTCCATTCGCTGGCAAAATAAAAATCACTTAAGCGGTTTATATTCTTGAAGAGGTGCTCTATAAATGTCAGATCAAAAGTGAAGACACAATTACGAGATCTGATTTTGCTCTCTCCCGATTGATCGTGTGCTCGTGAATAAGCTGGTGCCCCGCGCTTGGCTTTCGATTGGTGCTCTACAAATTTGGAGATTACGATTACGATTATTGTCCAAGAAACCGATCCATTCAAAGTGGATCCCTCACAAAATAAAATTTATCTACTATTTTTTCCTTCTAACATATTCTTTCACACTAAAATAAAGCACGATTTATTCTAATGCTACACGAAGTGAAACTGAAAAATGTTTATTTCGAAGCCTCTAAAAACTACAAAATCATGTTCTTAATTTCCTGCTTTGCATTCTTCAAGCTCTTAACAATATTATTGTGATCATTGTGTTTTGCGCACTCCTGCAAAAAATATCCGCGGGCACCGATGACCAGTATTTTTTATAATAATATTATGTCTCTTTCCCATGATCGACATCTAGCCTTTTGAACGGCATTTTTCTTCTCGTGGTGTCAACGAGCAGCGATGCACTCTGCAATCAGCTAGAGCTTTGCATTTTCCAGTTTAGAAACAATGTGGCATTGTGTTTGGCATTTTTTATGACGTACTGGTACGCACTCATATAGACAGACACACGCACGCACACAC